>CM056207.1:41450190-42002690 GCA_029692085.1 Gymnothorax javanicus
GTGAGTAAATGTGTGTGGATAAATGAGTACTGATCACCTTCTCTGCGTGAGTGTGCAAACGTAAGTGAATACAAGTGTAAGGTACCAGACTGTGTGTGAGAGTGTGAACGTGAATGAATACATGTGTAATGTCCCAGACTCTGTGTGTGAGCGTGTACATGTGTAAATACACCAGTACTGTACCGGATCCTGTGCATCAGTGTGCAGATGTGTGTGTAACGTGCGCGTTAACACGCATGTAGATGTGTGTGTAATGAGCGTGCAGATGTATGTGTAACATATGTGCAATCTGTGTGTCATGTGTGCTGACACGTGTATAACGTGTGTAATGTGTAACGTGCCTGCAGGTGTGTGTGTAATGCGAGTAACGTGTGTAATGTGTGTGCAACGCGTGTGTAATATGTGTTGGCGCGTGTATAACCTATGTGCAGACCCGTGTGCAACGCGTGTATAATGTATAACGTGTGCGTAATGTGAGTAACATGCATGTGAGTGCAATATACGTGTAGACGTGTGTAACGTGCGCGCAGATGTGTGTGTGTAATGTGAGTAACCTGTGTGTAACATGCATGTAGAAGCGTGTAACGTGTAATGTGTGTGTAACGTGTGTAATATATGTGTAAAGGCGTATGTAATGAGCGTGTAATATATGTGTAATCGTGTGTGTAACGTGCGTGTAGACGCCTGTATCTCTGACCTGTTTCTCGTCAGCAGGCAGTTTGCTCCACTCGTTCCCCAGCATGCGGGTGTGTAATATATGAGTAGCGTGTGTGTAACGTGTGTATAGGCGCGCGTCTCTGACCTGTTTCTCGTCGGCGGGCAGTTTGCTCCACTCGTTCCCCAGCATGCGGGTGTGTAATATATGAGTAGCGTGTGTTTAACGTGTGTGTAATATATGAGTAGCGCGTGTGTAACATGTGTGTAGACGCGCGCGTCTCTGACCTGTTTCTCGTCGGCAGGCAGTTGCTCCACTTGTTCCCCAGCATGCGGGTGTGTAATATATGAGTAGCGTGTGTGTAACGTGCGTGTAATATATGAGCAGCACGTGTGTAACGTGTGCGTGTAATATATGAGTAGAGCGTGTGTAACATGTGTGTAATATATGAGTAGCGAGTATGTAACGTGTTTATAATGTACGAGTGGCGCGTTAACGTGTGTGTCATATTTAAGTAGTTTGTGTGTAACGTGTGTGTAATATATGAGTAGCGCGTGTTTACCGTGTGTGTGTGTGTGTGTGTGTAATATATATGAGTAGTGTGTGAGTAATGTGTAATATATGAGTAGCGCATGTGTAACGTGTGTGTAATATATGAGTACTGTGAGTAACGTGTAATATATGAGTAGTGTGTGTGTAACGTGTGTGTAATATATGAGTAGTGTGTGAGTAATGTGTAATATACGATTAGCGCGTGTGTAACGTGTGTAATATATGAGTACTGTGTGAGTAACGTGTAATATATGAGTGGCGTGTGTGTAACGTGTGTAGACGCATGCGTCTCTGACCTGTTTCTCATCGGCGGGCAGTTTGCTCCACTCGTTCCCCAGCATGCGGGTGATCTCGGGAAAGGGCACGTCGGGCCGCTCGGCACGCAGCTGCTCCCGCCGGTCGTTCATGAAGCGCACGTATCCCGTCAGCGGCGCCTTCGGGGCGTTACTGTCCTTCACCGGCTTCTTCCTCTTCCTCCCTTTCGTCCAGCTGGAGCGCCGCGGCTTCTGCAGGTCAAAGGTCACGCCAGGACATCAGTAGGGATCGAGCGGTTAAAGAAACAACAGCAGAAGCAGGTACAGAGGCTGAGGGTGTAGCTGCATTCAGCAGCACTCCTGCAGCAGAGGTCACGCATGTTGTGCTCTTCTGTTGTACACCATTACAGTGCCTCAACTGAATGGCTTTTTTAGCTGGATAACAGGTTTTTGTAAGTCAAAAAAAAATTTATAAACATTATTGTCAGGGTTAAGGTAGTGACTTTCACAAAGTTACCTCTTGGCTTTCATGCACTTTTTTCTTGGCCAATGCACTCCTTCATAGCTTCATTACTACCCATAATCTACAGCGAAGCCATTCTCCATGAATGGAGTATCGCTAACGATTGCTAACATTAATTTCTATGAGCATTACAGCTAATGATAGCGACTGTCTCTACTAACAGGCTCTGGAGTCGGACAGGAAGCTGAGGTTCAGTGAGTGACAGCACACACAGTTTATGAGAGGCCCATGAGGGGCTAGCATTAACGGTGATTAGAGGTGTAGCGATGCGGTGGGGTCACAATATGATACGTATCCCGATACAGGAGTCACGATACGATACATATCCTGATACACTACAAATGATTTTACTTCTGCTTTTATTTCTACTTAGAAGAAAGCAGCAACACTGAAAGATTTCCCAAGACAAGGCTTTTGAAGTTTATTAAAACAAAGCAATACAGTTAGTTTACCTTTAGGTACCACTGTGTGTTTACTGTTCTGGTCAATGTCTTCAACTTAAAAAATTGATTAAAGCTGAATAGGTCTCCACTACTATTCACTAGAAGAAACAGTCATATTGCAAACTACTTATCATGAGTAGTTAACTTGAAGTCTGGAAACTTAACCTCAAACAAGTTGAAATAACACTTCAGCACTTGGAGCGATGCAACCACGTGGAATATGAGGCAGGTCACTATGTTTTCATTTTAAGCGATAGAAAATGTTGCAATTTCTGGGTTTAAGAAAATATGTGGACTATTTTAAAAAGCCTTGTGTATCCCATTACACGTCCTCCAAATCGATGTATCATATCGGAGGCTTTGTATCACAATAAGAAACTGTATCGGCGTATCGTTACACCACTAGCGGTGATGCAGTGAATCAGTTCTAGCTATGCTATGCTAACATGCTGTGGCCTGAGCTCAGGTGAGACTCACCTCCTCCCATTCCTCTGGCTGCTGCTGTTATCAGTGTTCGCTCCCGGGGAGCCGCTCTGCTCCTCCATATCTCACACTGCTGCTACACACACACACACCAGCACTGAGACCTGCAGAGTACAAGGCACTGTCAGGAGGGGCCTCAGAGTGCGCACACACACACACACACACACACACCCACCCCAGAGCAGAGCTGTATGAACAGCACACTGACACAGTTTCCCAGCATGCTCCTGCACTCCTCTCAGTGTGTAATAACTGCAGATCACAGGGGGTACAGGAGGCCTCGGGGTAGAGCTCACCTCCAGGGAAGGAGCCCTGCGGCTCACCTCCACCGGACCCCCGTCTCCCCCTGTGCCGGGACCTTCTGATCGACCACGAGCACCATCCCCCCAAACCAGTACCACAGACACCGACACCCCACAGACATCCAACAACCCCTGAGACCTCACAGCAAACCAGTCCACATGAGAAACTGTTACACTTCAAAAATCATTCAAAAACCATTTATGGTCTCAAAAAACACCCACCGGCTGACAGTTACCCGTCCCCCACCAACTGCAGCAGGTTGTACCATTAGCCCAGATCATATTAACCCTTGTTCTGCCTCCAGGCTAATGTTTACTGAGGACCAGCAAACAGGGAACTACCTACCAGGGAGCGATATATCAATCACCAGCACTCAGGGAAATGAGGTTGGGTCCTCTATATATCGGTGACTGGCAGGACTAGGGCTAAAACCAACAAGTAGCCTAACTTTTACATGAAAGACAGTGGCACTTTACAGTATAATGAACCATGCAGGCAGCTGGCTGGATTTGTTTGATTGGTTTTAAAAACAAAGTCAGTAAATGGGCAAGAGCAGCCTGTTAAGTGACAAAAGACAGACTCTGGCTCCTTTGTTTCATTGCAAGTCGAACAGCCAAAACACACTCCTGCCTCTTCTGCGGCGTTAGTGCCAACACTTCCTGTTACAGAGAACAAACTGACGTCCAGGCCTCGACGCCCCCGTGTGAACCGGACCTGAGAACTCAAAGTGCGTAAAAGCAGGATGTAACTCTCAGATCGTACTCGTAGATTTACACCTGACCTCAGATTCTCGTCGCCACTCATGAGCTGTTCCCTGACGAGGGTGGAGACGGAACTGAAGACGGAGTTTGTAAAAAGTACAATAAACCCGATCCCCCCGTACACTGAGGGCAGGGCTGCCCAAAGCTGTTCCCATCTGGTCGGTTTTTGCCCCATCGACAATCACACACACCTCATCCAATAGTTACAGATGCTGTTGATCAGCTGATTAGATTGTGGTGTGGAAAATTTGGGTTGAAATAAAAACCTACTGGACAGAACTCAGCCCAGCTTTAGGATGTCTATGATCATAAGTTATCTTCAGTGCACGACACTTACTGGGCCACTAAGTTTTACAGGCACACACAGGGGACCAAAATATCACCTGATGTAAACTAGCCAATAGGGATGTATTGTTTACCCACAGCACACTCAACCTCTAACCCAGACTTCAAAACACCAATGAAAATAGTATGTCAATATATGTGTTCTGGTCAATTCCATTGTGACTTATGGGACATTTAATTAAAAACTGCAATGTTTTAAGTGAAAATTTGAAGAAACTAGAGATGAGAATGCCTTGTAATCAAACACGGTAAGAAAAGAAGACTTAACTCTCCAAGAAACACACAAAAGCTTTATGTCAGGTTAAACTGTCATTACTGGAGGGGACAAACTGTCATTCTGTGACTTATGGGACATTTGTGGACCACAATTTTTTGTATGGTTTAAAGAAAGTTGAAAATCTATCTCAGTTTTAAAGGTATGAAATCAGTTTGTTACCCGATGTTTGGCCACTTAGTGTATCTTGTTACTGGGGCCATGTTTAGGAAAAAAAGCTAAATTCATTTTTGTATGATGCTCGGAAGAATTGCGTGACTTATGGGACATAGGAACGTGACTTATGGGACATTATCCCAAGGTCTACTTGTGTAGTGATTTTTTTTTAGTCCGTAAATATCCTATAATGTCATTTTTACATTTAAAAACGTATTCATCAATTTACCAAGGATAAAACATTTACTGAACATCAACTACCTTAAATGTAATTCAGAACATTTTGAACCAACGCCAAAAAATCCATTGGGCTCAAGCAGCATCAGCATCACATCAATTAATGACAGACTATATGATTAAAAGAACAACATGATCAAACAGTAAAACATCCAAAGCCTTCAAAAGACAATATTTGAAATGTTTTAGGCAAATGGCTATACAGTATGTGATTTATGGGACAGAGATGTCCACCTTGTCCACAGTCATGTAAACCACGGCACTCTAGCTCCTGAGCTAGTTGCAACCAACTTAAAAGTCACAGTGAATACAAAGCTCAGTATTTAGGCAAATTAAATCACTAATTTGCCTCTTCTATTTACTAATCTTGTTTCCTTTGTCATATGGCCTTTAATTTTGTTGTTATTGTTTCATATCATGTGGTCATCTCGTTCAAACATAGGCTATATGATTTCCCTGATCTACCAAGCCTAAGACAACCAATTACAAACTTTCAGTGGGCTCCAAAATTACTGGCACCCCTGAATGGCAATGCACAAAAATACTTTTAAAAATTCTAAAAAACACATTTATATAGGAACTATAAATGGCAACATGTGAGGAATACAGTACGATATTAATGTTTCAATGGAACCAAACTTTAATTAAAAATCAATTTCCTCCAAATCCAGGCATCAGAAAATTATGGCACTCTTAAAGATCATTGTAAGTAATATCTACCAAAATTATACCAGGTGTTAAATTCCAGTTATTTAAGTTTTATCTCAGTGTTAAGGAACTGTATCGAGCCATGACATCACTTCCTGTTTCACAAGGGTATAAAAAATGAGGTTAACAAATATTCAATATCCCTGTGTCCTCCAACACCATGTAGAAAACAAAACAACTGTCAGTTCAAAAGAGGCAGATGGTCATAAACCTTCAAAAGTCTGCTAATGGCAACAAAAAGATTTGCAAACGATTGAATATGCCACTGACCACTGTCAGGACAATTATTTAAAAAATTCCAAAGATATGGAACTTTTGAAAACCTCAACGGCAGAGGACGCAACTGAATTTTGCCCCCCCAGGAAACTGAGGAGGATGATGAGAGAAACAACAAAAATCCCCAAGAATCATTGGGAAAGAACAGCAGGTCTTGGTGGCATCTTTAAGTTCTGCCGACTGCTCCTCAACAGTGCCAAGATTGTTTGCAACTCCTGGGCCTACATCACCTGAATGTTCACTACCTGCAAAACCTGAAGTTTGGTCATTTTTTACAGTTATGAAAGAAAAGCATGTCATCTCTGAAACATCAATAGCATAGTGAATAGAATATTTGATCATGTATAGTAATCATGTAATATCGTGAATTCAGTCAAAAATATTGAAATGGCAGTGTTTCGAAATGATTGAATTACGGACTGAGGGTAAAACAGTATGTCCTCCGCTTTCGCGGGGCACATAATAATTAACCACAGAGACTCAAGCGTTTTTACAGGCAATAAAAGCAAAAAAAAAAGATGGAACTGCGATTGAAATAATATGGAGAGTTCCATTAGTAAAAAAAAAAAAAAAAAAAAACAGCAGAATTAAACCATTACATAATTTCAAGAGTTTCACTACCGGAATTTGGAAAGGTTTACACGCAAACTTACCACAAACTGACACGTCTGACATCTCTGCCAAGCGCTTGTATTTTAGCAACCTAAACTGAAAGATGGAGCGCTGGCGCCCCCTCCTGGAGATTTTAATGCTTGTACTCCTGTTCGGATCAGAGATGAGCTGAGCACACCTACCGCTAAGCTACAGATGCAAATGTCTCCAGTAAACCGGTCTCCTTTCAAATCAATCCAGGCTACAGACTAACGCATAAAGCGCCGGAAACCTTTAAAGCCCGAAACCTGGCCACGCTGCATCTGGCATGTATACTAAAGGTCACTCACGGGACTAATGACTATATAACTGAACTACTAACGCCGTACAGCTACGCTTGAGAGTAAACGAATCCAAAAGGAACCATTCTGCACTCCACAGATGGATAAAAATGAACCCATCAAACACATTTAACAATAAAGTAAACATGATTAGATCTAATGATGAAAAGCCGACCATCACGCAGCACTCACTTGATGCGCTGGCTGACATAAGCGATGAAACCATTAGTAGAAGCTGAACGCCGAGAGAACCCCACAGCCCTTCAGTAATTATTCATAAATAGCGGCATACACCTATGGCAAGGGAAAGCTCACTGTGCCAAGGTCAAATGTCAAATCCACTAATGACCCTTACGCTGCACACGGACCCCTCACAAGGAATTTGTTATCTGCATACCAAATTTTAAGCTGCTGTGTGATCAGTGATAATGGAAATATGGGCCGGCCAAATTTTTCAAGTTCAACGTCACTGTGCCAAGGTCAAAGGTCAAATCCACTAATGATCCTTACCTTGCGCATTTAACCCTCACAAGGAACCTGCATATCAAATTTTAAGCTGCTGTGGGTAAATACTTTTGGAGATATAGCTCGGATAAAATTTTTTAAGTTCAAGGTCACTATGTCAAGGTCAAAGGTCAAATCAACTAATGACCCTTACACTGCACACCTATCCTCAAAAAAGATTCTGCTTGCCAAATCTGAAGCTCCTGTGGTCATTATCTCAGAGACAGGGTCCGGACAAATTATGGAGCCGCCGCCCACCCAGATGCCACAGGGTATAACAATACCCCATCAGCCCATAAAGGACTGATGGTTAAAAACAAAACACACTCTGCAAATTTGACTTAAAATTTACATGGAGGCAGAACTGAGAGCCAGTGATGGTCTCAAATATCCATAATGGCATTTCCTGAAATGACAAATCCGGGCCCAAATTATCCCGCCAGGCTCTTCTTCAGGGAAAACAAGAACAAGCTTTATAATCATCATCATTTAAAGGTGAAATGAGAGTCAATTAAACTTTAATAATCAAATCATCATTTAAAGAGGGCTGAAATGAGAACCCCAAATCAATTAAACAATCTGACTAATTGAAACATATCAGGTTAATTTAATGGGATTCCAGAGATAACAGTAAGATACAAACAAACAGAAATGATGCTAGAATATCTGGGGTTGAAAGAGTTAAACATTCTTAATGCTATGATTTACGCTATTTTGCTGTCTATCCCTTATCAGCTGCAATAGAATATATGAAGAAAAATTTAATTTCCCCAAAGTAATGACAAAATAACACGATAGCATTACTAACTATTTGTATACACTGATTATAATTTCACTGTTTATTTAATAGCAAAATACCTAATAAAAAATCATGTTATCATTTATTAACAAGTTTTATTTTCAAAATCCTTGCGTGATTTCCGTGCAAGTCTTTTCGCAATTCAGCAGCAGTGTTTTAGGCGTGTGTGTGTGTCGTGATTGGTTTACGTCTCATGCTTCTTCCCCACCCGTCCGAAACGTGTTACACCTTTGTTACTATTGACCGTGTGACCGGGCATTTAAGCTCTCTGCTTTACGAGTAAGTTGCTATATTGTTAAGTCACATTCGTACTATGATCCCAGTCTTTTACCTTTGGTGAACATTCTTTGTCTTTGTCTAATGCAACCAGTACTTCAGTGACAGCATTCTCTATGAATCTTTATTGTTATACAGTTAATTCAAACAAGCTTCCAATCCTAATCAGGGTCCAGGATCCTCTGAAGCAGTTCAGCGCTGGCCAAGCCTGTGCAACACCTGGCTTAATCCTGGTAGCCACTGGCCAGCGACTGTAAGCCCAGCCTCGCCTGTTACTAAACTGTGCTGAACTGTGCTATATAGTCTGGGGCTCCACCCCCACTTCATCATCAAGGATTCTGTCCCCAATTAATTCCTGGCCTGGACCATAACAATTAGAATGAGTTACCTTCCAAACTGCATCAGAGTCCCTTTGTGCCAGGCATAGATGATCTCTCATGTAGCCGAGGAAGGAATACACTCAGTTACATGGAAGTCAAGCCATTACACTATAGAGCAGGGATCCTTAAATCTGGCCCGTGAATCCAAACCCATCCCTGGTTTTCTTTCCTGCCAGGTGAGTTGTTGAACAATTAGCACTAGACAGACTATCATGACATCTGGCTTCCAGGTTAAAGGAGGGTAGAAAACCAGCAGCTCTCGGATCTTGAGTACCCTGATTTGAGAGCCAGGGCTGCAGAGGATAACAATGACCTAACAATAAAGCAAGCTAGCTAGACAAAAATAATAGCAAGAAAATATGTCCATATTATCCGTTAACTGAGCTAACTGAAGGCCTGGAAACCAAAATGTACTGAAAAACAGGAAGCACTCTACAGTGCTTCAATTCAAAACTGCTAGTGGACATTTTTACAGCAATGTTCATAGTTCCCAAGTCTTCTTATAAATTGCTTTTTTCTGCCTCTGTGTGTGGTTTTAACTCATTCTCTACGGCAAGCCGCTGCAAATGGCGCGGCAAATTCCACCATTCCCTACGGTAAGCCGGTGCCAGCGGTGTGGATGACCATTCTCAGCCTGATTAAAACATGAAATCAGTTGACGATCGCGGTCATGGGCCACCTGTACTTCAACACTTTACACTGTGTAATTTTCGGGAAAAGTATTCCGTACAAAAGCGACAATATAACAGTATTCCGTAGGGAATGAGTTGAAGCATGTTCTAAATAGCCATTTTATACTTGTTTCAAACGTAACTGTTCATGTAACTGAGGACAATAATTATGTACCAGCTTGCTTTAACTTCAGGGTAGCTAGTTAGTAAGGCTTTTCTGCTTAAACACCAAACAAAAAAAATTGCCCCGCAAAGCGGGCATTACCCCTCAGCCCCTAGATTGTTTAGAATGAATATAAGTTGACAAAGGCTCAGCCCCAAAATTCAAGATTGTTTAGAATGAATATAAATTAAAATTCAAAGGCTTTTTCCAAGACCATCCAAAGCAACAATGGAATACAAAATTTTCAAGATGGTGGCTGTGGTGGCCATACTGGACATCCGATTGCCGTCAAATTCAATAGGCTTCTGCAAGTACACAAGACCAAGCAACAAAGCAACAATGGTGTAGACTGACAAAGCCATTTTCAAGTCATCGTGCAGAATACAAAAGTTCACGGGACAGACGGACAGACAGATGGACGGACATTGCACGTGATGACAATACCCCTCTGCCCCTTAGTCAGGGCAGAGGGGTGAAAATGTATACCTTCTCATCCCCTCCAGAGAAGACCAGCCCATTTGCCATCACCAAACACCCCGAGTTCCGCAGTCTTCTGACAGCTTCCTGTCTGATCTACCTTTTCCATATGTTCTGCCAAACACTGACAGTAGGAACACAGCCCTACAAGGTCAGTAAGCCAATAGGAGACAAAGCCACTTCTAGGCCAGCCCCATTAGGATTATTACAGGAACCAAACAAGAGATGCTCCAATCACCGGCACCAGGCTCCCACAAGGCTATCTGAGCTGATAAACCATATTCTAGCACTTCAGTCTCTAAGAAATCTGACCAGCCCCATGAAAAGTTCTCAGAAAAACCTGAAAACAGAACATCTGACCAGGAACAATTATGTTATTGAATACAGACAACATATGTATTGCAACCCAAACAGGACACTCTTTATTGCGCATAAATAAGTCCATGATAGCTACTTTAGAAACAACACCAACCACTCCAATGCACAATCCAATCCTAGAGTTCCTTCTGTGGGAGAATGACTAGTCATCTACAGTAGACTTAAAACATTATGGATGAATATTTGTGCACAAAGCAACAGTTTTATTTGACATAAAAAATGACCCAGTTTGGACCTTACTTCACTATGGTGCAATACGCCAGAAAAAATCCGAAAACCATGGTGATCAGTCACCCTGAGCCTCGCCAAACTAGGTCAACATGCTGTGCATCATTTCCTGTAGTCAGAGAGTTTACAAAGACTTGGACCATAAAATGAAACCGTTTGGGTCCACAGCATGCATACCTAGTCACCAGTCAAGATGCGAGTCAAAACTATAAGCTATCTTCCCCTCCTGAACAAAACTGGAAATCTCAAGATGTAAAACTATCTCCTCCATGAAAATCTATAATCACAGTCCTCAAATCATGTTACGATACCCATCCAAAAAGCATGGTAATGGAGTGCCCAAAACATGAAGAAAAAACTACTTGTAATTGATGTTACATAACTTAGCCTCCTGGGGCCTGTTCCACAAAGCAGGATTACTCAGCTGGATAAATGCCCTGAAGAAACCCCGATATCCTGGAAGACCTGGAACATAGACTGAAGGAAAAAAAAGAGCTGTTCCCGGTTTTACCTTAAGCAGTTATCCGGCTAACTCAGCAATCCTGTTTTGTGAAACAAGACTCGAGGGCCGTATCTGTCCCTGGTTTTCACACCAACTTCTGGCCTTTAATTAGTTGTCTAAATTAGCCAAACCATTCATGAAATCTGCCATTTCAGGCGCATTCATTTAAATTATCATGAATGACCACCAAAGACTGTTCTTGTCTCCCTTCATAGAACATTTTCCTTTGATCTAATCATTGGACAAATCTATATTTGTGTAGGCAACCAATTAAGTCAATTAGTCAGGGTAATTGATAGAAATAAAAACCCTGCATACACACCGGCCCTGCAGGACCGGAATTGCCCACCCCTGGTCTATAACGTTAACATGACACAAGCTAAGCTAACAGCACATTCAGCTGTAGCAACAATCGTCTCATTCTAGGTTTTGACCGGCCTAAAATGCACAAAGAAATCGCCAGAACACAAACAGGCTTATTTTAATAGCATGCTAACAATCTAGCCAGCTCACTTAGTGGAGCTAACGCGTACATTCGTTGAAGAATGGTCTGTCAAATTAGCCAGTAACACTAGCTAATGTTAGCTAGCTTATGTCATGCTAGCTAGCTTTAGCCTTCGAAAGCGGTCGACAAGTATGCGCAGAAGCAACAAAATAGCTACATAGCCAGCTAATTCGCATATTTGTAAAACATGACGCGCGTACAGACAGAGGATGCTAGAATGCTAGCTTGATAGCTAATCAAGGGACGAGAGACATCATCTACGGAGCGTCTCATTGTAAGCTCGCTAAAACCGCTTTCACACTGGACGCGAAACGAATTTTTCGCACGACAGATTACATTCAAAGTCCATGCAAAGACGCGAATGTATTCGCGTCTTTGCATTGACTTTGAATGTAATCTGTCGTGCGAAAAATTCGTTTCGCGTCCGGTGTGAAAGCGGCTTAAGTCCCCCACAAGTTGATAAGTATTTTCCCATACAAACCTGTAAATCATTCACTTTTGTAGTTTCAGCAGCAGCGGGATGACAATGGTCCACAAAATCTACATGACAGTCTCCCCTATGGATCAGACGACAGCCCACGTCAAATGCTTGTCAGGATGGAACTCCCTGCATGTGTTAATGAAACATTCATCCACATTTAAACCAATTCATATTTGACAAAAATGCATCTAACGACACAAGCATAATTATTAAATCTTTAATGCGGAAAAATTTTGCATAAACATTTCATTCGCGTGATTTCTGAGACCTGCACCTACTCTACTTTTACTCGCGGAAGGATATATTCTCCACGGAACACGAAAGACGCCGAAGCACTTCGAGTTACCAGCTGATCTGTGATCATTTAACCCGCTCCGTATTTATAATAGTTACTCTGTGTGATTGCCAAGCACTGATTCAGGATCAGAAAATATTGGCAGACTCTCTTTTGCAGCGCACTTTTTTCCTGCAAAGTTGAAGCCACTTCATTCTCTGTTATTATGGGTAACGTAGTACTTTTTCAATTTAATTTTTACTTTAATCGGTAAACGGGGTCCAGATGTAGGCCTACTCAGCGAAAATGTAGGCCCAAACGTGAGAAATGAAAATTGAATTATTTCATTTTTAATACTTGCAGAATAATTTGAGCATTTTAACAAATCGTGCAATTTAATGCCTTACAGTGGATAATATGCTGGTGTGAAAACTAAGATAAGGAGAGCATTAGGAACATGAGTGTTATTGCCGTTATTCCTCAGGCTGCCTTCAAGTACCACACGTGCAAGGTACGAGTGTTCGAGTCTGGTTTAAGTTATGGAAATGAAATGAGCCGACGAACCGATGTACTTGGCAGTAAACTTGTTTGAGTTTAAGCAGAGTTATTCATCAATCCATCCATTATACCGCTTCATGCTCACCAAGGTCGCGGGGCAGCTGAGGCCAAGCCCAGTTTAATAGTTTAAAGGCTGGGACACACCCTGGACATCTTGCCAATACATCGCAGGGTGTACACGCAATTCACCCACGCACTCATTTGCCTTTGGACTGTGGAAAACCCGGAGGAAACCCACACAAACTCAACACAGAAAGGGTCCAAACCGATGCTGTATGGCACAACACCTTTTTTGAGCCCACAAGTTTTCTGAAGCCAAATTAAAAAGAAATAATGAAGTTAAAAATTTACAACACGCTCTGTGTGTACAATAGCACCCCCATTAAACAAGATGTATCTTGAGAGCAGGTGTAATTCAAAAAGACTGTTTGACATTTTTTATCTTTTCCAAAGTACTAACCGGGAGTTGATTCAGGAAAAAAACTTAATGGTCGACAACAAATTAGTCACAAACAAGAAAAGCATTTTAAAGCAGTCTGCCAAATTCAACTTCTCTATAGTTTGACTGTATAATTCTTTGCGTCAATGACATGTTCCCTTTGAGATGGTATCTTTGAGCTGAACTGTCTGTCATCCTCAACAATCTACCTGTCAGAGTGAAGTTAAAAACATTAAATGACTCTTTTATCTTCTTAATGAGTTTTTGTCTATTTTGCTTTTAAAAGAGCCCCTGGACAGGACAGTCTCAGTATTCTGTTTGCATTTGTTTACATTCTCCTTCTTTTTTCAACACAATATTAAAAATAGTGCCGCAGGCACTGAGGCTCTCTTGTAACACCAGTAACTTTGACTAGCTATCAAATATTTTTTACATATTTTATTGTCTAAAGTGACAATGGGAAAGGGCCAAAGTGACGCAATTGCGTAGCCTTCTCCCTACATACAGATTGCATGCATAATTAAGTTATAACATATATAATACACAGTGCTGGAGACTACACTGCTGCCCAACCATGGCAAAAGGAAGCAAGTATCATACATTTCTATGTAACTTGCTTTCTTTTGCCATAGTTGTGCAGACTGGTCATATACTGCACCTATATACTAACACATAAACATAGATAGTAAGCAGATGAAACAATTAAATTTGTAAGATATAACTAGTTGGTGATTATCATATGGAAAAATGAATGTTCATTTTACCATTTAAAAACATTTTATTGCTATATGATGATGGCAGGTACATATAGCATACGGTGATTGCAGGAAAAACACTGAAAATGTGTTATTCAACATGAGAAATGTCCAGAAGATTCAATGAATTGATGAACATGTGTGAATATAGCAAGATATTTTGCATGACCAAATTCACTATCCCGAACAAGAAACAAATGAGACTGATATTCCCTCCGAAGTTTTTTAAATATATTTTGTTGCTTGTCGAAAGCTACCCTTATACTAAATTTCAGCTAAATTAGTGCAAAAATAGCCAATGAACAGCTCTATAAAGCATTTTTAATGGAATTGAATCAAAAGTCTTATAAAAAGTTTGGTGTCCTCATTGAAAGAAATATGTCTGCCAAGTTTTGGCTTCATTGTTGCAGTGGCTGCAGATAAGACGTTTACATCCAATACCTGAAATGTAGGCATGGCTTAAGTCCAGAGGTGAAATCAAGGTCAAATTTGAAATTTTCACAAAACCCACTGGACATGGTTTGAATTTGCTGAAAGCGACTCATATGCCAAATTTCAGCTCAATTGCAGTCAAAATGAATGAGATATGGTACTATATGACATTTTCAATATGGCCGTCATAGTGGTCACATTTGAAATCGGATTAGAAAGTCTTATATAAATTTTGGTGTCCTCATTGGTTGGAACGTGCATGACAATTTGCAGCTTCATACAATGCCGTGGTTTCAGAGAAGAAGATGTTTTTTTCCAACACCTGAAATATGCACATGGCTTAAGTCCAGAGGTCAAATCAAGGCCAAATTTGAAATTTTCAGAAAATCTGTTGGCAATGTTTTGGGGCTTGCTGAAAGCTGCCCATATGCCACATTCAGCTCTATAGCTGCCAAAATGACCGCAATATGGCTCTATATGACATTTTCAATCGGATCAGAAAGTCATGTATAAAGTTTGGCGTCCTCATAGGAACATGCATGCCAAGTTGCAGCTTCATAGGTGCAGTGGTTTCAGAGAGGAAGATGTTTACAGACAGCGAACAACGACGAATGACGTACAACCAGTCCATGGCATAAGCACACCAGACCTTTGGTCCAGGTGAGCTAAAAATTATAATGGTTAAGTGTAATAGCTAAATGAAGTACAAAAAAAAAAGAAGATTTATTTCAAAGTGCACCAAAACAGTTTACTAATCAGATATTTAATACTAAACTTCCAGGACCCTAATGCATCTGCCCACTTATTTGCAAAGGAGATAGGGAAAACTATGCAAAAAACTATGCTAGGTTAAATTCAAATACATACAGTATGATCTCAGCACAGAGCTGTTTTGCATTAACTATTTTCATTCTTTTTCTGTATGTCAACACAGATCAGGCACACAGTAGTGCATTGTTGATCAATAACACCATATATCCTTTAGCCATGACAGTTCATCACTTATTTTTAATTTGGATAAAAATCATTAGCCATAAATAAACCTTGCCAACTTTTGAACTGATTATATTTTATCAATAGTGTAGTTGACATAAGCATTAAATGAAGTAAAAATAAATCAACAGCAGAATACATAAGTGATCGTCTGTCTGTACACATAACTGTGAATGCTGGCTTTTGTATTCATTGAAAAAAAAAAAAAACATTGAAAAATTGTGAAAATTTGCCACCATTTTGGAAATTTTTAACCCTTACTCTAATGCTAACCTGAACCCTAACCCCAGCTCTAAGCCCAACCATAACCCTAACCCTATCTATGCGGGAAAAAAAACCTTAAAGAAAAATGATTTCTGGTTTTTTATATATATAATTGACAGTAAAAAAAAATCATTACTAATTTTTTTGCCCTTTCAGAGAAAAGAGTATAGTAGTTTATGTTTTGGACATGTTTGCTGAAAAAAAAATCTTGACCTTGAAAATGCCAAATTGACTCATATTTATCCTCTGAACCCAGGATTGCACCAAATACATGTTCGGTCTGGCCCTGTCGGCTGCATGTTTGCTCCGCGCTTTGTCGTCTGTCAACACCCACAGGCTGCATTTTTACAGAGCAGCGCGGCTGGACAGCTGGAGAGATCAGGGGCCTCATTTATAAATGGTGCGTATGCACAGGAAAGATATGTACGCTGCTTTCTATGTGGATTTTGGAGTTAGAAAAACAAACGTAACTTTAAAAACCACAAAATTAAGAGGAATGTTTGCAAAATTCCAAGTTGATTCAGATCATGTGAGTAAAACAGGCAGTTTAGCTTGCTCACCATTTTATTAATTACATATTTTTTTACTATACCCTACTTTTCTCTTTTTGAGCGTAAGCTATTTTTAAGTATGACATCCACGCAAATTTGTATAAATGAGGCCCCAGACCTGGTGAGATCACACGGTAATTACAGAATCACACGCGACTGCGCGAGATAACATGATATACGTGATATTAAACACAACCACAAGCAGGCAAAAAGTTTTGTTCCCCACTGAAGGGGTTGAAGAACAGTTGACTTGCTTTGACTTGTTTCTTTTTCAAGATTTTTGTGCTTCTACCAAGGGTAAGTAGCCTATTTATGAATAAATGCTCTTTATTTCATGTTTGGGCTGGGTTTGTCATTCGTTTGGAAATTGCTCTTTTGATGGAGTTTACACATTTTCTTAATTCTGATGCTGTCCTAGCCTACAATACAAACTGGCGCCAGCGCAGAGTGTTTTATTCAGAAAATTAACCGATGTTTTAATGTTGTGTCAGTGTACCGATTGATCTGCTCTGTGCTGAAGTGTTGCGTTGTGCCCCAGCATCTGGCAAAAACCAAAAGACTTGCATATCTGCTGCGTTGGGCTCCGGTTTGCCGGAGCTGGGATGGAAGAGAAATGCAACGCAGCGGATCCAGTGTAAGCTCACACAGTGGCTGCGTTTACATGGATTGTTTTCCTCAATCTGATTGAAATCAAACTGATTAAATGAATCTGATTGGATCTTTATACATGAACGTGAAGGAAAGCGATCCACGTTCAATCCGCGTATACACGGCCCCAGCTGAGACCAATTACAGTTTCTTTGACATGCGCAAAAGGTCCCACTACCTGAACGCGAACGTCATTACATGTATACTACGTACTAGGGAGCACATGCGCAGAACGAATAATCCAATCCATCAACCGAAGCCATTCTGTTCAGCCGTTTATATGCGGCATCAAGCTGATTATTAATCGGCGTAGACTACCTCTTTCAATCCGATCGAAAATTTAAACCGATCTGGGTGAATCGGATCAGCTAAGGTGGTTACATGAGACATTTTGAATCTGACTAAGCTGTCAATCCGATTATAAGTAGGATTTTTGGACCCATGTAAACGCAGCCATTGACAAAAGTGAAATCTATTAGCTGCACTATTGTGACAGAGCGGAGACGGACCAAAGATGCATCTGATGTAGTTTAGGGGTGACTCTGTAAACGCAATATTAACAAAAATTGCTAATGCTAATGTTTAATTTTAGCATGGTAGCTTCTTATTGCTTTGGTTATCATGCAAACACGTTTAAGCTAATTTTAGCATGCCAATGCAAATAAGCTAACATGCTAATGCTAATATTAGCAAGCTACTGTATGGACGCACCACCCGCGTTTGAAACGCGAGGCCAATGCAGAAATTGCATTCAATTTAATGGCCAGCAGATGGCGACGCCGGTGGTTGCAGAAAGAAGTTCAATGCTATAGAAGTCTATGAGAAAATAACTTTACTTTCCCACCAGATTTAGTATTTCAATAATAATTTTCCACATTATTTTATGGTATTTATCGCAAGTTTAAAGTCTCCTTCGATATATCATGATGTTCATTTTTGTAACTTTTGGTCCCAAATAGACTAGAATAAAGGATAAAGCCAGAATATGCTTTAGAGGCATGGCTATCCTCTGGTCCTCATCAGATGCGGTCATTCACCCGTGGATCCACCCCTCGCTCCTCCCTGGATCTCACAAATAATTAAAATATTTATTTTATGTGCACATCTAGAGTTTGTGTTCATGAGAATTAACAGAATATGAGTACAAGGCCAGACTTTGAAGTGAGTTAATCAGTTTACTCCAAGATGGTTAAAATTACCCCATACCTGGAGCAAGTTGACCTTTTTTTTTTTTTTTTTTTTTTTTTTTTTTTTTGAGGCTGTAATTTCATAGCTCTCTATCATACATGCACTCTCAATTGACAGAGCACATCCTGAATTAAATATATGGGAATCAGTTCTATTACTGTCTCATTTTATTAAGCCTAGAGGACAACTTATTTTATTAAGCATAGAGCAAAAACTGGCTCATCTAACCCCACAACTAGGGCAGGCGGTGTAATTTTTATGGTTTTATGTTCTCTGGATTTATATTTGCTTTCTTGCACTTTGTAGTTTATATACATGACTGCATCACAGTGATGTTTCATGCACACTTGATTGTCTGAGGATACTGTAAAATAACGCAGATGCACTGAATGGCCTGTTCTCTTATAACTTTCTCATGCATGGTAAAGGATGTCAATGTCACTGACATGCTTCGAGACTCATGTGATTGTTGAGCGATGTACTTGCATACATTGATTTGAAATGAATGGATCCAGCCGTCTGTGCCAGCATTCTGCATGTTGAGATCAGCATTTCCTGGAGTACATGGGTCAAAAACATTTTAGACGTCTCCCCGATCTAACACACCCTGATCAGCTCATCAAGTACTCCAATCAGGAGCTGATCAGCTGTACCAGGTGTGCTGAAGTCAGGGAGTCTTCTAAAATATGCAGGGCAGGGGTGCTCGAGGAACAGGGCGGGTAAACACTGATCTCGATGACCAAAGAGAACAAAGTGTTTGCCGGCTCTGAAATGATGCTCATTATGCCTCGGTGTGCGCATGCGCTCATGCGCACAGCGAGCATACGGTACTCAGTCTGTGTATTTGTTTGTCTGTCTGTTACCATCATAACTGCGACAGCGTGTGCATCCAAGCTAAAGTAACAATGCCAACGAGTGACAAACACTGTTCTCTTGATTTTAAATGTGCCAGAATTTTGATTTTTTGTAGCACTTCATGTTTCAGTATACACGTTTTGTGTACATAATGTTAAGCCACACCCACATGATTTTGGCACAAGGACCGCACTCTATTGACTGTTTATGTATTCAAGCTTGCTTTTATGTTACTGTACAACTATTGTACATCAGTAGTGGCTAAGCAATACACACCGAGGCATCAGCACCTCTGGTGCTTTCATTTGATTATTCAGGAGTTTGTCTTGCCGAACTAACTTCTTCCACAGGCTGTATAATCACAACACCGACCTCTTGTGGTCATTTTTTGAAATTGACCTCGGGTGTGTTTCCCAATAGTGCAGATGCTAACTGACAGAGTTGGACCCATTGACTGTACAGTGTCTGTATGGTCGAACTATGTAGGTTGCTAACGTAGTTAGGAACTACGTAAGTTGCTAACTACGCTTTTGGGAAATGGACCCCTGTACGATGAAAGAACAATACATTTTCTTGCTTTAATATTACATTTACTATTACGAGAACTAAGAGAATGAGCTATCCCTGAAAAGTATAAAGAATCAGATTCCAGTGTCATTAATATTTAAATACTTCATTTGATAGCCTATAAGATTGTGGTTGGTTAAATTAAATGCAATGTTTTATGGGTTGGTTTTGATATAGCCCTCAGATAAATGCACTTCATTGAAACTCTATTCATATTGCACATGTATTCATTGGAACAGAAGTATGTACCTGGAATTCTTTTTTTTTCCTTCATTAAAAATAGAATAAATCTAAAAGGAAAAATGAGCAGGCTGCATTCATACAAGATGAAATTTTTATCCATTGCAAGTCAAATTCTGCATTACAGGAAAAGTATTTATTAAGATTACTTTGGGGAACGAGCCAGCATTAGATCTACATTCTGCGTACAAAATAAAGAAAAATATCAACATTAACAAAGTTTTATAACAAAAGTTTACTTTACTGAATCGATATTAACAAAACTGCAATAAGTGCTGCTTCTATCAAAACTGGAAATATTGTCTTAATGCAGAACCCAATATATGATGCGATACAATTTGTCCTTGCCATTGTAATAACTGAAATCCAATGCAGAAATGTACACAAAGCACAATAATGGCACAATGAAGAATGTCCCTGGAGAGGCACATCAGTGGTACTGTGGCCTGAATTGTACTGCACATTCAATCTTTCTGCATTAGGCTGTGAGAATGGCTCCATGCGCCTTCCATTGTTAAGCTTTGATAGTAATTTATAAAATGCTCAATACAGTAGGAATGCAGGATTCTGGAAAACTATGCACTGCTGAGGGACAGAAGTGGGTTTTACTGAGAAGGAGGAAGTAAGAAGAGACAAATCAGAGAGCAAGAATTACACAGTGTGCAACAGCACAGCTCCTGCTATCATTCAGTGGCGTCTGATGGAGTACAGAAAGGAGGGGTTGCGTCCTGAATAACAGACAAGGTTATCACCAGCAGAGAAGCTTGCTTTGTCCAGCCCAACCTTGGCTGCAGTCACCTGAGTGAGGATTTCTCCTCTCCTCTCATTAAAGCACTTTAAAATGCTTTTTCTACAACTGTATGGATTGTTCAGGCCCCCTGTGTGACACATTTTCTTCTAATGTTTACAAACATAGGTTTTCGATACTTTTAATCTCAGCCAACTTTTTTGATCGTTATTTTATAATGGCCTCCTCCGGAACTTTATCCACTTCCTTCGATACTTCCTTCAATACTCTTCGACTTAATTACCAGCCGCGACAAAGTGGGCTTGTATTGTTTTCACCTTGTGAGTATGAGTGTGTGTGTGTGTGTGTTCGTGGCAGAAACCAATTGTGGCAGGAACTACCACAAAACCTGTTTTCAGTACTTTGTCAGGTGTTTATATGTCTGTCTGGCTGTCTGTGGACAGATTTTGCCAAAGCGATAGCATCGCAACTGTACAAGATGCAGACATGAAACTTTGCAGGTGTGTAGTAGAGATCAAAGTGAAGGCGGAGTTTGGAGGTGGGTGTGGTTTGGATAAGAGCACAGGATGTAGGGGGGTAGGAACAGCAGCTGAGGTGATCCCATCACGAGAAGGTCTCTAGTTTTTGTTTTGAAATTGCTTTCAATATTGTTGGCCTGCATGCATGCGTGCGCTCGACCCTGGAAGAGCTCGTCTAGCCCCTCCTGAGATTCGTGGGTAATGAAGTTCTCATCTCTGTTTCACTCTTGAATAATTTTAATGCGCACTATTGCCCCCACTTCCCTCTTATCAGGGCGAGCTCAGATCACGAGTTCCCTCACTCACCAGCATATAAGGCATTTTTTACATCGACTTCAAGCCTGCACTTCAACCCAGTCTTCCCTTCAAATTAGGATGTAAAACCTTATGGAAACATGTATCTAACCATCAGTATTTCACACTTTGAGCTACCTATTAATGTATAGGATGAGGTACACATTGGAGCTACTCTCTGTTGCTGCCCTGCTGTAATTTTCAACGCTGGAGAATGTTTTGCAGTAGAGCCTACAATGCTGTGAAAGAGTATTTGCCCCCTCTTGATTTTCCCATTTTGGCCGATTTGTCAAATTTAAATGTTTTGGCTCATCCAACTACTTTTAATATACTACAAAAATCGATCATAGGATTTTTAATTAGCTGTTTATTTGTGACACGTAGTCGCTTAAACTAACAATTTATTAAGCAAGCAAATGATAGAACCTGTTCTGAGTCATATTCATGTAATTATGACATGTTAAAGGGTGTTTAACTCTTTATGGCACTTATATTTCTATGAACTAAAATGCATGACAAATAAGCAAAAATAGAAGAAATAGGGAAGGGGGAAAATACTTTTTCATAGCACTGTGCTGCCCAAACGTTTGCATTTTCGCTCAGTATTTTGAGTATATTCCAGTGTTCTATGATGATAAAGTATTACTTCTTGTCATTTACTGAAACCGTTCAATCAAACGAGACTTCAGTTTGGAGCTAATTGAAGGGTTCAGTGCAATAACTTGATAAATGCCAACCTCATGTTTTACAGTATTACACAGAATATACTTTCACCATGTACCAATGTTGTGTACTGGTCAGGAAGACATTGTTAAGCAAATGCATTGTTGTTGCATAAATAAAGTCAAGCAATATTCAAAACCATCCAAATCTTAATTTCCGTGAAATTGGAACATAACGTTATTGTACCAAACCCTTCAATTGTGCTTATTCTGTTGGGCAGGTGCTCAGGCTGGGCATATGGCGTGTCACAATTTGTGTCATTCCAGATAAAAAAAATATAGGGGGTGGAAACGGTTTGTAATGAGTCTACAGTATATGCCATAACCAAGAGAATTTTACAATAAATGCTAACTGGCTCAGAAGCTGAGAGGTGGTACCTGGTTTGGCCTAAAGCCCCAAAGATCAGTCCAGATCACCCCTGTTCCACAGTAGGAGCACAATGAATATGTGCAGGAGGGATCAGGGGCTCGATGCTGTGAGCAGAACAACAGTTTCACCCCTGACTGAAGCTGACAAGAGCACATATTTGTCCGTACTCTTGGTCTAAAAGAGTCTAACGTTCAAACACATGCTTTGGAACAGTGCAACACTGCTAATCTCTCCGCTCGATACAGCTAGTTCAATAAAATGCCTTCAACTGCAGGGATTAGCCTGCAAGTTCTTTGTTTAGATGTAAGGTGGGTGCCATCGTTTAACACGATTGTGTAAGGATGCACGCCCAGCTTTCCTGGAGAGGAGACTTTTGTCCCTTGGGCATTTCTTGGCTGGTTTCGTATCTCGGAGGCCGAGTTTAAGATTAGCCTTGAGTAAGGGGACTTTTTCCGTCCTTGGGCATTTATTGTGGGATTTAGGGGATTTCATCCTTGCTGAAAGTGTTATCTCCAATTTGTTATGGAGGTTATGTTCACGGACAGCAAGGGATGACAGACAAAATCCTTTTTTTAATTAAACAAACAGAACCAATCTACTCTCTACCCTACTGACCAAGATTGAAATAAAATAAAAAAAAAAAGATATTTACAGTTCCCTGTAATGGAGATGGGCTGCTCTGTTGTGATGTCCTGGGACAGGAAAATGCTCCAACACAGGCAAAAATCCTTGAAAAGAGTGACAGGTCTGGTCAAATGTATCCTTCTTGCAATTTACTACACACTCTCGGGATTTCTTGTCCAGCCCCCTCCCATTTCTGGGACTTTCCCTCCTGCCCCTGACATGCCCAACCTAGCTTAGACTGGACTTGAATATATCTATTTTTACCACATTACAAAAGTAAGGACTTGAATTGCAATTTCTTTCTCATTTTTTCCCCTGGTTGGACTGCAGAATGTCTTATTCTATAGCTGTTTCCTTCAAAAACTGCTTTCTTCTGGGTGGTGTGGTTAGTTACCATAATTCCATTAGTCTGATTTGCTCTCACTGACTGGCTCAATCCCAATCTCCACACTCACAGACTCACATTCCCACAAGTCCCCGAGGGTTTAGGGCTGTCCTGCCGTCAAATCCTCAAGTGCTCCTTGGCAGACATTGTGAGCCCTTTATGGAAGCTCTCCGTAACATTTCTGCGGACTTTGCCTGAGTGAGTCACCCAGAATACACAACGCTGTGACATTAAAACACATTATTACAGGGGAAACGCCAAAAGCAAAAGAAAGAAAACGGTAAACAAACAAACATGGAACTTGGAAGGAGTGACTACCGTAACAAGAAAAAAAAAAACACGTGACACATGAAATCAGAGAACCGCAAATATATATTTCACAAACCAAGTTTATTAATCAACCATTTCTTTTGATTTTTGCTTAGTGGTGCTATTTTGAGAAAAAGAATGGCGTAAATTATCTCCCATCCCACTCAGTAAGGCCTGGGCTTGGAGGCTGGTCAAGTCAGGCAGTTGGTCCCGATATGTGCCTCCTTGACCACAAAGAAGGTAAAAAAACGTAAAACAAAAATCCAAATCCCACTGTGTTACACCATGTGTTTTACCATCATTAAAATGAAGTAAAATGTCGCAAATTGCCGTAAGATTCCAACTTATTTTGAGCGTCTCCAGCCTCTGGCACCCAAGCACTTCCCTGCTGATGTCAGTGAAGCCCCTTAGGGTTCAGGGCTAAAGGCTTAAGGGGTGCACATCTGGATTGGGCCTCTCATATATCCCAGACCCAGTCTAGGCTGTTCCCAGTACAGGACCCTATACAGGTACGCCGTGATTTAGGGCCCCCCTGTGAGCTGCTGAGGTTTTCTTGCTCCCTGAAGTTTTCACGAGAGGAACTGTACACCTTTACTCTCCCGTAGGCCAGAAATGGCTCTGTGAAAACTCTGAATTTACACATTAGTCAATGACTGGTCAGTGCACACTGCTAAATGACTGGGAACATTACTCTGTGGCTAACTCACTAAGGCAAACAAACTGCGTGAAGTGTATTAATTGGATTTCAACAGATTTCAAAAATTAATTAACTGCGGCATCTCTCCACTGTATATCAGCTCATTTGCTCCGTTACTCGCGCTACGCCCTCCAATCTACTGGCCTAAATGATGTGAAACTGTTTGCGATTGAATAAACAGAACATTGTGGAATAAGTGGCCCTGAAACTTCCAGGAATTACTTCAGAGCTTTCGCTGACCCGTATAAAATGTCAGGTCTCCTTTACAGGATTTTTGTGAAAAATAAAATTAAAACTGACCGACAGCAAAACCATAACAAGCGAAGCAGTGAAACAGAGAATCAATGTGCTTTCAAAAGCACCTTCATATTGATTTAAAAAGAATTGTTGCCAAGATCAATATCACCTAATTGGGCAGTATATAGCTGGCTCTGCACATGCACATGGTTTTTCAGAATAATTAACACTCTTGATAAAGATGCACTATGCAAGCTTTGTAAACTGAAGTCTGAGAGACAGGTGAGGAGATACAGTGTTCAGAAATTGGGGAACAACACTTATTTGTGCTTATTCAGCTTCTGAAGAGAAAAATGTTTCTAAAAATAAAAGTAACTCTTCGAATTTTGTGTCACAGTTATTAATTGACACCACAGAGAATTGAAAACCTTGCAGCAGGCATAGAGGGCGGTTAAAGGTCCAGTTTTGTAATATCTGAAGAAGATGATAAGCGCACAAAGACACCGCACAGCTCTGTTCTGACAACCTCAACTCCTTCAGCGCTCCATTAGTGTGCAAGGAATGGGCAATGCGAACAGAAATGAAATATTTAACATTAAAATATGTTCAAAGGGGGCGCCCTGGTGGCTCATCGGTCTGGGCGCGCGTGCCATGGGGGGCTGTGTCGTTCCCGCAGTGACCTGGGTTCGATTCCGGCTCGGGTCGTTTGCTGCATGTCTTCCCCCGTTCTTCTCCCCAACCTTCCTGTCTCTCTGCACTGTATGGCTGTCAAGTGGGGGAAAAATTCCCCCCCAAAAAAATGTTCAAAGGTCCCCTATTATGTCACCAGGTGCAAGCCAATTAGTTATTATGAGCCATTTCAAAATCTTTCCCCTCTTGACGTCACATGGGGAAGTAACCAACCAGAGGCAAGAAGAGGTGATCAACTTCAGCCAAGCAGTCAAGCAGATTTCATTATTCCGGGTGGTCATTCCCCCTTGTGGTGTCAGGAAGGGGAGATTTTGAACTGGCTCATAATGGCTAATTAGCTGTGCACCTGGTGGCATAATAGGGGACCTTTAATATTTTCCAAAGATTATGTTTGTCTTAATATATTATTATTATTATTATTATGATATTTATTTATTTATTTATTTGTTCATTTATTTATTTTAAAAATCTCAGCATTTATTTGCCACCCGTGTGGATGTAAAGTGTAATAGATCTACAGAGTTGGGTGATTTAAATCAGTCACTCTGTACACTTCAGTAATATAAGGAGCCGTCAGATGGTTTGGATTGATCCCTGCATTATTCAGGTCTGATAAACTGTCCGGGATCATTCAATCCCATGTTGTTACTTCAGAGACGTCATTCTGAGGTAGACCAGGCAGTCCATTATGTAGCTCGCCACACGTTTTTATGTATCGTAAACCATTTTCTAATTTTCTGCGCTCCACAGGGTCCACGCCATTACCATAAACCCTTCCTCAGATATACTGCAGCAGTTGTGAAAGTGACACATTTCTGATTATGACATTCCCGTAAAAACAATGTTATGTCTTTGCAGGATTAGCCTCTTGATACTATACGATGCAGGACAAAGTTTGAAACACCCCTGGGTTCATACAATCATAATAATCCTGGATATTTGTACCTGTTGCCTGAGAGAACAACACAAAGCTTTGAACACAAGAGAGTGGATACAGAGCTCAGAAGTTCCTTAAAAGAGCTGCGTCACGATTACTGTGCATGCTCACAACTTTGAACGAAGCAAATCCACTCAACTGCAAGTCAAAATCTAGAAGGTATTTTTCTTCTTCTATGACTATTGATGGAGCAACCAGCTTACATTCTTTGTATGCCACGGCTAAAGCTTAAAATAGCGCCTTGAATCCTCAAATAGAAAGCTCCTTAATATAAAAAGCATACAGTAATGCTGGAGTAAATAAATATGTGAATACAATGCAAAATGAAGACAGATTTGAAAGGATGGAATCAGATTTTGATTTGCAGTCAAGCAGATTCACTCTCTTGGGATGTAAGTTCTGAGCATGTGCAGTAATCGTGACACAGCTCCTCAAGCTGAGTGGTTGTGGCTTATTATTGCTCTTCCTTGGTGCATATTTGAGAACTGAGGAGTTCTCCACACGGCTAAAACAGCCCCTGGGGTCCTGGTTGTTACCCTGGTGAGCCACAGGGTGTGCCAGCGTTCAGCTGTCACTCAGTGCTTAATTGATCAATTAAAACATCTGATTACACAGTTGATTTGCCTCGCTGGGTTTCATGGGTCATTGAATTTACAGGGACATGAAACATCCAGAAGGCCCTGTGGTCCCTGGCACTTTGGGGACCCCAGTGACTGAAGCACTGCCTCGCTGGCGCCTGGCTCGTATCTCCGCTCTTCCAGGTCTCTCGTCGTAGGGGGGGTTTCTGGGAAACCGCACAGACGCGCAGCTGCCCCCTTTTTGCACGTTACACCGTTTAATATCTTCTGCTCTCACTCTGATACCCGCTGGCGTCTCCCTCGCAGCTCGTCAAACTCGACGCTCGAGAGGATTTGGCGAGAATCTCCAGCCTGCTGCAAATTCGCCAGCAGCTCGCTGGCACTCGAAGGCACAATTATCGCCGCTCGCAGGCGCCCATCGCAGGACGTCTCAGGCTGTCCGCGGTTTCGGTGTCGAGCTCTGAATTTCAGCGGGAGGGCTACCAGCAGCTGTCAAAGCCGATAACTGTGTTTCTATTTTTCTCAGTGCTCCTAATGTGGCATAGCCAATCATATGTGAGGACTTGTCTCTGCATTTTACACTATCGATTCAGAACAGCGCAGATGCACAATAAATGCCGAGCGCAACATTTCTTCACACCACAGTTCACAAAACACAGACATGAGCTGAATGAAGGCACTTCCCAGGCAGCTCAGCAGGAAGCCGACGCTTGCAGGTGTGCAACTGACCAGCAGGGGTTGCTACAGAACAATACAAAGAACATTCCCACAGTCTCAGTCTGCGCAACCCTTGTGAAGTCGTTGCTATTCAGCAACTGCCAATTATGTGCAGCACTTATGCTAGCAGGCCATTGCTAACTAAGGCACAGTCAGGAGTTGATTGTGGACCGGGGGTGCACCCATGTACCAGAGAACAAGAACCAGAGCAGTCCGTTATGAGTCATCCAGCTGTCAACACTAGGCATTTTTAATTGGCTGTGAGTGTTTTCCTTTGTCAATTTGCTTAACAACCAAATAATTCCTCCTTCCTGCATATAATTTTATCATGTTATTGTCAGATGTACCCAGCTATGTTTTGAATGGCATTAGTATCATACAGAATATGAACAGTGACTCATGGTTGCCAGTGACTGTTACGCACTTGTATTGAGACTGGAGCAGTGTGAAGCTGCTGTCCTATGGGTACAGCTGTTTTAATGGAGGCTGAGACAGAGCTTTAAATAAACTGCAGCATCACAAACCTGCCAACCGAAACAATGCAGGTGCGTCAGCGCTCTCCCACAATCCTCTCTGGATCTCCCCTGTCGGAGACAATGGGCTGTCAGGACCTGTAGTATGAGACAGTTGAGACTGAAAGGGCCTTTCTTACATAAAGTCTCTGCTCAATGTTTGACCAAAACATTTTCTCGTAAAAGTTTTATCTTTAAAGGTACCTTGAAACTCATTTTAAGAGTATCAAAGAAAATGTGTTTTTCTGGGCTAAAATCTGACTGTTTCTTCGGCAGTAACCCTGTATCATTGTTTTTTTTTCTCCTCTGTGATACATTACAGCTCTGGGAAATGAGGTGAAGGTCCGTTTAGTTCATATTAAAAACAAATTCAGTCACCGAGCTCCCGGCATGAGAACCTGATTGGTTTTGAATGTGCTACGATGATTCTGCACAGGCTAAAATATCAGTAAATCAAGCCCTTAATTGCTGTACTGCAGCTTGCCAGGCAGGCTCAGTTGAGTCGTAGGCTGGTCAGGGCTAATGCTTGCTGTCTGCGTGAGCCCTATGCTACAGCAGCGATAACACAGTTCTGCAGCGTTGTCGGTGTAGGCCTGCTGCATCGTGGGAGTGCACGAAAGAAGCTCTCCTCCTGTCGAGACGCTTTTGTTCCACGCTGCTAAACAAATCGCAAATCGTGAGAGTCGACGAGGCCATTCTCAAGCGCATGGTTTTTTTCCGGTATTCGGGCTGATATGATGCTCCAACTCGTTCTTCGCGCACTCCCATTCGCCGCTTATGCGCACTTCTGCTCGGTGAAAGGAGATGTTGGAGACAGGTTTTAATTAGATACGAAGCAATAAATCTCGACCACGATTAAAACCAACTAGAATTTTTGTTTGTGCCCTGGGATGCTTAAATACACTAAAAGCCGAGGGGAGAGGGTTTACTGGTGATTATGGTCGAGAGGCTGCCTCGGAGGAGGTAAATACAATACAGTCCTGCAATGTCTGTGCCCAGCTTTCCCTCTAAACTACCAGCTAATGGAAGCATGGAGAATCGTACCCTCTTACTAGCTGTAAAGCCTGACTGACATTTATAATATTTGGAAAATCCCATGGATACACTGCCTTTCACTTGAAAACAGTTGTGTTATGTCCACCAAACAGTTGTATGGGCCCGTCCTATTCTCCAGGTAAAAATATCAACTCACACACCTGAACAGGTGTAGAATTTGAAGGTAGAACAACAATCAGAAATAAATGCAAGTTCTAAACAAAGTGAACCAGTCATACGTCTGATATCACATAAAAATCTATTTTGAAATATCAGCGTCAAAATGCACAATAAAACGATCAAATGACTATTTTGAAGCTAAATAGTGCCACAAAAGTTGCTTGAAATGGACATTCATAATAAAATACAGTAAAGGTTCTACAGACTGAGTAAGCTCGAGCAGGGTTGAAAAGTTATCTAAAATAATTTCTGAGCTCATGTTGAGTTGAGAAGATGCTTTACAGCATTTCAAAAAAGTTCTGGGAATATTTTTCAAGACTAAGTGAGTCGTCAAGCAGAAACCACAGGAAATACAAGGAAAAATCTTTGGTAATCACCAGGCCTGGGCTGATTCAGTCATTGCTTTGTTATAATTTGTGTTCACAGTTGATCTGTGGAAGTGTTACAAAGTGCAGACAGGAGCCAAATCCAAACTCGCTGAATATGCTAAGGCTGACCTTTATAAACAAAACATACATTTAACACAAAAAAACCTTTTTCAAACTGATATCTGCAGTCAGGCAGATGCAGCAGAGAGTCGGGGACTTGAGATTTAAGGAGCTGGACTGGGTCAGTACCGGGATGGTGAGCTGGAAGGACCAAAGCACACAGGTACAGTATCTCACAAAAGTGAGTACACCCCTCACATTTCAACAATTAATTTATTATATCTTTTCCAGGGACAATGTCACAGAAATGAAACTTGAATATATTTGTTATGACTTGAAAATCACAGCAAAGAAAACCAGCTATGACAACTTAAACAAATTTATTCTTCACTGATAAAAAAAACTTCTACAAAGAATCCACTGTTCAATCCTATAATAACACTCTAATGCCACTATGTAACTCTGTTGCCAAAACAAAAACTCTGCTACTGGTGACCAAAATCACAGCATTAATATAGACTAGCAACATTCTGGAGAGATCTACAGGATTCCTGGGTGATCCCGCCCCCTCCAGGCAAGAGGAAGCCAGAAACTTATAGAAAGCAGTAGTCTATTTCATCACAAAGAAGTGGTATTGTATCAGATCATGTTTTGCTACAGACACACCACCAGAGAGTGCTGATGAACAAAATAAGTAGCTGACCAGCAAGGCAGCAAAAACAGCATGTAACAAATCTCCATTTACAAATGATATACAGTGCTTTACATAAAATACTCATACATAACATATTCTAGAGTAGTCATTGTACAAAATGTGTAGCAGTGTAGATTTACTGCACTGTCCAAATAACTGAACAAACAGTCACTATTTCCAAAATGGGTGGCAACAAAAGTGAGTGCACACCCCAATTGGTAATGGTCCACCAAGCAATGAAACGTGTCTTATTCATCATGTGCATGCTTTTGTCTGTTCGCCTGGGCTATATGAGGTTGTGTAATGTGTTGAAGGTTTAAATTGTGGTGCTTTGGGTGCAATGCTCTCATTCTGGTCACTGGATGGTCAACATGGCACTTCATGGGAAAGAACTCTCTGAGGATCTGAAAAAGAGAATTGTTGCTCTCCACAGAGATGGTCTAAGCTACAAGAAGATCTGTGAAATCATGAAACTGAGCCACAGCATGGTGGCCAAGGTTATCCAGTGGTTTTCCAAGACGGGTTCCACTCGGAACAGGCCTCATCAGGGTCAACCGAAGAGGTTGAGTCCTTGTGCTCTGCGTCAGATGCACAAGTTGGCTTCAGAAAACAGACGCAGGAGTGCTGGCAGCATTGCAAACAAGGTTGCAGCAGTGGGAGAACAGCCTGTCAGTGCTCAGACAATACACCGTGCACTGCACCAAGTCGATCTGCATGGCTGTTGGCCAATACGGAAGCCTCCTCTGAGGCTAGACCATAAGAAAGCCCAAAAATAGTTTGCTGAGGACAACCGGTCCAAGAACATGAACTACTGGAACCATGTTCTGTGGTCTGACGAGACCAAGATATACTTGTTCGGCTCAGATGGCGTCCAGCATGTGTGGCGGCGCCCTGGTAAGGAGTACCAAGACAAGAAATGGAAAAGGCCTGTAAAGTCACAAAGAGAGCAACAAAGAGGGAGGGGATTAAATGGAGACAATAATTAAATAATGAGAATCAATTAACCTCCTACACTCAAAGGGAAAGATGGGTGAAATTCTGCCTGATTTGATTACTGTAACAAAAAGCACTATCTCAAAAACAACAAAACGCCAGATGTATGGTTCAAAGCTTTTTTAAACTAGCACACTGCACCTTTGACCAAATAGCCATTTTCCATTAAAGCATTCAAGTTCAGTTTCTAATACTTATTTTCATCCACTTATGTAGAGAAAATGTCTGAAAATAAAAAATCAAATTCAAATTTTGGAGATTTTTTTTGTTGACGAGCAACAGCAGGTATGGAGGAAATGACACAAATTTAGAGTACATGCATGTGTCCCAAATATATTTCAACTAATCAAAATTTCGAGCAGTTTATCAAAAACCTAGAAAAGCGACAATTTTTTGCCTGTTTTTTTTTTTTTTTTTTTTAGTATTGCAAAAAGCCTAGTATCTCAAATTAAGGCTAATGTCGCAAACCAGGTCGAGCAAGTGACCAAGAGGGAGTCCACACATGAGCTGAAATGCAAAAAAAAAAAAAAAAAAACAATTTATTTCAACTTAATTAACTCAAGTAAACCAAAAAATGAAGCAAAATGCATTGGGATGTGTAAATGTGAGCCATCAGTAATATCAGCAATGTATAGTTGCATGAAATGTAGTGTAAATGTGTGTTGAAAGAGTTGCACCAAGGAACACAGGCTCAGCCCAACATGGCAAGAGGGTACCTGGAACCACACACAAGAGTTAAGGGAAAAAAAGAGAGGTTAAGATAGCACAGCAACCTACATACTCTGAGCCCCAGCTACCAAGGTGATGCAAATTAGCTGACAACCTGCTTCACTATGCCAATAACTTCCCTTCGAGGAAAAACAGCCAATAAGCAAGCAGAGGGGAGGTTATCACACCAGGAGCATATCCAGTATGTGGTATTTTGTTTCAACAATCCATTCAATGAAATGTGAAAAAATAAATAAAAATTAAGATTGGCTGCTTGCAATCAGTTTGAAAAATTATTTTCATTTTTTCAGATTTGTTACAGTAATTATAGATAAAATGGCACTTATTTGAGGTTCCTGTATATTCTGACTTCTGGTTTTTGTTTTTTTTTTTTTTAAATCAATATTTCTTGCCTGAGAGACAGGGGATACCTCCTCTTTTCATGCGTGCCTGATGTGTTTGGTTACCAAAGAGTCTTAACTATTCATTATAATTATTGTTTGTTTTAAAACATGCTTTATTCTTAGGGCCCATTGAAGTGATTGTAGATTATACATGTACAGATAGCTAAATAAACTAGTATTTAGAGATCCTTCGAATATTTGCTGTTAGAGCCTCTGAAATTCCATATTTAAATGCCCTAGTTATATTCAGCACTGTGCTGGATGAGCAGAGACCCTCTTCATAATGCACAATCAGATAGGCATAAATAGAGCATATTATTTTTGTAAGACATATTGTAAAGTAGCTAATTTATTTCTCAAATGAGAAATCAATCACCTAAACCAGCATCTATCCAACTGAGACAGGACAACCTGGTATATATTCTCAGGAGAATTCCAGAAACTCATCCAGTGAAAAGCTGTGAAGCAAAAAAAAAAAAAAATCACAACACAAGCATGACGTTTTGCGTACTAAGGTAAAGGTTAATATAGTCAGCTAAAAACACTGAAAAAAGTTTGAAATAAAGACACAATGGCATGTGAAAACAGTCAGGGTGTGATTCTATATGTCCATATCTGCATATGTGTAGATGCTTAGCTGCTTAGATGCATAACTGCCTGGATATAAATATGATTGAAAAGAAAGCAGTACCTATTCCACTCATGCGTATTGAATGCTGTGTCTTGGGCGTTGCATATCTGTCACACCTGAATGTGAAAATTATGCTGCACACAGGCTCAACAGAAAGGAAATCCCATTCAATGACATAATCCTGGCGGTGTGTCCCCAGAAAGCCAAACATAATGACATGTGGCCAGCACATGGCGACCGAAGCCTGAAGATTTTGTGTATTGAGGCTGTGAATTAGTCCACCCTATCTCATGCTCTTGCTGATAGTGTCACTGAACAGCTGATAGAGCTTGTTCGGCAACATCCTGCAATTTATGACGCAAGTAGAAGAGACTACGAGGACGCTGTCCAAATTGCCAATATATAGAGCAGTATTGTTTCTGTACAACATGTTGAGGGAAGTCAGGTGAGTGGAGGTTGACTAATTTCTATGAAATTTAATAATCCTTATTGAAGTATTTTATCAGCCTTTATTTTAGCGACTCATCTCCAATAAAATAGTATTGGTTTCCTGTAAAATACAGGAATCAGGAAGTGTCTTCCTCTTCTTTACCTTGACAGTTTCCACTGTCTTCGTAAAACTTCAGGCATGACCTTCCGTACGCAAAATTTTGCGCATCTGCGCCACTGCACATCCTCACATACACAAATACGGACAAATGAACTCACAGCTTAAATGCAGATGCGTAGATCGTGACTTCAAGATACGCAAGTGCACTATGATTTCTTGTAAAACCAAACCCAGATGCAAACATTGACTGTTTGGGGAGCAATCTGGCTGTGTGATATGTGATTAAGAGGACTGACACATACACGTTACCATGCAACGACGCAAATGGAAACCTCTTCCAAAACCGTGGAAAAAATGTGATTGGCTAGAGTCCCTATGAGTCAAGTAAGCACAGCAAATAAGCCATGGCTCTTCAAGAAAATCTCCAGTAACATTCAGCATCCTTTCAAGCGACAAAGTGTAAACCAATGAAGCTCCAGGATAAGAGCCCACACGGAAAGAACCTATATAAACATACAGGTTTCGCATATATGCGACGTACAGAAAATTGGCCGTTTTCATATATTATAGTCACACATGTATCTATAATATATGAAAACGGCCAAGTAAAACTTCGAAGTTCTCATTTCTGCAATACGCATCTCCAAGCCTACTAGATCTGGTTTCTTTAATAGAAGAACTGCGTAGAAGTTTTCTACTTCGTCGCACATGCAACCCCTCTGGGTGCAAGCTAGTACCGTGCACATATCTCTCGTTCTTCAATCGTTGAGTTTTATGTGTTTTCTCGTAAATATTTCGACGCGCCTAGGGGAACTCTAATCTACATAACCTTTCCCAACAGGCCCTTCGCAATTTGCATCCCTGTAGCGCATTGGCCAATTGCGCGCTACTTCTGAAAAGATCTGCCGAACACTGCTGGTCGATACAAGGCGGGCTTTAAAACCTATATGTTTATATAGGTTCTTTCCGTGTGGGAATTTAAGAATCCTTGTTATTTCATCCCTGTAGGAAAAAGTCTGGGACCTTTAGTTGCTATTCAAGCATCTCAGATAAAAGACAAGTGCCTGTTCATTAAAACTGAACAGAAATGTAGACTTTGTCTTCAATTCATTAACCACAGTGAAATGCTCAAATAGATGTAGGGATGAAAATAACTTTTGAAAGGCATGTTTACTTGAATGTATGTTCTTCTGTGTACTTTTATTTTTTTTATTTTCGCTACATTTAGACTAAGGACCTCCGAGCCATATTCATCTAGAAACTGCATTACAGAAAGATAGAAAACATTGCATTTGGTGGGTGTAACAGTGTAGTGTATTACCTTTCAATGGATGTGTATGAGCTGTAATGATGTGAATCCAATTTTATCTAATGTGGTGAATCTGGCAGTGACTTAAACTTGAAAAAATGCTGAATTGATGAAATAAACATAATCAAACCATTTTGTTTTTGTACATTTCCTTCTCTTCCACAATACACAACTCAATCTTCATAGAATGGAAATAAGTATGGTCAAGAAAGAATTGATGACCTTGTTATTGTTAATGTTTCAGGAAAAAAATGTAACAAATAGTATTAGATATTTGTGTTGATATCATAGCTTTTTGTCTCCTCTCACTTGCCATAGTTAATAATGACTGGTTTACACATTACATGCCGTTGTCACATGTCAGCATGTATTTAGGATCAAATGTGATGCCAATTTCACGTGTTCACATGCGATTAATAAGTTATTGCATGAAATTCTTGTTATTTATGTAAGGGACTTTGGACTAATATGCAGATATTACCTTGAGAATAAAAATATGGACTAGGCATCATGTATGACAGTTGCAAAAGTGATATGAGATATACAATAGGTATGACAAACAGAACCTGCCACTGGGTATATGAGCTAGTATAGGAGACCTATGTGCCCTGTATATGCACATATATGTACCTGAATTTGGCCTATATATATATGCTGCATATATGTGCATATATGTTCATCTAGATTCTTTCCATGTGGAAGAAAGTGGGTTTAACAGAGTGTGGAAATTTGATGCGTAATCCTCAGTGCAATTTAGTATGTTTTGTAAATTACACATTGGTGAATTATTGAAATGACTAACTTATGTAAATCTCGTGGCGCTGGTGCTAAGAGATGGCGTTCAGGTTTAAGACGTTAACAAAATGAGACTGAAACTGACATGGATGGCTGGATTTCAGGGACAACCAACAAGCGAAATACTCAGGATGTGACAGAAAGTTGCATTGACTGTTACATAAGCTAATGAATGAGGAATTATAACAGACACATAATGCTGTAGAAATTGACCTCCTCTCCTTGCTTTGGGAGAATTCAGTTCGTATTACTATAGGAGGCATCCACTGCACAACTATTCTTCAGCAAACTGAATCCACAAACTGCATTACCGGCCTAAAAATAATCAAGCTTCATTTACAAATACACCAACAGATTTAATGCTCCAAACCATAATGATTCTTCATTAGGATTCTACCTGATACCATGATTCATCCAATTAAAGATTCAGTCTGATCATGTGGGCATGTTTCATGCATTCCTCATCATTTCTGTGGCAGGGATCATTTTTCTGTCACATATGTACATCTATTGATTGGACATGTGCGTATTGAATGTGTCTATAGTTATAGTTATATAATATAGTTATATAGAGACAAGTTTCTGGAGTTTAGCCATTGGAATTTGATCCCACTCTTGTTTAATACCGGCTTCCATCTGCTGGAGAGTTTTGGTCTCCTTTGACAGACTTTTCATTTTTATTATGCACCAAATACTCTCAATCGGTGAAAGATCAGGACTGCAGGCAGGCCAGTTCAGCACACGGACTCTTCTACTACGAAGCCATGCTGTTGTAATAGCTGCTGTATGTGATTTTGCATTGTCCTGCTGAAATACACAAGGCCTTCCCTGGAATAGATGTCGTCTGGAGGGGAGCATATGTTGCTCTAAAACCTTTATATACCTTTCAGCATTCATGGTGCCTTTTAAAACATGCAAGTGTCCCACACCATATGCACTAATACATCCCCATACCATCAGAGATGCTGGCTTTTGAACTGAACACTGATAATTAGGGTTGGTCTTTCTCCTCTTTAGCCCGGAGGACATGACGCCCATGATTTCCAACAAGAATGTCAAATTAGGACTCGTCTGACCACAGGACACTTTGCCACTTTGCTACAGTCCATTTTAAATAAGCCTTGACCCACAGAACACAGCAGCGCTTCTGGATCATGCTCAACAATGGCTTCCTTTTTGCATGATAGAGTTTTAGGTGGCATCTGTGGATGGCACGGCGGACTGTGTTTACAGACAGTGGTTTCTTGAAGTATTTCTGGGCCCATTTAGTAATGTCAATGACAGAATCATGCCAGTGAGTGATGCAGTGGCATCTGAGGGCCTGAAGATCACGGGCATCCAGTAAAGGTCTTCGGCCTTGTGCCTTACGCACAGAGATTTTTCCAGTTTCTCTGCATCTTTTGGTGATGTTATGCACTGTCGATGATAAGACCTTCAAAGCCTTTGCAATTTGATGTTGAGGAACATTGTTTTTAAAGTATTCCACAATTTTTTTACACAAGCATTCACAGGTTGGAGAGTCTCTGGCCATCTTTACTTCTGAGAGACTCAGCCTCTCTAAGACATCCCTTTTATAGACAATCATGTTACACACTTGATGCCAGTTAACTTAATTACTTGCTAAATGTTCTTTCAGCTGATTCTCTTATATATTAATTGCTTTTTCAGCCATTTTTTGCCTGTGTCCCAACTTTTTTGAGACCTGTTGCAGCCAGAAAATCTGAAATAAGCTAATTTTGTGGATAAAAATGTAAAATGTCTCAGTTTCAACATTTAAAATGTTATCTATACTCAGTCAAAAAAGAAACTTCACACTCGTTTGGAGGTCGATAAGTTGAACATACAAGAAAAGTGGTTTTAAATAATGATTTAATTCCATTCTGTACCCATTAAGGACAGTGTACCATAAAAATCATGTTCATAATGTAACCAGTTCCACCGGAAATGCTACAGAAATGTAAGAGAGTAAAAATGGTAAGTTACAACTTGATGAAAGCATGTCAATAGCGCGTATGCCCTCCATGAGCGTTCACAACTGCGACACAACGTCTCCTCATGGATTGAATGATGCGTCTGAACACAGCTTGGGGGATGCGTCGCCATAATTGAACCAACATGGCACCAAGTTCCTGCAAATTCTGCGGAGGGTTCCTTACTTGATGGAGTCTTCTGCCCAACACTTCCCATACATGTTCTATGGGATTAAGGTCGGGAGACCTTGAGGGCCACTCCATGACATTGATGCCAGCATTCCTAAGAAAATTCCGCGTTAAATTTGCCGTATGAGGTCTGGCATTATCGTGTTGGAATGTCAGACCTGGGCCATGAGCTGCCATGAATGGCAAAAGCTCTGTATCCTGCAGCAGTTAGGTTTCCTTGAACGACCATCAGTCGGGAACGGACAGGACCATTAAAGGCACCCCAAACCATAACACTGCCGCCCCCAAAACGGTCCACTTCCTGCACACAACACTGGGCGTTGCGTTCACCGCGTCTCCTCCAAACTCTAACTCTCCCATCAGCGAAGTGCAAAGTGAATCTGGATTCGTCACTAAAAACGACCCTATTCCAATCACGCTGAGTCCATCTCAGATGTCGTTGTGCCCAGAGAAGCCGTTGACGTCGGTGTAACTGGGTTAAAATTGGTCCAGGATATGGCCGACGTGCATGGAGACGAGCAGTGCGCAGGCGATTACGTATGGTTTGGGCAGTCACACGACCTCTAAACAATTCATTCCTAGTGGACGTTGCAGTGAGAAATCGATTACGCAAATGACGTATACGATTTGTCGGTCTTCTGCTTGTGTCGTCACACGTGGTCTACCCGAACGAGGTCGGTCTGCTGTGGTGCCAGTTTGTTGGAGACGTGTCCGAAGATCATGGATAGTCCGTCGACTGCATCCCATAACCCTGGCAACGTCAGTGACCGATGTTCCCGTATTCAGCATGCCAATGGCACGTTCACGTTGAATGTTTGACAGTCGTGGCATTGCAAATCAATGGATAATTGACTGTAAGAACTTGTTTTTCTGAGATGTCACTCTACCGTGCTAACATGGGCTCAATTGCACATGTCTCATAAGGTCACGTGACTAGGAACACGAGGAAACATGCTTTTACCTTGATGTATGCTCGCACGTGCTGCATGCTTGTGCACATCGGAGTTGCTGTGTGTCATGATGTCTTTGACAACGCATTTACCCCTAATAATAATAATAACATCTCTTGTATTAAGTTTCAAGAAAATATTTAGAAATTTTGAATGTGAAGTTTCTTTTTTGACTGAGTATATGTTCTACTGGAAATAACATATTGGCTCATGTGACCTGAAAGTCATTGTATTTTAATTTTATTCACAATTTACACTTTGTCCCAATTATTTCGGAATTGGGGTTGTAGTTATATATATGGGCCAGGCTTACGAAATGTGCGCCACCCCCCGGGTACTGAAAAACAATGAAAGTACCCATAGAGCTTAGCTGTGAGTGGTTTTTAATCTATAGGTGTTGTGGGATCATATTCCAAAGCTGTGCGACGGTGACGTTTTCCATTTTTTCGTGGTACCTGGTCAAAGTTGGGTCCCTCAACTCATTTTTTTGGGCTGGGTTTCTGCCTTAGTTTCAAGACATGCATATCTTCTAAAGCCTCATACATGCATAGATATAGCTATATCTTCTCTAAATGCCCTGATATGTATAGAAGGATAGTATAGCTGATGTAAAAATGGTATATAGGTAATACGCTGTTGGGATTGTCAACACTGCCATGGCCCTGAAGTCGGGTACGCGTTTTGCGTCGGTTGCAAAATTGCTCTTGAAAGTGCAAACTGCTCTCTAACACAATGTGTAAAATTAATTCAGGCAACCCTATGCTCTCAGTGGTAATTGTTATGTGATAAAGGTATATGTCTACTCTCTGAATACCAAATATCATGGTCATTGGTGGAATATTTGGTGAGTTATACGCATTTCCCTATACCCTTGCTCGTCTAAGTCAGAAACACGAAAACCTACTGTTTGCCTATAATCCATCTAGAGGCCTATAACTAGTGATAATAAAGTTATTTAAGCCTCCAATCAGTGTTATAATTGTATATAAGTGATGTCCAGAGGTATATCACCTGAAATTAGAAACCCTACAGCGATTTTTTTCCCTCGGGACCCCGTCGCTGCTGAAGAAAAGAAATTCTGGTCTGCAAATACCTGAAAAATGTTAGAAAAACCTTTATCAAAACTCAAAAATCTCCTAGAAACACTCCTTATGGCTTAAAAGTATGTAGCCTAGGCAATACCAAGCCAGAACAGGTGTCGATTAGCTCAAAATATTGGTATATCGGTCAGAAACCGAATCTAAGTCAGAAACCGTGCCTAAGTCAGAAACCTGTCAAAGTGTACCAAACTCAACCCAACTGACTTGCTATTGCCATAATACTTAACTAATAGATAGAATAAGAGTCTCAAGTAGGTAATTGATCACTTACCAATGGAAGATGCCACTTGTAGGCTGGTGGACAGGCTGCTTGACAGTTATTTTTTTTTTTTTTTTTGGGTCCTTGGTTCCCCTAGCCTGAGCCCCGGGAGTTTTTCATGATGATTGCATGTTTCTGTCTTTTAGTTATTGTTATTTTGCTGTAGGTGTTGTCTGGTGTCCCCGACCACCTATGCATGTTATTTGAACAAGTTTATGACTGATTGGCTACTGATTACGGCCACAGCGGCCGCCACACCCCGCGTCAGTTTCTGCCTGAGATCCCAGTTTCTGACTGAGAGCGTGGGCTGACGCCACCGATATTTTTCGATTAAATCTTAAAAAATACAAGTCGACATGTTTAGAAAATACAATATATCATGTCCCCGACCACCCATGCATGTTATTTGACCAAGTTTATGACTGATTGGCCACCGATTGCGACCACAGCGGCCACCCATGCCCCGCGTCAGTTTCTGCCTGAGATCCCGGTTTCTGACTGAGAGCATGGGCCGATCGGTCCAATGTCGGGCCTCTGATCGATGCCATCGTTATACAACCCCAATTCCGAAATAGTTGGGACGAAGTGTAAATTGTGAATAGAATCAAAATGCAATGACTTTTAGATCACATGAGCCAATATGTTACTTACAATAGAACATAGATAACATTTCAAAAGTTGAAACTGAGACATTTTACATTTTTATGCACAAAATGAGCTCATTTTGTGGATATAATTGTAAGATTTATCAGTTTCAACATTTGCTATGTTATCTCTGTTCTATTGTGAATAAAATACTGGCTGGTGTGATTTGAAAGTCATTGCGTTTTGATTTTATTCACAATTTACACTTTGTCCCAACTATTTTGGAATTGAGGTTGTATTCTCGATCAAATTGGCTAAAATACATGTTAACATGTCAAACCAACATGGAATATTATGTCCCTGCCCACCGGTGTAAAGACTGGGGCCACAATTGGCCGAATACGCCCGGTTTCTGCTTGAGATGCCTGGGTTTCTGACTTAGGGTTTCTGCCTAAGATTTCTAAGTCAGAAACTGACCAAAATGCCTCGCGCGCTGTAGCTATGTCATTATTCAATAAGTAATTGATCTAAACAGTGATTTCCACTTTGATTTAGGCCAACAACAATACCTGAATTGCATTTAGCTATATCTTTACAGTTTTTTAAAAATACATCTAAGTCAGAAACTTTTCTTAAAATGGTCGTTTTTTGGGGACACAAAAATCCCACTCAATCCCTGTAGGTTGGAGTTTTTTTGTTTTTTTTTTTTTGCCCTAATGCACCATATATTTGCTTCATCCTGGATGATTATTAGGGTGTAGGGACCTTTTTTTATTTTTCTAGAGTGCTAAATGTAAAATCTAAGTCAGAAACCAATACCTTGTGGACAATTTATTAAATGTCACCGCAATACACAAAACGGCGATGGGGACGTACACCGACTGTCAGACATAGCCTACACATGTCTATTATGCACAGAAAAAAAAAAATAGAACACACTTGAATATAAAAAAACTAAAAGTGAACTATTTCACTTTTTACATGGACATCAAAAAAGTGCCATTTTTGGCTACTTTTCCAACTTTAAGGGTAAAAAAGACGGAAATATGTATCGCAGACCGACAAAAGTGGGGTGTTGCAAGTTGCTCTTGGTGAGCTCTATCCATTCATGGTGGTTCTGGAATGATCTAAGCAAAATATAAGATTTGCTAGCCTGTGGACACATTTGGGGGGCACACATTTCGTGAGCCTGGCCCATATAGTTATATAGTCTATAGTTATACATCACTCCAAATGGACAATGTGGTTTAGTTATTAAGTTGAGAAAGACACCTCTGGAATGGGATGGTGGAATTACAGCAGAGGTAAGACAGATTCAGGAGAAGCCAGTTTTGTTTCTGATTTTTCTTCCAGGTCTGGCACTTTGGGCCAGGATAGCCTACTCCAGTGCTGGATGAAATATCTCTGAAACAGCCACTAAACAGCTAATTGTGTTAAAGAAAGGGAAAACCTCTCTAGACTTAGCAACAATGTGGAGTGTAGAGTAAAATCATTCGATAGTATATTATTTTAGATGTAAAATAGCATGCAAAAATAATATGCTTAGATAAAATGGGGATATGGTTATGTTCACTATCTTGGACAGCGATAAGCAATTTTAGTCCTGGGGGGCGGATGCGCGTGTGTACGTTTTAATTTTCACCAAATTACTCTGTCTAAATGTGCTAGCTGGCTGTACACATGGACAAATATGGGTTTCACAGATTAGATCACATAGATAAGATTAGTCATAGATTAGATCACGGTTTCATTCAGGGACACAAGATCTTTGGTCTTTGGTGCCAGGAAACAAAGCCAGGCACAAACATAGTTCTCACTGCCCCCCCGATATAGGAGCTGATGACAGAACAAAATCAGTGCGAAAACAGATCGATTATCTGTGTGGGTTGTGTGGTGTATCATTTCCAAGCTTACACAAAAAAGGTGAGAGGTGCAATCATTATGTGACAATAGATAAAATAATGTAGAATGAATCACCATGCTGATTTCAGAGCAACACATACCCCGTGTTACTTATATCTACAAACCCCCGAGGCAGCGTGTGTAATAACACTGCGTGATATGATCACGCTTCAGATATTTCATCAAATTATTCTTACCAGTGTAGGTGGAATGAACAGTACAAATGTCTTAAAATTGTCCCCTGCCATTTCAAGCTATTTTTTGAATTCTATTCGAACTCCAAGCCTTACAGGCAACCTCTGTTACAAAGCAGGCAGAAGGAACTATCACAGATCAGTGACAAAAGTCCAAAGGGCGTAGTCATTGTGAACAAACTGAAGAGAGCTTCGGAAAACTCAAGGTGAGAGGCAGTCTGAGTCGAGTGATTAGCATGCAGCAGTAGAGGGGTGTATCCGACCATGTACCATGGTCAAAACAGTCCAGGGGTCAGAGGCCTGGTGGTCAATCCAACACTGCAGTTGCCAGACTGCTTCCAAGAGGGGTTCTTTATACAGACACAATCCCTGTTTTGGAGACTGCAGAAGAACAAGAAGGTGTTCCTCATAAAGTGCTCACTCAGAGATATTAAAGTTTTTCTTTTCAATATTACCATGCACACGGAAGAAGAGCATAGCTATATACCATATTACTCAAAGGAAACTTCAAACAAGGAGCAGAGACAATCCAGTGGAGATTGAGACGCCACAAGCGAATTACTGTATATAGGCAAGACAATCGGTTAAGGGGGTGAGGCATACACGTTCAAATTGGGGGCAGGGATAGGACAAGACAATAAATTAATCAAAGGAGACAAACTGCAAAACTCACTAAAACCGCTGGAACAGGGGAGGGACTAATTAATGAGACAGGAGGGTTGTGACAGCTTTGTCATTTGTTGAAGGTGTGTACAAGACATTGGTCTTTCCTTGCCTCAAACACCCAGGTTTCACTGAGAAGTCAATGCCTACGAGGTTTACAAGAAGGTGTAGCACCTTTCTATATTCAGTCCCAGTGGTCATTTCAATAAATGGTTCAAAACTTAAGTAAATTAATCAAGCTGTCTTGATTGGTATTGGCCAATTGCAGTGAAGTAACATTGTACAGTTTTAAATCTGTGAGGTGTTAAATTTCCCAGGTGAACACCCTGCCACCCTTCTCTTGTATAGGTTGATAATATAATGTCGACACACCGTTGACCAAAACTTGTTCCTGAATCTTGACCCAAGTCTACGTTTGTAATTTGAGACGAACAATGCCAAATATAAGAGTGTTATAGCCTTCACTCAATGTGATGACGTTACTCAAGAGCTCCTTGCTGCCTTTTCAGAGCATTGGCCTCCAGTAGATGCATCTCAAGCCAACTTAGCGACAGCAATGAATCACATCACAAAGGCAAAGCCATGTGTTAACGCATCAAGTGAAAATTGACATTTCATGACACGTTGTGGTTTTGAGATGTAGGCAACATTCCATTGTGAATTTTGAGGTGCTGATTCCAAAAATAGTGTCTGTTTTGCTCTAGCATACGACATTTTCTCACAATGTATGATGTGCAGTTTGTACCATCGTCAATTTCGACGACCACTTGTAAGGTTAAGATGTTTTGTTTCATCCCTCAATCAGCAGAAAAACTGCCACAAAGACACGATCTCCATCTTCCTCTGAGCCAGGTGAGAACTATGTGTTCAATTCTCAGCTGATTTTCACACGTATGAATGATTCTGAAAACATTATTTTATGCCTAATCCTGATTTCAGGCTTAGTGATATGGCAACTGACTGAAGAAAATGCAAACATGATCCAGATGTTCTCTGCTACATCTGTAGGTGTTTCATTACACCCAAACAGCGACAGAAATTTACAAAATTTGTGGAAAAAAAAGCTATATATTATATAATAAGGAAAATCTTCATTCTTATTTTGTGAAAAAAATGTATGTGATAGGGAATTTTTACTTGCATTTTTTTTTTGAGCTCAGCATCCTCAAATAAGGTAATCTGAGGCCTTTATTGGCACCATGGGGGGCACTGCTGTTTCGCAGCAAGAAGTTTGTGGGTTCGAATTCAGCCTGGGGCTTTTCTGTGTGGAGTTTGCATAGTCTCCTGGAGTTTGTGTGGGTTTACCCCCAGTACTCTGGTTTCCACCCACAGTCCAAATACATGTACATCTGGCTAATTGGAGACTCTATATTGCCTGTAGGTATGATGGTGTGAGTGAATGGTGCATGATTGGTATGTGCGCTCTACGATGGATTGGCGATCTGTCCAGGGTGCGTCCCTGCCTTTTGACTATAGTCAGCTGGGATAGGCCTCAACTCCCCTGTGACCCGACTGAGGACGAAGCAGTATGCAGTAAATATTTGATGGGTGGATATTATTATTATTATTATTATTATTATTATAATATTAATAATAATAATAATAATAATAATAATAATAATAATACACTTTTCATGGTCATGGCCGTTGATCTCAGTTTATTCATCTTTTGACGTTGATGTTTTGGTGAAAAATGCAGCAGACCCTGTATCACTCCTTGGCGAACCTTGTCTGGCAGGAGCTTGTCACCACTCACATTGGAATAGCTAAACTACTCTTTATTTAATCGGCAATCGGCGTTGCTCAAACCCAAATGAATAATTGAAGTCACCAATTCATTATTAAGGAATTATGAACACTGGCGAAATGGCAGGAGCGAGACAAATGAAGAAAGGAAATGGCATTTAAACAGTTCGTTCGTCCTGTAGCTATAACGGGCGTTCTGCTCAAGGAGAAGAGAAAACGGGATAGTCTGAGCTAAATTAATCCAGGCGATCCATCACAGCGCCCGGCACCCATTATTGCAGCGGACACGCCATGAAAGCTGCCTCTTAATCCCGGTTTCCGTGCCCATTAGAGGCACCCTGCTGAGCCGCAGAAGTTTCTGAGGGGGAAATTACACAGGCACCAAGAAACGCTAAGGAACGGGTTTTAGACAGACATCTCGTATCGAACTATAGGCATACTCATAAAAGATACAATAAACATGCGCAATGCTGACCAAACCTAAACAAACCAGAAAGTACACGATGAAAGCATTTTTGTGAGGACTGATAGCGACACCAAAATAATGTTATTTTGCTAAAGTTGACCGAATATGATGTGAAAGTAGACCAAATGCTATACTATTTAAATCCACAAGAGGGCGACAGCTGACTATATTGCAGAGCTTGCGTGAAGCCAAACAAAGGCGCGTCCTGGCGAGTCTTCATCCGCGCAGGTGAAGCGAATAATGCCATGAAAGGAATGTGCTAAAAAGGTACAATGGGAGTGAATTAGTCAGACTCCGAGATGAACAGTTCCAATTATCTCTGTCTGAAGCCAGTGGGGTAGAAAGAACCAGATGTAGCTTTTCAAATAAATCGAGTCTCAGTATGACAAAGCGACCAGTTAGTTCCAAGCATTAATGGCAGCAAAGAGGGCATGACTTGAAGACAAGGTGAGCAGAACGGATGCATTGATTTGCTACATTGCTGTGAAAGTTGGCCTTTGACAGCGCTTTGTTGGCACTGTCTGCAAGCTACGACACCATCACAGACATCCTTGCTGACTTGAGCATGGATTTGCTCTCGCCTGCTTCCTGCAAGGCCACACTGCCCTGACACCGCAATTTCAATTGTGACATGAAATCATGGCACTGTTCTTCTGTTAAGAAACTGAGATGAAGAACTGATTGAAACACACTCCAAGAGGAAAGCAGAGTGGTCTGCATTAATATTGGCACCCTTGACAAGTCAAAAGATGAACAAAATGAATTATTTATCCTCTTGATAATAGTACATGGAAACATGATAATGGATGGAAATATAGCCTTTAAGTGAAATGCAATTGAAAGAAAATAATAATTATTGCCATGAACAAAATATTTTCTCAAAAAACATTTGTGCCACAGTTATTCAATCCCTTGCATTTTACCCTTCATATAGCCTCCCCTGACCAAAATTGGAGCTCTGTGTTTTCTCTTTGGCATGTGATGAAGTTGGAGAAGACATGGCAAGGAATCAGAGACTATTCCTCCATGCAGAGTCTCTCAGATCACTCAAATTCCTGGGTCCACATTTCTGAACTCTCCTCTTTACCTCATTCTACAGGTTTTCGACTGGCTTTAGGCCAGGGCACGGAAATGGCCTTGGAAAATTCTTGACTATGTGGTCAGCAAACTATTTATTTCAATGCTTGGTTTGAAAAGATTTCCTGTTGGAAAACATGGCAGAATTTAAGCTTTCTGCCAGAGGCAGTCAGATTTTCATGTAGTATCTGCTGGTGCCTGATGGAATTCATGACGCCATGATACCTAACAAGTTGTCTAGGGCCTTTGGAAGAAACAGCCCCACAACCTCAAAGATCCTCCAGCATATGTTGTAGTTGACAGTGGGGACTTGGTTCTTTGCAGAATGATTACTTTTGTTTTTATGCCAAACACACCACGGAGGTTAATGCAGACAGTCTCTTTATTGGTGTCATCTGACCGCAAAATTTGGTCCCAACTGCAGTAGAATTTGGCTCAGTGTAAGTTCATGAGTTCGTTGTTTTTTTTTGTTTTTTTTTTATTACAAAAGAGGCTGTTTTTAATTGGCAACTCTCCCGAACATCTTAAAGCCCTGAAGACACCTGATCTGTTTGCAGTTTTGGAGACTTTTGGAATCCAAGACATAATTATTGTCTGAAACTCTTCAATAGTGATCCTTCGAGTTTCTTTTACTTCTGGAACCATCCTCCTCACGGTGTGTGCATTTAATATCAGCAGCATCCTCTTCCCGAAACCTATTCTCACATTACAATACGGCTTAAATTTCTGAATTATTGCCCAGGAAGACAGGAAGTATTTAAGTTTTTCTAATCATTATGTTGATCTTAAGAAAGTAACATATGAATGGGAATAAATTAAATTAGATTTTTTAAATAAGATTTTCTCAGGGAGCCAATGATTGTGGCACACAAACTTTGGGGTGAAATATTTACTTAAATATAAAATAGTTTCAATTTCTCCAATCATTTTCTTTAAATTCAGGGTTAGATTTGTATAAATTTTTTAATAAGAGATTGGGAGGATGAACAATGACCACATTTTGTCATAGCCTTTTTAGCAAATATTTACCGAGGGTACCAATATTAGTGGAGAGAGAGAGAGAGAGAGAGAGAGAGAGAGAGAGAGTATCTGAGCGCAGCCCATAGGCATATCCAGATTCAGACAGAAGCAGCCTATGGCAGGACCACTTTTGCTCCCCCTCCAGTCAGTAACAAAAGTCGAACAGAAACTTCCAGAAAGTCCCCACACCCCTCCGGCAGCTGCAGAGACACCCCCACGGCCCTCGTTGCCAGGAGTCGGTGCTGCAGTGAACGTCAGAACAAGTGTCCAGCACTGCCAGAGTTTAGAAGAGGAAGATACAGTATTTACTGATTGTAGGGGCACAGCAGGTAGGGAATGGGGGGGCAAACCCCACGTTAAAAAAAAAAAAAAATATAAATATATATATATATATATATAGTTCTGTTCCCTGCACTTTTTCACAGCTAAATATCAGAAATATATCCTGCATATGCATAAATTATATCTCAGATCGCCATAGCACTGAACTGCATGCCCCTCTTCGAAAATCACTGTGACCTGCGTGGGTCATGCCATGCCATTTTGGCATTTTCTTGTTTGGATAATTCTCAGATTCTTTTTTTTTTTTTAATTTAGGGTTATAAGAGAAACTTACAGAGGGGACAGACAGTTCAACACCTTAAGGGCAGGCCCAGACTTTGTGAATGGACATTTGATTTTTTTTCAGCAAAGTCTGGTGTACTGATGTAGACATGGAGTAATTAGCAGCTGTGTCCCATCTGACTCATCGAGTGAATAATTCTCAATCGAGGGAGACCAGGAGTGGTTTTTTGTAAATGCCAGAAACTGTTAATACGATTCAATGAGCTTCTAAAAAAAATGACATTACATTCCGGTTTGACATCGTGTTCTTACAAAGACAATGCCAAGCGCCCAGAGATAAGCAAAGGCCAGTGTGGGCAGAGACATTTACATAAGGCCGCGAGGGGTTTTGTGATGCTAATAGGCTCCTCTGCGTTTGTGTCAGCACCGCAGAGTGACAATCTGTTTAAGCCTGAAGAAAAGTCACACGTCACATTAGCGCATCCACTGATTTCACACACAGGTTATTTCTCCAGGGCGAAAAACGACACTTAAAGCTGCTCAAAATATGTTTGAGTTTGTCTCCCCGAAACGTGCTCAGGCTCCTAACAATAAGGTGTTTTACAGTTTAAGCCGCTTTCACACCGGATGCAAAATGAATTTTTCGCACGACAGATTACATTCAAAGTAAAGGCAAAGACGCGAATACACGCGAGACGCATGTATGCGCGTCTTTGCATTTACTTTGAATGTAAAGGCCCTGTCCCATACTGCCGTTTAACGATTCCATCTGCCTCCGTCTAAATATTTACGTCAGACGGTGTCATACGGCGGCAAATTTAAATTTTTTGGCCATGGACGGTAGATAGAACAGCATGAGTAACGTCTAAATACGTCTGAGAAACGTCTGCTTAAGTATGAGTTACGTCTTCATTAAGCCCAGCTTATGCTGGGTGCACGCTACAGGAGTTTCCAAATCTTTTGAGATCTTAAAATCGCGGGGGGCTGCACACATAACGATAATCCTTGCCGATTTTAATCAACGAGCTGTATACGAATTCGGTCAAGAAGAGGGACTCTGCACACTACAGCTCCCAATATCCTTATCTTCCAAGATTTCACAAAAACTCGCATGATCAAAAGTGACTTCGACGTAATTTCCCTTTTCCTGGGCACGAGCTTTGACTGTTGAGGGGAGAAGAATCAGAGCGGTTGAGGAGAACGAGGAGAACGAAGTAACCCAACTACGGTAACCAACCCGCCGACGAGGAAGAAGAGAAACAGGTAATGTTGTGTAGTTTTTTCCTTGCTAGTTCGTAGAGAGAGGAAAGAGAGAGAAGAAATTTTTGTTCTATAGAAAAAAAGTTCTATAGAAAACAGTTCCATTGAAAATCTCTGGAGGACTTTTTTTCAGTTTGGCATCTTCAATCCCTCCCAAATTTGGAAGGCAACCACAAACAAAGCAACCATTTTATATCACATTTCCCAGCAATCGTTTCCCAACTTGCATCCCTGAAGCACAATGCCCACTCATGTGCTACTCTGACCGGGGTTCGAACTCAGACACTTCTGCTCCGCAATGCAGTGCTTTAACCAAGTGAGCCATGTATAAAGATGGTGGGAATAAGTCTCAGCAGACCTTAAATTGTATTCAAATTTATTCTAAATCTGTATATAATCTGCAATCACATGCATGCGAATGGAAAGGCATAATTTGATAGAATTTTTAAAATTAAGGGAAAAGTTCAAAAGGTCAAACTTTCAGCGTAATTCTGTCTTTGTAAGCAATAGAGGAACACGAGTTTTCCGTTATAGCATAATAAAGTTGTAATGCCTTACATTTATGTTTTTGAATTGCTGCCGAGGAAATGGAAAAAGGTCTTCATATACTGTAACTGAAATACTGCTAAGTTGTGTGGTCAGTCAGTCAATCAGTCGTCTGATCAGAGAATCAATGAGTTGGTACGTGCCTGGTACCCCATGTGCTTAAGCACACCTTAAAGTTAAAAGGGACACAATTTCCTTGCTACTTCAGTATCGTGGATATCACTGCATATTGCACATTTTCATACCATTAGTCCGGTTTCTTACTTCTAGAACCCAGGTACATGTAAGGTAAATTGACCCTTCGACAGAGCATTGCAAGGATTCATAAGATTTATTTTTATTTTTATTTAACCCCTTATTTAAGATGTCTTTCCCATTAGCTTTTGTTCTATTAGAAGGTCCTAAAGACCATCAAAGTCCCATAGAACAGGTTTTTCAACTAGGGTGTTCTATAGGAAGGTCTTATAGAACAGCAATAATCTTATAGGACTTTCTTTTCCATAGAGGTGCTCTATAGGTTTCTAGCATATTCCTATAGAACACACGGAAAATCCTATAGAACATGCTGTTCTACTAAAATGTTCTATAGAGTTCCACTTATGTTCTATAGAGTTCTATAGAATTCCATAGAAGTCCTATAGAACATTTTTTGCAGGGTTAATCTGTCGTGTGAAAAATTGGTTTCGCGTCCGGTGTGAAAGCAGCGTTATAGTGAAAAGCACGAGCTTCACCTCCCATCCCAAATGATTTACAAAAGGCACATTAAATAGCTACTTAAACTAAAATGGTTCTGACACCCCCCCCCACCACCACCTTATTTACACCCCCATTTCACAGAATTTTCTTGACTTTTCCATTTTATTGTTCCTCAAATAGATAAAACAAAGAAATTCAGACAGATATTTAAAAAAAGCTCATTAAAACATCCAAAATTCACAAATGAGAACTCTGCTTGTTTAAGTGTCAGTTAGCTTGAGGCCCTGTCAAGAGCGATTTCAATACAGAACCGAAAGTGAGAGTCATCTTCAGAACCTTGTCCTCCTATTTTCTTTCTGTTCGCTGTTTAATTCTCAGGCCAAAACTAGGACTACTCCTGGGGCAACTTTGCTCCTCGTGTACGATGCAGCGACCACGACAGTATGTCGGCAAACGGTAGGATAATTGACCTGCGCTTTGAGACCACTGTCTCCCGGGGCAAAAACCTCCGCCAAAAAGGAAATAGATAAACAATTTCAAGGCGACAGTTTGCCTGATGTACTGATGCTATTTCTTTTTTTTTTTTTACCTTTGGCGATTCAGAGCATGTTCCCCAGCACTCCTCCGGAATAAATGATGGGTGTGTGACGGAGGTAGCAGTCCCGGGGCGCCCCTTGTCAGTGCTCGCTGGCGATCCTGCATGTAAAACTACAGTTCTTTTAAGGTCACGCTATCTTTGGCACAGTGTTTGCCCCATGTTAAAATGATAAGATTCTGTGATAACACAGAGAAGCACAACAGCAAATCATAACAACTATGAAAAATACAAGATTCTGTTCATTTGAGAGCAAAATGGAAACTTTTCACAACAAAATGTGCTGTTTTTTGAACTTTTTTTTGCTGATTTCCCTTATAGTGTCAATCTCTTTTTCAAAGAAACCTTGGCGCTGTGAAGCTACAAGCAGTATGCTTACAATATGAAACACTGGAGGCAGCCCAATGTTACATCATCAAACCAGGAATTATACATTTCAAGGCTTGACTTCGAACTGTCCAGGGTAGAGTCCTACCTCGCGCCCAGTGTTTACGGGAATAGACTCCTATTCTCTCACAATCCTGACTGGGAATAAATGGATAGAAATTTTCAAAGTAAAATGATTGAAGACCTCAGCACTTAAAGTTCTTAAGGCTCAAAATGTTCGTTTTTAGACAACTGAGAAAATCGATGCAGCTAACTATAAAAGACGCTTTCCCATCCTTACCTCAGGGTGTGTGAAGATGTGACTTAAGTACTGTTCGAACTAGGCTCTCCAGTTACAAACATCTGCTGTTTGAGTAAACTACAGTGGGATGAGTAAGCAAGAGTGACAAGTTCTGACAACCTTTTGAAAGACACCCAGGAAATATTCTGTGTTCATTGTGCTTGTGACAAAAAAAAAATGCATTTTTACCTGAGCTGTTTTCCCTCTGAATTGTGTCAGAAGTACAATTGTGCTTTTGAGTGGATGATACACTGACAGAATCAGATGAACATTTAAATCTGCACTTCGACTTTGTCGAGAAAGATCTGGATCACATTTAAAAGTTTGCAAAGAGCCGTGATCCGGGATGCTGTTGGACGGTGTTGAGAATGGGAGTGTATACAGTATGTGCTGTTATGGGAATAGAGTCAGGATTGTTAGAGTGACAACGGGGGGCCAAATATCGCAGTGTAGTGAAAAAGACTTGCAGTGAACAACTGAGCCAGTTTGACCTTCAATTTATTGTTCAATATTACCAGCAGAAAATGTGACTGTGGGCAGACCTTCATATTGTATATGGAACATTATAATAAAAAAAAACATACAAACATACACATACTGTAAATACACATACACACACACACACGAACATGCTCGTATGCACACGCACACATACTTGCACACACCCCTGTATGTAGGTACACTCTCACATACAGTAACAGGCACATACCTATACTCCCGTATGTGAAACACTTTCACATACAAATGCACATGCATGCATACACACCGTCACATACAGACACTGCATACATCTAAACCTGTATATACAGACTCAAGTCTACCTTATACACTAGCCTCAAAGCCGTCGGGGGAATTAGCTGTGTGAGACGCCTTGTCCCAGTGAGGTGCTTCAGGATTGATGTGCCGTGATGCCACAAATGTTGAAGATGAGTTATACCCTGGGATGAAAGTAGGCCGGTACGGTCCCGTACTGTGTACCGCTAAAAAACTCAGTGGTGGTACACAGTACCAGAAAGAGGGGAGAGCCAGAGGCGCATCGTCAGGAGAGGCAAACCAGGCCAATGTTTGGGACCCCCCCCAAAAAAAAACTGGGAATAGGGGCCCCCCCAATGGCCACTCATATTGGCACATTTAGCAATGACTAAAAAAAAAAAAACCCAATAAACCCATAAAGGCACTATAATGCACCCCTGGCTGCTGCCTCGAAACCCCCCTAAGAGGGGCCCCTTCTAGGAGTTGTCGCCAATCAGGAGAAAGCAAGTATCGGCTACTGTACTCCCTGACAGAGTTATACTGACCGGATTTAACTACTTTCACCCCTGGTTATACTCCAGCAGTAGCAACAGCCACAGGACCCTGAAGCAGTGAGGACCTCCTGGACTGGAACGGTCCTGACCACAGGCACAAACAGACCGGACCAGAGATGCCGGGCAGCACCATTTTACAGAAGCGGTTTGTGCTGATTTTGCGCCTGCACTCCACTCGTAGCGGGTCTTTGACAGTTATTACCTGTCCCGGCTGCTGCTGTACCCCTGTGGTGCTGCGGGTGTGCGAATGGCTCCAGCAGGCTGTCCTGTCTGTGTTAGAGAGCTCATTACTGCATGCAGGTCCTGAACGAGGTGAGAGTCAGGAAGCCCCTCCCCCAAAGCCCATGGCCGAGCTGAGCAGGTCCAATTCCTCACACACCTGTCGGCCTGACGGAGAGGAAGAGCTTGACTTTCTGAACTGAGCGAACCCCCCACCCCCCACGAACCCCCCTCACCCCTCCCCTGCCGCTCGCTCGGGCCGGAGGAGCCTGTGATAAAGCTATCGCTGTGTTTCTCTCTTTATTTCCCCTGGTCTGTGACAGCACTGTAAGAGCTCTGTTTCTCTATGAGAGACGTGATTAATAGCATCGCACATTTCAAACGCAGCACTGGAGAGCAAGAGCGGGGACCATGTTGATTTGAAAATTACAATTTCACAAAAAGGATCTCACAGCTCCTCTGCAGGTAAAAAAAAACAATCAATACATGCAGTACTGTAAAAATATTCTATTTGTATTTTGTATTCTGTGTACAATGTATGTGGGTCAAACCATGGCAGAGCTGCAGTACTCAAGCAGTACCCATAAAGACAAGAAATGAAAAACGAATTGAAATTACAAACAAAAACAAAGTATGACCTAGCGACAGAAATAGAGGGTATGGAGTTGTGCGTGGATGTGTGAGGTTTGGGTCCAACAGACCTCATCACTTCAACCTGCAGACCTCATCACTGAGACAGAGCTCTGCCTCCTACAGACCTCATCACTGAGACAGAGCTCTGCCTCCTACAGACCTCATCACTGAGACAGAGCTCTGCCTCCTACAGACCTCATCACTGAGACAGAGCTCTTCCTCCTACAGACCTCATCACTGAGACAGAGCTCTTCCTCCTACAGACCTCATCACTGAGACAGACCTCTTCCTCCTACAGACCTCATCACTGAGACAGACCTCTTCCTCCTACAGACCTCATCACTGAGACAGAGCTCTTCCTCCTACAGTACTCATCACTGAGACAGAGCTCTTCCTCCTGCAGACCCCATGACTGATCCAGCACTCTTCTTCCTGCAGACCTCATCACTTATACAGAGCTCTTCCTCCTGCACACCTCATGACTGGTGCTCTGGAACGAAACTCTTCCTCCTGCAGACCTCATCACTCATACAGAGCTCTTCCTCCTACAGATCTCATGACTGATACAGAGCTCTTCCTCCTACAGACCTCATCTTTCATACAGAGCTCTTTTTCCTGCACGCCTCATGACTGGTGCTCTGGTACAAAACTCTTCCTCCTGCAGACCTCATCACTCATACAGAGCTCTTCCTCCTACAAGCCTAATCACGGGTGCTCTGATTCACAGCTGTATCCTCAGGCTCTGGAAGATGACAGGCTGCCCTCCTCTTCCTCTCTCCCCCAGACTGAGCACCTCCTCTCTGGGAGGGACTGGAGCCTGTGAGCCCCTGCTGGGCAGTGACAGATGCTAAGATCTGACCCTTCACTCAGAGCCTGGGACTCATGCGCTGTGTTCTTCTGGAGAGCCCAGGCGGCGACGCCGCGTGCTGCTGGGGAATAGCTCCTGTGATTGGTTCCCCCGCGCCCCCAAATGGCTGATAGAGTGCATTTGTCTTTTTTAGAGAGGATAACGTTTCAGGGCAGCCATCCGTCTTTTTTACTTTCTTTTCCAAACTTTCATCGCCACGTCGTTCTGTGCCCATTGCCCCGAGCTACAGCAGACAGCAATGTGTATAGCTCGTGTACACCCCCACCCCTCTCCCTGTTTAAGAAGGTGTGAGCAGGACGTGGTTAGCATGCTAGCGCCGGTTCTCCCAGTTAAATGAACAGCAGATGGGGAGAGCGGTAGTACTGGGACGGCAGGCGGATAAATAACTCATAAAGCCCAGGAATTATTCAGGAGCCCAAAACACTGCTCAATATTCTGCGGCCTCTCCACCAGCTGCTCGGAATAGGGTTTTCCTTTGGAGCGCCGTCTCGACGTCTCTGTGCTACGTAGCGCTGCTCTCGGCATGCGTGTTCGCCCTCTCCTTCCCTCCCAACATGCACAGCGCATTTCAGGCCCGGTCCTCTCTGTGGCGCATCGTTCCACCATGATATACCTGGTAGAGAATGACCACATGGAAGTGGAGAAATTGAGCCTGCTCCACGCATCTCATTCTCCCCTCTGTGTCGCTGTGTTCTACATTTCCACGTCGCCGCATTTATTTGTCAGACACATCTTTCCATACGGAGCAGGGCAGTGGAGGTTGGAGAGAGGTCTCTTCTTCAGGAAAGAAGATCTCCCATTCAGACCAGCCAAAGCATTGAAATGCTGTTTCTTATGTTAATCCAGTTAGTCTGCATGAGACCTCCATCAGTGCCTCAGGCCTAAAGACGACACTCATTATTTCTCCTCATTATATCCTATTTTATCCATTACATCTCTGATCCTTCTCTTGGTGCTAATACCTGTAATCATGTCTTAGGCACAGAGTGGTAGAAGGGAGTGATTGTCCTGATTAATGAAAAGAATTCAACTGATAAATTTTAACGGCTAAACCTCCTATTTAAACAGGATTTCACTTGCCACACCACTGATATTACACAGTAATATATTTTCCATTCAATTATCTCAAAAATCTTCTCTGACTTGATTTCTTATATAAGAGGATGAGCTATGTGGTGAGTTTGACACCTGCTACCCAACACCTAAATAGCACTTTGTGGGCCTTGTCTTCGCCAGCCCCTTCATGCAGCTCCCACAATGCATTGCTGCACCACTGTATCTAATGCCGCTTCTCCATTACACAGTTTTAGCACTACTCGCCTCTACTCGACTCGACTCTACTAGGTTTCGGTCGTTCTCCATTACAGTTGAGTACCATATTAACGTGGGTGGGGTCATCATAGCAAGCATCACTCACTGGCCAATCAGTGGCCTGCAGTCTGTTGACGTCACATTTTCGGCTCGACTCGGCTCGCTTGGAACCCTGGCCGAGTAGGTACTAAAAAGTACCTGGTACCAGGTACTATCACCTAATGGAAAACCCTAAAAACCGAGTAGAGTCGAGTGGGTGCTAGTGGAAACACAATATAACACAAGAAGGTTCTCAGCTTCAAACTCAGTTTGTTGTGCTTGTGTTTGTACCAGGCCCTGACAATTACTGCAGTGAACGAACCTCCATGTGTTGTACAGCTGCAATATGAACCCTGATTATGCATACTTCGGTCAAGGGGACCAACTAAAAATCAAATAAAAATTTTGGTTCCGTAAAAATGGTCATTTTCAACAGCCTATTACAGGAAAATCAAATGAGATATGCCAAATCTGAAACCAGATTCATAAACTTCAGGTAATTGTAGTTGTATGCACCCATTGACGTTAATTTAGCAGCATTGGAAAGTGTATTTGTATCCCTTCAAAAACGCTCATGAGTCATTGCTACATTCGCAAGTGACTAGACACCCCCTCCTTAAATTGGCAATTAGTCCATGAAAAATTGTAGTTGGAATTTAAGATTTGGGATTTGACCATTTGAAATGATGGCAAACCCCATGATTTTTTTCAAATTTTTCTGAGACGGTGTGGTGCAAACTTTCCAAAAATTGGTCCATTTGGCATGGAATGACCCTATAGTTATTCGAACTACTACTCTAGTTATACTATGCAAACTATAGTTATATTATAGTTATGTCAAAAAGCTACAGTATTACTAAGAAATAGCCATAGGATATTTTCACAAGGGTAGTAGGTGATAAAAGATGAATGATATGCGCTGAATACTCTTTATTGTTACGGAAATAATCTTTCATGCTTAATAATGGCCTAAAGTGACGCTATACTTAAAATAGAGCAGAAGAAAAAGGGCCGGGGGAATTCTCTGAACAGAATCATAAGTTATTACAAAACAATAATAAGTTATCACTCCTATTTTTCATCAGAAATGTGTTATGAATGGACCCACATATGGACATGAACTTGTGCTGTATGTTGTGGACACAAAACTAAGCGAAATGCTTTCAACGCTGTAAAATGAAACAGAATGGCATACCAATAAAAATAAATGGGGGGGGGTCTGCCATAGGACAAACAAGCTAAAACAGAAACACGTTCGGCAAGAAATGAGTATAAAAATGTAATGAAATGCCCCGAAGGAGACAAGAACTGCTCCCCGAGGTGCTAAAATGTCCTCGCGGAGGGAAGGAGTCGTCGCTTCATCAGTGGCACACAGCACAGAGCAATTCATCATCATTTACCACGTGAAGCCCTCACCCCCTCCTCACCTGAACGCGCTATTTTTAACCGCTGGAATTATAAAGTTGATGTTGCTGCATTGATTACCCAGGGTTACCCGCCTAAGGTGAACCTCTCCCTGAATTGCATTAATTTGCCCTGATGTCAATAACTGTAATTTTGGTTGGTTAGACGTTAGCTGTCTAACCCCAGATCAGAACACAGTGGTATAATGAATAACATTTTGCACTTGCATGATTGCAAATCGATGTTGAGATTCAATCGTTCAGTTCGGCCAGGTTTGAAACACAGGTGATCCACACGTGATCAGACAGCTGTGTTTACGGTTCTTGTGATTGACGGGCCAGCATGTCTTGACAGCAGATCAACACTGAACTTAGTGAACGCAAATGGCAGCATATATGTCATAAAAGCCTGCTACAGTTGACAGACTAAATTTAGCAAATAATTTCCCAAATTCACTAATGGTGTTAATGAATGGACAACCCTCCAAAATGACTTGAGCCTTCAGAGAGGATGTGAAGATGTGAGAGCTGAACCATTGCCATATTTGAAGGGTGTGGTTAGTGTGCAACTGAATACTTATGAATATAAATACTGACCAACACTGCTAAATCTTAACCAACACTAACAAATGTAAATACTGATCAGCACAGCTGAATCTGACCAACACTAATGAATATAAATACTGACCACCAGTGCTGAATCTGACTCACAATAATGAATATAAATACTGGCCAGCACTACTGAATCTGACTTACACTATGAATGCAATTACTGGCCAGCACTACTGTATCTGACTTACACTAATGACTATAAATACTATCCAGCACTGCTGAATCTGACCTACACTAATGAATATACATACTGATTAGTACTGCTGTATCTTATCAACACTAGCAAATGCAAATACTGACCAACCCTGCTGAATCTAACCAACACTGATGAATATAAATACTGACGAGCACTGCTGAATCTGATCTCCACAAAAATGCCTGTCTTAACAAGTATTATGAGACTTTTAGTTTTTTTTCTCACAGGTTCAAAATAATAGTTTATTTTAAGCATTCGTGTGCTTAACAAGTGAAATTTTCCTACCCCATTGACAAATCTAGAAATTACAATGATATCACATCAGTGGCAGAATATTTGTTAAGAAAAAAAGGTAATAGAAATGAATATTTTAAGTCTCAATACAAGATTAAAATGCTTGTTACTTTTTTTTTTTTTTTTTTTTGGAGTGATCAGTACCGCTGAATCTGTAACACAAATTAATGTACAACGTAAATACTGACCAACAATGCTGAATCTGTCCTGCAATAATGAAAATAAATACTGACCAACACTGCTGAATCTGACCAACACGAATGAATTTCAGTACTGACCATTGCTGCTTAAACTGTCTTGCCTTGCTCTGCTGAACTAACGCTGCTGAATTTAACCACTGTTGAAAGAATATGCATTGAAACACTGACGAGCACATCTGAAACAATATATGGTTGTAAAACCTGAGGCTGAATTTCAGAATTGAGGGGTCTGGCTGTCAGAGAGCTCATTAGTGCTCTTTAGAGCAGGAATCTCTGTGTGGAAGTCACTGACACTCTCCGGAGCTCGAAGGAGTCGCAGTGCTCCATAATTCCCACTCTCCTCCATATCTCATGGCTTAGCTGATTCAAGCTGTGCTGGAGCATCAGGCGAAAGCGTGGGCCAGCTGGATAATCCAGGCAGGGCCCGGTCTCCGTTTAATGTGGAGGCCTGGAGCGTCTCCACAGCAGGGCGGCCATGGGAAGCCCACCCAGGAAACACAGATAATGGACCACTCAGGGTTGTGGGAGGACAATCTTAAAGGAGCGGTGTCACGATTACTGCGCATGCTCACAACTTTGCACGAAGTAAATCTGCTCAACTGCCAGTCAAAATTTAGAAGGTATTTCTCTTTTTCTATGATTACTGGCAGTGGCAACCAGCTTACATTCTTTGTGTCCCTTGGCTAAAGCTTAAAATGGCGCCTTGAATCCTTGAATTACCCTAGAAAGCTCCTTAACATAAAAGGCATTGTGCCAGCATAACTAAAATATATAAATACAATGTAAAACGAAGACAGATTGGCAAGGATGGAATCAGATGATGACTTGCAGTCAAGCGGATTCACTTTCTTAGGATGTGAGTTCTAAGCAGGCACAGGGATCGTGACACAGCTCCTTTATCTTCAATACTTTGTCAAATTTATGTTAATTATATTTTTCAGATTTTACAATATCACATTTAGTTAAACAACAAAACAGTTTGTCTGGACTGTTTCAAACTAATGGAATTGGGTGGACCTTTCATTCTTATTAGGGTGATTATTTATAACAGCCCCAATGGATCAACAACATTAGCTGTAAAGAATTGTGGGGCATGTAGTTCTTCTATGAGGGCTTGCATTGTCTTTTTACAAATATTGCTTTGCACAATGGACAGTCTCATGATCCTGTCTCTAAAATTTGCAGAGTCAGAAAATTACCCATTCAACATCTCCTGATACCCTGCTGAGAATCATTAAGGTGCCCCAATGTGAAGGTGTTTGCATAAATAGCACAAATCTGCAAACATGCAAACATACTTTTGTGCACAAACATACACAAACTTGCCCACTCATAAACGTTGAGGGAATTTTAGGCCAATATATTTTTTCTAGAGGCGATCTACGTCTCATTTCCAGTAGTCAAGTGTTGGAAAAAAAGCTTTGAAATCCACCTCAATTTTCAATAAATTCCCTTTGCTGAGGCGCTCTCTCTTCACATGGAGATCTCAAAAGCATTAGAAGCGGATTTGTTTAAAACAGCGTGCCTTTTCAAATGGAGCTGAAAGTATTATTTCTGTGTCGCTGAGAGAGAAAAGGCTCAGCAGGATGCATATAATAAAGAGGAACCTTCTAGAGAGAATGTTTTTATTAAGGTGGGGAAAACCACACTGCATTACTGCATAATCAACACGTTAAGATTAGAATTCTGCTGGGGTCTGTCTACCAACAAACACGAGCTCAGAACGTTGTGAAGAACACAGAGTGCAAAGGCACCCTGCTACTCTCGCTGGAAGGATACTGACTCTACCTAAACTACCAGGACACAACAAGTAGGCTGGTGCCGTCGAAAAGTCGTGGTCTGCTGTGCAGAAGTGTACCTGTCATTCAGGTAGCGAACCCTGACCATGCCAGTGCTGAGTACAGCTAGCAGCCCTGCAGGGCAGAACAAAGAGAAGGGCGAATTTGAGTCGACAGGGTCTCCCTGAGTCTCCCTGCTTGCGAGAAACAGCTTGGCTGGTAGCAGAATATTGACCGTGTACTTTTACTCACTGCAGGTCAGCCAGCAGACTCCACATTCTGAGTGGGATGCTGCAGCTGACTTGACACGGATGTCTCACATGCTGATACAGTGCTGCGAAAAAGTATTTGCCCAATTTGTGATTTCTTCTATTTTTGCATAATTTTCACACTTAAAGGTTTTTCATCAAACTATTTTAATATTAGACAAAGATAACCCGAGGAAACACAAAATGCAGTTTATTTTACTTTGTATTCATTTCTTGAGGGAAAACGCTACCCTACCTGGCCCTATGTGAAAAGGCAATCGCCCCCTCAGCTTCTAATCAACCATGTCAACAAATTTAATTGATAAATGGGTTTAACACCATTAGACACACCCCGGCATGATTACTGCCAGTCGTGTTGACTTCAAGCATCACTTAAAGAGCTTAGGACATGAAATTCAGCTCTGTTTTTTATGTGCTAAAATGCTACAAAGTACCTATCTTGAACAATTAGTGATGGTTTTAATGTCGCGTACTTCACGCAATGTTTAAAAAACCGCATTTTTTCTGCTAAATTATCCACTTCAGGGAACGCCCCCTTTGCCTCAATCGAGAACATTTGCACTGGGCCAGCTCAGCCACGTGACGTCATAAGTTGTACACGGATTGTGTCTAGGTGTTTAGCCGTAGTTTATGACTCAGGTCTGGACGGAGAATATCTTAAAGAATGGACCAACAAAAATCGCCGAGAGTGAACGGAAAAACGATGTGTATTGGGGATGCAGTTCAACGCATCCATATGGTCATGGAATGTTTCTGTGGCCGAAAGATGCAGAGATATCGAGAATATGGACAAAACAAGAGCAACGTATTAGTGCCGACTTTGCTGGCCCAGGCAAGCCCAGGTCACTGAAACCTACGATATCGCGGCCAACATTTCGAGTATTCATGTTTTTACATATCGTTATTATTATTATTATTATTATTATTTGGAACCCCAAATCGTTTCTCTGCACTGCCTGTTCAATAGCCAGCCAACTCGCTGTTCAGTGTGATCTAGCCAGCTAAGTAGTGAAATGATACTATTCACGGCGCTCTGTTTATTTCTGAGCACTGTGTGCTTGCTTGCTTACTACCTAATAATAGCAAGCTGCAAGATATGGTTTACACATGTGATATCATTCACGACTCTATATTTCTGCGCACTGCGTGTTCGCTGGCTAACTAGCTAATAACCACAAGCTGCGAGGTACGGCTTACACGCATTGTTTCGAGAGCTCATGAAACGGTGCACAGAAATGAGTAGAGCCGCGAACATTATCATTTCACTACTGGCTAGATCATGCGTGAGTTCAACCACCACTTAGCCTAATATATTATGGTCTTGTTAGGTAAGGTAACCAAACGTCAGGTCTATTGAACTCTCTTAAGGTTGAAAAGTGAGTAGTCCGGTTATCCAACACGCAGTGCACAGAAACAATTGTAGAACCGGAATAATAATCATAATCATGGACAGTTCGGGACAGGCGGAGACACTGACAATTAGCTGTCTTCATTGCTCGAGTACCCAGGCTTGAATCTGTATGGTTTTATGGTTCTGAATCCCGTGTGAAGCTGCTTTCACACCGGACGCAAAACGAATTTTTTTTCGCACGACAGATTACATTCAAAGTCAATGCAAAGACGCGAATACACGCGAAACGTATTTGCGTCTTTGCATTGACTTTGAATGTAATCTGCCTTGCGAAAAAATTCGTTTCGCGTCCGGTGTGAAAGCAGCTTTATGTTGAGTTTCCTCATCTTCCATAAAAAAGTACTCTTCTTCATCAAAATGGACAGATTCAATTTAAAATTCTGAGTAACTATCGGAATCTGACTCGGATACCATCATTGTCGGACGCACAATCGCCCACCGTGTGCTACTTATGACGTGACCACACAGGGGAGTGCCAGAATCGCTTTTCTGTGTTGCTCAGAATGTTTGTTAATGAGGGGGGCGGGGAAAGTAACAGAAAATAGCGATTTTTGTTAAAAATCATCTTCTACATTTTTTTTTGATGGGAATTCTTTTAATTGTACCCCTTTATATTCATAAACTTGCTCAGTGCATGTCCTAAGCTCTTTAAATAGAATCTATTTGGCAATGTGAAGTATGAAAAAAGCAGCACATGATGACTCCATGTGAAAAAATTGAGAAACAGTTGAGAAGCAGATGTTGACAGCTGTGTAAGTATTAGGATTCATAAACATATATCGGTCTGCAAATCCTACTGTATGTTGTATGCTGATCAAGCAGCTTCAGCCATAAACTGGCTAGTTTCTTTCTTTTTTTTTTTTTTTAATGAGTCACTGACACACCTGATTCAAAAGCCTTCTCCTTATTGCAGCTTGTCCTCGTCCAGCTACCCCAGCTACAGGCTCACAGGGACTCTGCCTTTTCAGGGCAACCAATGTTCATGCAGACAATGGTCATAGCTGCACCCCCAGAGTCAGCACTAATCACGAAGTTTCAGTCCCAGGCCATAGGCCTCATGGGCAAGGAAAGCATGTAGAGAAGGGCACAGTACTGTGCTATTTTCTCATGAGCAGTTTGGAGACACGGATCTAAGGACAGAAATTGTGAGTATTAAAATCTCCCTCTGGCTTTAGGCTTGGAGAAGCCTTAAGGGAAGTAAAGGGAAGCCTTTACAGGTGCCAGATGTGAGCTTAATCATGCAAAAACTGCATTAATGACAGACTTTTCCTTTGCAATGTCAGTTAAGCCAAGATTTAAGTCTGCCGACAATAAGGGCCACTAAAATACAGGCTCCAGGATAGGCCTGCGGAAATATTCCCAAACTTTGAATATGAAAATCCTGCAAGCAGAAACAGCCAATTTCTTTCTCTTCTATGGAAAAGTTTCACTTTTTTCTCTAACTCTGGCACATTCAAATTCTCTCCTGCGGAACATTACTATGCACCTTTTCCACGACCCCTATTTTGGGCGCTCAGCACCTGAGATAAAATAGAATATTTGTTATACTGCATTAGGCTTGTCAATAAAGAGCGGAACGTTATCCGATGTGGGGCAGTGTGAGCCAGCACTGTACGGGGTACCGAGAGGCTCCATGATCCATAATAGAAAACGAAATAGTTTTCTGATCGAATGTGGCCCTGGTGATGGATTCCAAAAAACTCTGCCTGAGAGCCGCGGTGAAATTACCGTGGTGCTATTAGGGCCGCGGCGTATCAGACAGGCTGAAGAAGAATGGTCCGCTCGCGAAGATGACAGCAGCCATTGAATCACATCCCTTTGTGAAGAAGATTTGGTTTTAAATTAATGAACAATAAAATCAATTAACTAGATCAGAACGCCCAATCAATGGCCTAATTACAGGTAATTTAATGCCTCGGTTGGAATTGATTCTATTTATTACGCAACTGTGAATTCATCAGCCCGAGAGGGGCGGGGACAGGGGTGTCGCGAGGACGTGTTTTGTGTGAAAATAAAGCAGTCTGAATCCTATGAGGTGGTAATGAGGATGATTCTTGCTGCCGTGCAGACGATTTAAAAATAAGGCCAAACACATCAACTGCTAAAAGATGATGCCTCTCGATCTCAGCAGTGCGAGCCCGCTTTCTTCCCAGATTTTCATAAGTTTTGTGTACCGCTTTTCTGTCAGACCGCCCTCACGGACTTTGAGGGGCAAACGGGAAATTATTAATACGCCTCCGCCACGGTCTCCAGGGAGCTGTGTTTCCTGACAGAGCCTCTTCACACACAGACAGAATAATTACCGTGGACCGTCATACTCGTCAGGTATGTCTGCGACAGGGTGCAGAAGGATGTCTCTCAGGGAGAATTTCTTTAATGGAGTTTTTTTTTTTTTTTTTTTTTTGCACGTCATGCGATCTCAACAGCGACGCGCTTGTGTGCAGCAGTATGTGGACGTAAAACACTCTCAGCTCCTGCTGAGCCGCGAAAGCATAACTTAAACGCAAGACATTAAAACCAATTTGTAGCAAAGCCCACAAATCCTTTGAAAAAGGCAGAATTCTCCTTTCTTTGCAATGATGCATTCACTCACAATACTCTGGGAAGGATTTGCCCGCTGTGTTCGCAATTATAGGCTCAGACTCTGAAGTTTTCTTTAACCCCACAAATGTAATATTTCGGGGTCTTTTTTTTTTTCCTCAGGAAATATTGAATAAGTGGCTTCAACATGACAATAAATGCGCAATTTCAAACCTGATCTCATGTTTAGACTTGGCCTTGGGATTTAATGGAGTATCTGTCGGTTTGGATCGAGGCAAATGCCAACATTTTTCCAACATAAACATTTTGAAAAATACTTTCAAGCGATTCTCTTGCAGCTTAGAACAAGTTTAATTCTGGGTAAGTGGGAGGCTCCAGTCAATACTGGTGATCTATGTGATTGAGAAAACTTCACAAGATATCACTGGCAGCCTGCAGTTATCCAAGGGATTCCAAAGGGGATATGATCGCTCTCTACAGATGATGCTCAGTGGTGCCTGACTGAACTCCCATTGAACAAGTTCTGCCCTTAATTCTGTTTGATCTGCAAAAACCTAAAAAAAAAAAAAATCAATTTTTTTCTTTTTCTTTTTTGCTTGTATTGATCTCAGAATTTTTGGCACAACTCCTGCATGGTTCTTCTGATATGACTCAGGAGGGTTGGACTCTCCTCCCACTGCTTGGTTCTGAAGGTGTTCCCCAGGAGTCCATTTTGGGTCTGCGGTAATGTTCTCATTTATCTTGGAACATTTCTTCAAAGAACTGGCAAACTATATGTTACTGTTGCACTCAAAAATGGCATCTGACCCAAAATACTGACAGCAAAGCCATTTATTTATTGATTTAGTTATTTATTTATTACTGACGGTTTCACTCATGTCTCAATGCCAAAAATGCACTTGTTTAACACTGTTTCCACAACAATAATTACTATTTGGGTGAAGCTGTGGAGCATTTTTCATTACTTTGACACAAAATGCATTCAGTGAAAACAGATGTCAACATGTATTTTTTGTTCTTTCACTCAAGTGCAACCACTGGCAAATCTCTCAGTATTTAGCACACTTTGCAAGTTCTAACATAAACCTGAGTTGAAACCGCTGCAAAATTGAATTTTACCTCAGTTTGACACATTTCCACAGCAAGACAACACTCTAATACATTAAAGTACAATGTTTCTAAAAATAAAAAAAATAGTGCTATGGGCACTGTAGCTCAGCTGGACTTTCAACTGTTTTGACCAAAGTAGATAATTGTCTATGGGACCCATCAAGAATTCAGTGACATTATGGAAATGGCATATAATGTGTATGTAGTGTATTCACATAATATCGTTAGTTGTAGTTGACTTTGAATGTGCCATTAGTAAACATGGGGTTTTAGAATATTGTTGTCAGAAGCTTATCAAAATCATGACAGGATATCAGTTTTGACAACTTTCTTATTGGTTTCCTTTGTGGTAGGAAGATGTCCACAGTTTCAGGTTCTTTGATCAAGAAGGTTTGGAGAAGATTTTCAAAATTATTTATGAAATTAAGAGTCCTGGTCTGATGTAAGAGGTAAAATCATGGTTAAAATGCACTGGACAGAAAAACCTAGAATATACAGTATGTGTTGAGTAATGCTGCTTAGTACCAACACACCAAATTTTAGCTAAATTGCTGCATAAATTATTGACAAAGGGGTTAAATGGCATTTTGAAGATGGCTGCCATAGTTGAAAAAAGGTTGCAAGGGTTATAAAACTTTGGTGTCCTCATTGTTCGGAGAATGCTTGCAAAGTTTCAGCTGCCTCGATCAAGTACTTTTGGAGAAGAAGATTTTTAAAGCTATTAATGAAATTTTGGGGTGTGGTGTGATAGCAGAGGTCAAATCATGGTTGAAATGAACGAGACAGAAAAACTCAGAATGTCTGTGTTGAATCATGCTGCTTTGTACCTACATACCAAATTTCAGCTGAATTGCTGCGGAAATTAATGACATTTGGGTAACAATGTCATTTGGAAGATGGCTTCCATGGTGGCCATATTTGAAAAGATATTGAAACCATTTATATGACCTTCGGTGCCCTAATTGTTTGGAAGATGTCGCAAAATTTCAGAGTCATTGGTTTGGTGCTTTTGAAGAAAAATATTGTTAAAGCTATTCATGAAATTTAGAGGCATGATTTGATATCAAAGATCAATAAAGGTCCAAATGCAACAAACAGCAAAGCCCGGAATATATGTATTCTGTCCCACGTGTCTGTATCCGTGATGTAAACAGGTTGACAGATAGTTAACATTCCCAAGAAAGAACCTTTCATATTTAGTGAGCTTCATAGAGAATTTTTCCTCTTTTCTTTCCTCTTTCCCTTTTTTTTTTTTTTTTGTAAAAAGCATGCTTTCAAGGCACAACATGGAAAAACAACAAACGGGAGCTCGATTAAAAACACCAGACTTAGGAACTACCAAAAGAGGGCATTTAAAAAAGTCCTTTCTCATTCCCTGAAAACATCACAATATGTGCTCTTGCCTTGGAACCTATTGGCCATTTGCTGAAATTATTTAAAAAATTAGTCAAAAATGGCATTTTGAAAATGGCCACCATGGAGGCCATACTTAAAAACAATTGCAACAATCTATACTCAACAAAAAAGTAAGGACCACTGAGTTTTTTCTCTATTATTTTCACTTTTTCGGAACTTTCCAAGATGCTGTCAGGCTGTGGTGAGAGCACATGGTGATCAGACAAGATACTGAAATGACTTTGGACATTATTTGACATTTTGATTTAATGGTCTGGCCTTGGTGTTATTCTGATCTTTTCCTGTGGAAACCCTGTTTTGGCATAACAAAGTCATCTGATCAAATGTGATGATGCATTGTGTGTCTAGGATTAACACCAATGATGAAAACAACTCTTGGGATTTCACATGCTCGCGTCAAAATCAAGTGCTCCTTAACGTTTTTGTTGAGTATATAGACATTTTGTTGTCCTCTTTGGCTGGAAAATGTCTGCAAAATTTCAGCTTCATCAATTAAGTAGTTTCAGAGAAGATTTTTAAAGCTATTTACAACCTAATTTCCGGAAAAGTTGGGATGCTGTGTAAAATGCAAATAAAAACAGAATGCAATTATTAGCAAATCATTTAAACCCAATATTTACTTGAAAATGGTGCAAAGACAACATATCAAATGTTCGTCTCTGACTCACCCTGTTCCTCTGTTCTCCACCATCCAAGACTTTCTTCAACATCCATTTTGGGTCTTCTTGACCTCCATTTTGGATCTACTTCTATGGTATCAAACAGCACTAATCTCATTGAGCATAAATAAGTGTAACTAGTTCAGGCAGAAAACTCGAGTAGAGCTACATCAGCTGATAGCAGCCTGGTAAGCTACCAGCCACGTCAGCATCAGCAGGCACACAACAATTGGAGGATACACATCACATGAGGTGGTACAGCGGTCTATTTAAAAGACGTCAAGCTCACTCACTTCTGCTGCTGTTTGCAATGACTTTTCATGCTATGCAACATGCTAACCCCAGGCCCCCCCCCCCCATTGCCTCCACCTGTTTGGTTCTGCTCACATCGGGGGGATTTTGATTTCCGTTCATGACTAACTATGTTTGTTTGTTTGCTGTGCCTAGGTAAGACATTCCTCCAGAGCAGAACTGCCGCCAAAATACAATGTTATGCTGATACCCATGAATAAATTGTTCTATCTTATTGAAACGTGAGTTTTCCTGACTGAAATGATTTTACTGTACCAGAGCAGGGCTGCTCAGCTCCAGGAGCTTTGGGCCTTATGACTGTATTCACTGAAAATTGCATGTTTTTGTTTTCTACTCTTTGTCACTTTGACTGGCCAACTGAGATGTGATCTATTCGCAACCTCGCTCATTATTTGAGGTTAGCAAATGCTAAGCTACACTGGCTTTCACTCAACGTGTATCTGTCGCCACCTCTTACGACAGCACTGTACGCAGGTCCCTTGTACTGAGACACGGGTCAAAGACAATCAATGTGTAGCCCAGAGGGAGGACTTGCTGGTACCCAGCTGACCAGCAGGTGTCACTGGTGTGCAATAAGACACTATCATGTAGACTACTGAATCCCTCCCATCCCTGGGTGACATTGGAGCCAGATTAGCTGCGCCATTTTCATCATTTCCTTTCCTTAAAAATGCCTGTATACTCACTGATCTTGGAATATAGTTTGCCCAATATGGAATTATAGGCAGCAGTGAATCAAATGAATGTTTTTTTTTTGTTGTCCTGTGTTGTACCTCACTCTAACTACAGCTGTCAGCTAAATGAATGTAAAGTATTGTGGCTTATTAATGTCCACTCTTTAATCTCCCCCATGTCACTATAACAATGTGCCTGTGAAAAAGCATCTGTTAGTGAAAGTCAGTGCATATGCTTTTGTATTTATGCATCTCTAAATATGTGTCTGTGAGTGCTAGTCTATAGACTATGTGTCTGTGAATATGAATTTTTGAATATATGACAGTGATAGTGCTAGTAAATAGGATGAATATGTATGTGTTTGTGAGTTTGTTTCTTGGAATATGGATTTATAAATGTTGTAATCTATAAATATGGTAAATATTTGTCAATGAATATGCATCTGTAAATACACTAAATTGTAAATATGTGCCTGTGAGTATGTGTCTGTGAATGTGCATCTGAAAGTATGGTAAATGTGTTGTAAATATTTGCTTGCAAATGCCGTAAATATGCGTCTGTGATTATATCTGCAAATATGGTAAATATGGGTCTGTGAAAATGTGTCTGTAAATATAATGAATATGTGTCTGAGAATATGTCTGGCAATATGGCAAAGATGTGTTTGTGAAAATGTGTCTGTAAATATGATGTATAGATGTCTGTGAATATGTCTGGAAATATGGCAAAGATGTGTTTGTAAAAATGTTTCTGTAAATATGATGAATAATGGTCTGTGAATATGGCTGGAAATATGGCAAAGATGTGTTTGTAAAAATTAGTCTGTAAATATGATGAATATGCGTCTGTGAATATGGGTCGAAATGTGGCAAAGATGTGTTTGTGAAAATGCGTCTGTGAATATGTCTGGAAATATGGCAAAGATGCTTTTCATGCCAACAATTCTTGGATGAGTACACTGTATGAATCATACCAAAGAAATGGTCTAGATTAAATATGCTCTGACTGAGTAAATTTTACGTATGAGCCCAAGAAATGTTCAGCTGGCATTTCACGTTTAAGCAGAGTCACACCCCTAGACTCAGTGAGCATTACGACTGCAGGCCTGACTGATTGGATCAGCAAAATGCAATGAATTTAGAGGCTCTGCACTGCTGAGTCTCCATACCTGTGCAGATATCAGAGAAACAGAGTAATCTGAGCAGATACCTCCGTACATCTGCTGTTTTAAATGCCAGCGATGCTCAGGAGACTCTGAGCCACTCAGACTCGCTGGTGGCGATGAGAAACCTGAGACGACTGCAGAATCGCGAGAAGCACCAACAGCAGGAGAAAATGTGGCTGCCAGAGCTGCAGTACCGGAGATGCTCACCAGGTGGCAGCAGACAGGACCCGGGCGGCGGGCAGGTAAGTAGCAAGAAGGGCACAAGACCATCATTACTTTTCAGCGTCTGTGGTGCCAATCTGGGGGACGCGTAATGAAGATGTATCAGTGTAATGAGGGATTAAAGTGACATTTCTGACAAAAGTGGGACAATGGCAAAGGAGGCATGGAGTTGGGAGCAGAAAGATGTACTTGAGCGAGGAAAAATGAGAGCCAGGCCTAAACTGCGATGGACAGGAGTCCCCCTCGCATTCCCTTCTCTGACACGCGGCATGATGGAGCTGTCTGCGGAAGAGCCGGAGTCAGGGAAGCAGAGCATTGTGGGACAGACGGCGTCTCTGAAGTGCTGCGTGCCTGTCTGTAAGGTGGAGATCAGGTGTTGTGATGCTGCCTGAGGAGAGTGAGAGCTGGGCTGGGGGGGGAATCAATATATGCGGCTGCAGCCCTTACCTTGGCTGTCGGCCACTTTCCTCCCTCCCTCTCTCTCTCTCCCTCCCTCTCTCTCTGTCTTTCTCTCTCCCTCCCTCCCTCTCTCTCTCTGTCTTTCTCTTTCCATCTTTACCGCTCTCTCTGTCTTTCTCTCTTTCCCTCCCTACCGCTCTCTCTGTCTTTCTCTATCTCTCCCTCCCTCCCTCTCTCTCTCTGTCTTTCTCTCTTTCTCTCCCTACCGCTCTCTCTCTGTCTTTCTCTCTCTTTCCCTCCCTACCACTCTCTCTCCCTCCCTCCCTCCCTCTCTCTCTCGCTCTTCCCTCTGTGGACAGCTTTGGGTGTGGGTGCAGTGTTTGTCTTTGTATGAGTGTGTGTGTGTGTCTATGGTTGCTGCCAGAGCTCTTTGCCCACAGCACCTGCCCTCCTCCTCTCCCTCCTTCCATCACTAAAATGAAAAAAGGGAGAAATCAATATGACTGGGACGGGACATACTGGAGTGAGAGCCAGAGAGTATGTGTGTGTGTGTGTGTGTGTGTGTGTGTGTGTTTGTGCACATGAATGAGCAAGAGAGTGTGTGTGGCAATGAGTGTGAGAGACAGAGGGAGACTGTTAGTGTCGAGTGTGTGCGCGTGTGTGTGTGTGTGTGTGAGCGTTTGAGTGCGAGAAGGAGAGGGATACTGTGAATGTGTGTGAGTGCGTGTGTGTCTTTGATTGTGAGAGATGGAGGGATATTCTGAGTGTGTGTGCGTGTGTGTTTGAGTGTGAGAGATGGAGGGATACTGTATGTGTGTGTGTGTGTTTGAGTGTGAGAGACAGAGGGATACTGTGAGTGTGTGTGTTGAGTGTGAGAGATTGAGGGATACTGTATGTGTGTGTGTGTGTGTGTGTGTGTGTGTTCAAATGTGAGAGATGGAGGGATACTGTGCGTGTGCGGCTTGCACAGTGTTTGTATTAGAGTTTGTTGGTGCTCGTGGGGAGTCCCTGTGGGTTACTCTCCCATACTGTGCTGAGCTGGTTGTAGTCAGGCCTCGCCTGCAGGTATAGGCTGTGTTTATCGGCTGTTCTGCTGAAGGGCTGGATCCTCTCACTTCACTATCAGGGGTGCTCCCTTCCTCTTGGTACAGTCCTGATCTCCGGGACTATGGCTTGTCAACAACTAGTTTTCCATTAACTCCCACACCCCCAAACCCTTAGTTTGGTCCAGTCCATTTCACACTGGGCACTTTCGAAAGATACTAAAGGCTTCACTCATAGATTTCATCAACTTTAACTTTACAACAAGATACATGATATGCTTTAGGAGAATATACAAAGCAACACTGCCTTTTTCACTGGCTGTTAGGGAAAGACACTGTATTTGGATGCTAATTCCATGAGGCTTATGAATGATTTAGCTCACTGCTACATTCATTTTCACTGATGAATGCTGCGCTTGAGCTCTTGTGTGCCGTTGAGAGCGATGGACGCAAACATCAGACAGGCTGGAGATTCTTCAGTTATTCATTCACTTCCATTCTGTGGCCAAAAATCTTAATGAGGTGCTCAGAGGGTCAAAAGACAGCATTGCATACATTACCATAAGCAGACATGCATGTGCTAATGGTAACTCATTAATCGGAAACCCCGCATACACAAACGCACACACACACACACACACAAGCGTACGTGCACGCACATACTTGCGCGTGCGCAGAATAACATACTTGTTTTTACACCAGGATTGTGTCAGGCTCAGTTTGACAGGCTTTTGCAAAAGCTTGTTTGAAAACCTCAGTGGTTTGTACCACCTTAAGCCATGCACTGTCGACAACAAAGCTGGCGGTAACCGGCACCACATCAAAATTCTGCCAGCCTGTTGGTCTGTGCTAAAGAGGGTGGGATTGGCAGTTTCCAGCGGCGGGGAGACAGACTTTTTTCGGCTACGGTAAAAAAAACAAACAAAAACACAACGAAAAACCCTACTGCGCCGCACTTAAATGACCCTCTCCATCCGTCTGGTTCGGGGCTGAGAGAAACTGGCTGTATTTTTTCAAGCAGCCGAAGTAAAATGGCTGTTATGGGTGTGCAGTCGTGCCAAAGAGAGAGGGAAAATCTCCGCAGCGGTCTTTACGCCTCCAGCCGCACATTGGCCGACTCCAACAGCCTTTCCCTGGAGATGCCCTGCTCTGTGCTGCCCGTGTGCTCGCCCCTTGCACAAACTAGCCATCCCGGTGCCCTCACGCTCTGATTTTTTTCAGGGAAATTTGCACTTTTAGGCATGAATTCCCAGTTAGCACCGCGTGCCAGATGGTGCCACCTCGCCGAGTAAACGTTTACTCTGCCCACACATCGGTTTACTCAGACCGTTCGCCAACACACAGAGTCTCTGGACTATGTTTTGTTTTGTGCTTCAAAACAGAAGACAGTTTAGCTTGGGTCTGGAACAGCTCTGAGAGAGACAGCCATGTCACCTGACGCGTGAGACACATGACACAGAGGTACGCTGCCCGGACGTGTGAGGTCGCCGAGGTGCGGCATCCTTCTGAAATCCATAAGACTCTATCGGTGCCATCTCGTACTGTCAAACTAATTCTTCCTGCTCCTCAAACCGTCCCTTTTCCAGTAATTGTTTTCCGATACGTTCTCAGCCGCGGCTTAATTGAGTTTTAAATAAGTAGTTTCCATCGGCTCTCATGATCTAACAGTAGGATACTGTGGCAGGGTTTTTATCGTGTTGCATTCTTATTTAAATACAAACTGAAGAAGACTGCACCGCGCTCGGATCTAAGGTCACGTAAGGACACAGCATTTCGAAAATGCCTCATCTGTAACATGGAACTGTATGAAATAACATTCATTTATGATGATCAAGCGCATCTACACAAGCAGAAAAATCAATAGACTTAACAAACAGCATTTTCGGGCCAGTCAGTGAATTGCTGTACACAGCATCGCAAAAGGATTGTGCTGTATAAAGTGAGCACCATAATTCAATGGACTGTGACAGGGGCGCCGTAAGGGGGGGGTAACCATGGACGATTCTAGGGGTCCAGCATTCAGGGGCCCCACAGAGGATACTGTTACTATTATAAACATTTGTAAATAAAACATGTGGACACTTTAATTTTATATTTAAATTTTTGTAGTATCTTTATCAATTTAAAATGAATTTGTTGTTTGTTTCTCAATTTTCAACTTTTTAAGAATAATCTCAGCACATGCCCCCCTTACTATTCATCATTTTGTGCGGCCCAAGTTACGCTGCTGCCTGAACTCGCTGCGTGCAAAATTTTTTTCCGCAGGTCAGTTGGTACCATTACGTACATCAGTCAATGCACAGATCGGCCATGGTACCATTGTCCGTGCCATCAGTCAATCACAGCTCAGGCTGTACTCATGCATCGATGAGAATGGCAACGCATTCGACCTTGTCACTGTCAGCTGAGTTGTGCACGCAGCAAATTTGTAAATGCTCGTCTGACTATAACGATGTAAGTGCTCCACAATCCGCAAAATTACAAGTACACTAGCTGGTCTGCTGCAGATGTCCAGTAGTCTACTTATTAGGCCTTGGCTTTGGTTAGACCCTGCATGCCACTGTGGGTGGGTATTTATAAATCTGACTTTCAATGTACACCCACAGAGGCACTGCTTGATCCATTGACTTCAGGCATACGTTTTTTGGTCACGTCTGTAACTTTTCCCCAACTATTCGGATCGAAACAAATCAAACGCACATACCTTCCTGGCTAAGACAGCTAGACTCAGCAGCGAGTACGCGCTGGTAGATGCCTTCCTTGCGGAGCTTTGAGCAAAAAATTCTTCCGAAGAGACGCATTTCAAACGGGTTCAAACACTTGTCGCCATCCTCTAATCCAGATATGCAACGGTACGCCAGGGAATTCCCATTAGTAGACATGGTGACAAGTGTTTGAACTGCGTCGCTTCGGAGGAATTTTTTGCTCAAAGCTCCGCACGTAAGGCATCTACCGGCGTGTACTCGCAGCTGAGTCTAGCTGTCTTAGCTAGGAAGGTATGTGCGTTTGATTTGTTTCGATCCGAAGAGTTGGGGAAAAGTTACAGACGTAGAGCGAAAAAGTATGCCTGAAGTCAATAGATTGAGCAGTGCCTCTGTGGGTGTACATTGAAAGTCAGATTTATAAATACCCACCCACAGTGGCACGCAGGGTCTAGCTTTGGTGACAAATACTGCTGATCGGAGAGCAAATTTCGTGATATCAGACTGTTTTCATTACTAGTTTTTTATTTCGCTATTTAGATTTTGCACATTTCTAAGGGTAATGGAAACGCACCTAGAGAGTGAGGATGATGTGATGTCCAACGTTATTAGCCTAAAAAACACAGTCTGCTTCGTGACCGTAGACTGTTCGTGACACAGACTCCTATTTTTTTTTTAAATATCTGTTTATTGGCTTTTCAAAAATTATAGTATACATAAATCAAAGTCACCATACAATATACAGAATTTACAAATCTCATCCCCTGTCCCTTCTCCCGAACAACCCAAACAAGGCTACACGGTTCACAAGTATAGAGATATATCAAGTAAAGTAATAAGTAATTAACAAATAAATTAATAAATACATACACAAATAAATAAATAAAGAAGGAAATATTGATCGAATAAATAAAAACAACAGAAGTTCACTGAAAAAAAAACACACAGACTCCTATTTTGAGTCTTGTTGTTACCAGTTATGGATGCATGCGTCCAGTGGACAATGGTTTTGTTTAGCTAGCTTGTTTCAACATCAATCGCTAATGTTCTATCCTGATGGATTAGATTGGATGCGCACTTCGACTCTGATCTGAAGTTCCGCATGTACATGATTAATCACGCAGTATGTATGTAATCGGTGACTGGTTGGTCCGAGTGCAAGATGATTTATTTCCATTGGAGTACGATAAAGATGAGAAAAGCTGCGGTTCTTACAGATTTATAGTCCGTTCTCTTTGGGGTTCTAATAATTTGCCACATTTAAAAAGACCGAAAATCGACAAAAACGTATTTTTCTGAGATGCAGCAGACCCAGAAAATCTTACTCAACCCCCCATACACAAGATACAGTCAAATGGGAGGAAGGTGAGCACTATAGGCTACAAGATGATACATAGCCTACAATAGTCCCCGAATAAAAGGCTTTATTATTTCCAATAGGAGTATTTCTCTCTTTTTGTTTTTGTTATTTATCTATTGGGACCTTAGTGGCTGGTTGTTTCTTCGCGCCAGCTTTTAGATCAGTTTCATAGTGGCATTTGGTCTCCGCCCACTTGCACCTCATCACAGGTATAAATGGTTCATCCGATATGGATGAAAACACATTCAAATGAAAGCCAACTGTCCGCACTTCATTTTTATTATGTCATCGCACTCAAAGTGTTAGAGTTCAGAACCAAAAAAAAAAAAAACAACAAATTTTTGGTGCTCACTGCATACATAAACTGAGCAAACCCAAATGCTCGCTGCGTGAACAATATGCTGACACTGTCTCAGCCTTCAGCATCAGATATTGCGAACTGAAGAGAAACGCTAAAGCTAACCAGATTAACTCCTTCCGCAATCTTTCAATTACCTTTGAAAGATAAACGTGAGATAATATTTAACGCTGTAACAGTCGATTGCAATTTCCCCTGAGATCGAGTTTTGCGGAGGATGGAATTGTAGTCAGAGACAGTTCTTGAGAATTACCCTTGAAATATTTCATTGTCATAGGAGTGCCTGTGGGCACTCTTGGGGATATCTTTAATAACTTTTGTTAGTGGGCATTCTCTACAAGCCCATGAGCTATGCAGTTACTCAGCAGCAAACTGATATCACCAAGCCTCAAAAGTAAACAACTCTGCAACTGTGATGACAAGATAGATTGGCATCTTTCATCCCCAGTAAAAGAAACTTTAAAAGTTCAACCTTAAGGGTTGTTTGAGGAAATATTCGTCAGTTTTAACAGATTTCTAAGCTCCAGCGAGATGTTGGCCCGATTTTCCTGGTTGTTCTGGCATCTCGGGACAGATTTTAGGCGCTGTGCAGTTTTTTTTTTTTTTTAACTGAACACAGACCTTCCTGAATATGCGTTGAAAAATGTTGATCAGACAATATCCTCCCCTGACCTCACTGAGATCTGTATCAGTTGTTCAAGGAGTAGCTTTGCCATTTTAACATTAACAAGCGCACGTAGTTGACTAGTAGAACAGCATGTGCTGAAAAAGAATGATTTCAGTGCATCCTGTAGCTCCAGATATGTCAATTTATGTGCTGACAATTACAGTATCGTTGGTTGGATTTAAAACAACAATGGGCGGGGCTCCTCCTGTTACTTCCTCCTGCCCCTGCGTCCTCATAGGCTCAAAGGCAGAGAAGCATGGTCTAATGTCCCTCGCCTCTTCCATCATTTCATTGTCGAATGCAATCAGAAATGGCGACCGCCCCAGAAAGCATTCTGAATGAGCAAGGCAAGGACAGCTACCACTTCTTGGTGATAATCATAATGCTTCTCTGTGTCATTCGAGCAAACGTGACTGACTGACCCAGAGTACTTGGACTCTAAAATCTGATGGAGACGGTAAGGCCATGCAGTGCTAGTGAGAACTGGTAAACAACAACGTGTGGTGTCTGGCTGCATGGTTGCTAAGCACCAATGCCCCTAGAGATGGAGTTATTATGCCATAATGTGTTTACACAAACACACTTTATTTTATTACAAATGGCTGCTGAAAATCGGGAGGGCTGATGCCTGTGTTTTACGGTACACGCTGGTTCTGTTGCCAGCATGAAGAGAGGGTTCTAAAGGCAGCTTCACCCAGCTGGACTGCGGGGCCAAATTACAGTCGTGTAGGTATACTCAAATCTGATGTCAGCCTCAAAAAAGATGACGTGCATGTGTGAGTAAATTTACAAAAAAATAACATGCAAATTTGTCAGTGTACTTTCAAGTTACCTGGAGAGTAAAGATTTTTACTGGCTACCACTTTTATGGCCAAATTCTCAATGTTACTTGGCTAAACAAATAATGTTAGAAAGTTAGCTGGAAAAATTTGCTTTGCTAACTAATGCAAGTTGCAAGGTAGTAGCAAGCTGGCCATCTAAGTTACCCTAGCTCACTCATGCTGGGCAAAAACCTATGTAGCTAAAGTAGCTGTTTTGATGAACACGTTGCTGTTATTTTGCATTTCATACTGAAAATATCGATTGGCTGCTTAACAGTTTTTCTTGGAGTGGGTCCAGCAAGAACACATTGAAAAAGACAATAAATTGTCTTTTTTCACTGTGAAAAAACATAAAACTGAAACATTCTAAATTCAAAGTAAAACCATAATCTCAATTCAACAAGAAAACCTTTTAAAGAAGAACTATGTAAGTTGGTCGGAAATCGCTCGCTTCTTCGTTGGTTTGGTGCTTTTTTCCCTCTCAGCAGCTCCCCCTATAGTTCCGGTGTGCAAATATCACACAACTGTCATAAAAATCTCACCGCAACCCCCCCTTGTCCATGTGCATTTGTTTACACCGCAGCCGGCGAGAAGGCAGGCCTAAAGCGATGTCTACCGAGGTTTATAACCATATATATCACAAGTTTTACATTGTATATCTGTAATAAACAAAACAATAACGGGAAAAAGTTAAAGGCTAAGGATAACTGTGGCTTTTTTCTTTATGTTTTCTAAGTTTTTTTTTCCTCAGCACCGATATTTATCAGATGTAATGCTTTTGTAACATGCTCTTCTAGTTGCTCTTCTTACGAATCTTGAACTACACAATGTAATTAGCGAACTGCACAAAACTCACAAAACCTAGATTCGGCTGACAAAGTTATGTGGCTCATGGTAAAATTGCACTCCTGGGGCAGAAACGGGACGATGTAGTAAAATAAATAACAGCTACGTGACAAACAAACGTGTTTACCGGTAACTATGCTAACATCTCTGCTAGCTAACAAGCATCAAGCACCACTCATACAATAATCGCACAAAGGCCTTTACAAACAACAGCAAACATGAAGAATGGGCAACGACATATGAATACAAGAAATACATACATTTTTTTTTCGATACTTACAAGTGCAACAGCAACAACGCCAGGTCGGCATCTGATTTGCATGTTTCTTTCTCCTTGAGCTCTCTCCATTCTGAAAAAGCTCGACCAAGATTGACTCGTGTCTGACTTCTCGCTTGGTCAGACGCTTGCTTTCTCTTCCTCACATCCTCTGACAACGGCCACCTCTCCTTTTTCGCCGGCTCCGCCATCGTAACACCAGTGAAGAGAAGCTGTCTTCCTTTTATTACTAGCCGGGGAGTATTTTTGTCTCGTACTGTAAAGCAGTTCGTTTCTCGCGATAGCTCCATCCAGCGACGAGATTTGGGACACCGGGGCGGTGGACCTGATCTTGCAAGGTCGGCTTTCAGCCAAGATACGTTAGGGAGCGGGCAGATAAGCCCCATTCTCCCCATAACAAGTCGCTTAACCATCACAGTGACTCCGAGGCACAATAATTACGGCCGAAATCCAGCATAGTTCCTTTTAAAACTGCTGTACAAGGAGTAGCAGTGAAGAAGCAAAAACTTATGAATCTGCCAAGAAACCTAGATAAGCCAAACTCTGCAGAACCCTCAAGGCCGGCCTAATGAGCTAACCCTCCGGAATGACCATATTCGTCAGCCTGGTCCCACTACCTGAGCCTGCGCAACTGAGTGTTCTGGAACCATCCATGTCCTCAGATAACTTACTAAACTTTAGGTGAACCCAAGGTTTGAGAGACTTAGGTGTGGTCTTTGAGCGTCCCTGGCGGCCGAAAATGAAGGTACACTATTATGTAATTAAAAACTTGTTTCTAAAGGTGGGGGGGTTGCTATGGGACAACCAATCAGAGTCAATAATGTTGGATAAGGTAGAAAGAGTCACGTTTAATCCCACCTAAAGGAACGTGCCAAGAGGCCAATAAATATGAGGGCTCGGACGGCTGAAGGGCAGTCGGCATGGGGTGATTGATGAAGAATGAATGCTATGTGGTTTGCGCAGACCAGCCTGGGTTTCTTTGTGCTTCATCTGGATGGATTTACAATAAACCCAACAACATCAGACTCTGGGGAATGGATCTATCTCTTGGAGATAGATTTGCAAGGGTCAGTGGAACACTTTGTCCACTTGCTCAGACTAAGTTTTTTCCTACAACACACCATTTTGGATTCCTGCATAAGTTTTTTTTTTTTACAACACACCATTTTATGGATTCCTTTTACATAATGAATTATTTATTACTCATGGATGAGCTGCAATAAAATAATTAGCATTTTTTTATAAATAAAATTCACAGATTTTGAAATGCTCATTTATTTTATGTCAGAATGCAGGCCATGTTCTTCAAAAATGCATTTCAGAGGAAGACCCAGGGGATCATATTTAAGATTCCTCATATTGTCCAATAAGTGTTCATCCCATATTGACAAGGCAATCCTTCAGTACATTCCAGGTTTTTAATGACTCGCAACAACTCATTTGTCCGTTGCTGGTCAGTTAGTAATGAACAAGGCCCCTTATCTTTGCAATTTTTTTAGCCAGTGATCCCAGACAAGGCACAGTCGGCAGAGTAAAGCTGCTGTGTCAAGCAGCACAGACTCTATTGACCTGGTCTTTTTGGGAGGGAAGAGGAAGTCTGGCCAGCAAATGCACAGGGATGCTGTTTGGAGCATAAACAAGTGAAAATCTCGAGCTGAGGTGTGAAAATTGAAAAAAAAAAAAAAAAAATGTACAAATCATTATCAGAGAGCCAACACATTGGAGCTATTTGTGGTTTCGTGGCGAAAACTGCCCCTTGTCTTTGAAATGAAAAAACCTGCAGGGTCAGTGCATATTAACAAATCTATGCAGTAGACTTGTGCAGTGGGTAATTGTGCTTTGAAGTCAGTGTATTCTGAACTGTGAACCAGAACCCACTCGTGATTAGAGATCAGGTGGGTTGATATAGATGAATCTGACTATATAAAGAAACCAATTTTCATCTCTGCGCTTGGTTGTCAAATGCAAACAAATCATACCTACGCTGAACGAGCGACTGTTTTCCATTTCGAGTACGATCTGGATGTAAATTGGATGTGTGAAAATATTTCACATCAATTTCCATTTTATATTATCTAGCAATTTGAATAAGGGGGGATCACCACAGTTAATGTGTAAATGAGACAGAGTGAAACCCTGCACTATACACTGGGACCCTCTGCATAGCTCAGATAAACAGAAGATGCCTCTCCCATTGTAAGCTGGCCACTGTCTGAGAGAGAAACCACAACACTGAGACTGACCGTATGCTGATAGAGCTGCAGCAGAACAAAAAGGGATCACCTGTCGCTCATCTGCAGAAAGCTCAGTGGTTTTTAGGAGTTTTTGAGTCCCGCAATAACTGGTTCTGTGGAGCGTGTCCCTTGGAGGAGGAGCTATGGTACGTTTCCTGATCCACAGTGCGATGAATATAGCGTTTCAGTACATGTTGATTGTCCAAGAATTCACTCAGAATGACTACTGACACCAACACCAAGTCGTTACTATGTTCAGATGCGAGGATGGAAGGTCAGAGTTGAGCCCACAAAATTTTAGAATTTAATGATCGCTGACTGAGATGAGTTTTTTTTTATTAGAACCATTGTCATTGAACAATGCATAAACATGTGTATCAGCAAATAAAATTCTAAGTGGCAAGCACTTTTAGTAATGAAGTCATTAAAGTTCAAACACGTTCGCAGAAATAAGTGGAACAAAAATTGCCAAAATTAGGACTGCCCCTATAAGTACACTTCAAATGGCCTTAACTCTGATAATGTTGCGTATAGGCAGCTAAAATTTTGTATACTTTCATGAAGTATGCTAAAGGCCTATTTCATGCACAGAAAAAGTCACGTGATAAGAGGTGAGGCCAAAACTTTTCTGAAAATTGGCTGATTTTATGTGCGATGACCTTGCTGTCATTGGTGCATCACGCTGAATGAACTATGTCCATTGGTGCATCTGGCTCTGATTGGTTCATAATGTGCCCGATGCTGAAGAAACCACCTTGATTGGTGCATCCTGGGGAAGAAACCAGTTTGATTGCTGCATGATGTTAAAGGCACTGCTCTGATTGGTGTATGTGATGCTGGAGGCACTGCCCTGATTGGTCTGTGATGGTAAAGAGCCTTGATATGATTGGTTTGTGATTCTAAGGGCTTCTCCAGGCTGACTGTCAGACACTGAGACCTTATGTCTCAGATGTAAAGCCTTCAGGTGAGAGAACACACATTTCTTACCCTCAGCAAACAAAATATTGTCACATTTGACATGAAAAAGTTGTTTTGTACGGCTGTTAGGTGCAATAAATCACAAATATTGCTCCAGGTTGTATGAAAAACCCAGAGATTTTAGTGTTTGCTCATTTAATTGTAAATGGATTTTAGCTGCCAATGATTTATGAAAGAACCATTGTATGCTCATAACAAAACGGCAGTAAAGGTCCTAAGTTGATTTTTTTTTCTTTGCCTGCTGGGAAAGTTGTGGGGGGGTAGAGGGGGGAGTAGCTTCAGAGATGATTCTAAAAAATATAATAAATTGTAAAATAAACTTTTAAGAAATTGTCGATACAACATTCTATCACAAACCAACAGCGCGTGGCAAGTATGAGCACAAACAAGACAGATACATCTGAAGTTCAGGCCTCGTTAAATTGATCCGATGAAGGCAGAGGCTCATTGGAGGAGCGCGGTGTGTTATTCTATGAATGCCACTGAAGCCATTCGGAAAATCTAGCATCTGCCTGATGACTGTGTGTGTGTGTGTGTGTGTGTGTGTGTGTGTGTGTGTGTGTGTGTGTGTGTGGAAGTATCAACAGTGCTGTAGTCAGAATGATTCAAACCAGAGTGTAGAGGGCTAAATACAGCATCCAGAATGCTCTTTAATTTCAGCACAGATAAAATTAAAGGCGAGTCAGGTGGGGGAGTAGGAGGAGCGGGTGTTTTGAGGATAAACCAAAACAATAAAATTGCAGAAGAAGAGTTGAGTTTTAACATCCTTATGTTCCCATGACAGACTGTTGAGAGCTGTAAATGAGTGGTGCGGTTAATGTGTGACTGAGGGAAACAGACCAGCAGTAGAGATGACTCGCTTCTGTCAGCTTGTTTCCTGCAGAAGCCTGACTGTACAGGTGTAAGTAACACTCCTCCCAAAGGCGAGTGAGCCGTCTCGCCCACCTGTGACCCCCCTAACCCCCCCCAGGTCCCCCCTCCCCAACAGCTGCCATTTCCCACCAGCGGAACCAAACACACAAAAACAGATGAGGAAAAGGTTAATGTATTCCGGCCGGCTTATCGACTGGCGTTTCGCGAAGAATTCTGAGATATGAGTCTGTGACCCCCTCTCGCTCGTTTGTTTGTCCAGCTGCCGGTGCAGATATTCGAGCAGAATATTCTCTCGCAGATTATTGCCCTGAGGTTGTGAGGGACCTATTAACCCTTTAATCCCTGATTGTTGCTTGAATTTCCCCTTAAGTAGGTTCAAAGGTAGAAAAAGCATTTTTTTCCTATTGCGTCAGACAATGTAACATACATATTCTGTATTTTGTGATTGCAGCACTTAATTGAAGCTACATTGCACTTATATTGAGAGAAATATTCAAACACAGGACATCATGTTTTCATAGCAGCAGATTTGCATCAAATAGAAAATGTCTGTCAGTGTGCATAATGTTACACACATTACCCTGTTAATTCAGCAGGACATATTTAGGATCTTTGGAAACCTTGAGATCTCCACTAAAATTTAAAGTTTCACAGGTTTGAATAAAGCAGCTGCATTAGATGGATCTATATATGTGATCACAGAGTCGATGAGGTAATTAGAACAGGATAATGTGGGCACTATAAGCAAGGAGAGCCAAGCTCACTCTCAGTGTCAGGGGTCTATGTTACTCAGCCGCACTGGAGTTTTAGCCTTCCAATTAAACTCTATTGTAGTTAATGAGACTCTAAACAAGACTTGGTCAAAACCTAGTATATGGTTGGACTGTTTATGGTCTCAGTGTGAAATTTTGGGCATGTTGTGATAAGAGCAGGTGCATTCAGAAGTCAGTATAAAGGCCAATGTGGATGCAGCTGAAAACTGTGTGGATCTGCAGTCAACTTCCCCTGATGACTAACAGAAACTGCCAGTCCCAAATCAGTTTGAAAGAGCAGCAGCCAATGGGGAAAGTGCACACGGACGGCTGGCCAATGGTATAACTTACTGACTCACTGACTTGCTCACTAGCTCACTCACGCACTCACTCGCTAGCTCACTCTTTCACGGACATTTGCGGTCCTAGAGCTGGACCGTACTAGTCCACACAAAAAGTTTTTTGAGTAGTCCCCTGATAAAAATTTAATGGGTTTGGGGGGTTTCATGCTTCCGCAGTTTGTGCATTTGCTGCCAAATACCAAACAAACTTACAAAAGTTTGTTTGAGATTTCCGTCCACAGCGTGAGATTTGACTGGTGTTGCGTGAGACAGTGAGATCCGGGTCCGATGCTTGATATTCACACTAAACATGTGACACTACAGAGTCGGCAGGTCACAGAGGAGAGTGATGGACATGAGAGACCCTGCAGCAAACACTGCACCTCAGGCTCGTTAGGAAAACACCAACAGCTCCCAGTTTCAGGCAATTACCTGCATCACCACCTGCAGCACATATTTAAATCCTCAATACTACACTGTGACACTGGCATTATTGCACCCTGGCACATGCGAAAGGAACAGAAGTGTCAATGCCAAACTGGATGTAACCCTTTTAGATGTGAGGTCACAAATTAGTTATTAGCATGCTTTGAGCTGAACATGATAACTGGGTGTTTCCTGTGTGGGTGTTGCTTCGGGGAGAAACTCCACCCCATTGGCTCATAAGCTCAGTTTTCTCCCAGCCTGGAGGGATTTGCATGTCTTTTTTAATTACCCAACTGCTAAGGGGTTTCAGATGGTAAAGGTCCTCAATCCACTGCAGGTATAGAATCAGAAAGAGCCTGCAAACAGGTCTCTTGTTTGTGCAAAGAAATGCGATTAGTAGTGTCTTCTGCTCCGCTTGGTCTAGCTATTAAATGTTAATAAACGTTGGAAAGCTTTAAAAATGCTTCAAATCAGCATGAGCAGCAATATTTCCCAGCAGCTACCTGAGAAATGAAACTCACTCATGGTGGCCTCCAGAGTTTAGCCACTATATAAGCCTTATTTGTGTAATCTGCATAATGCATTCTCCACGCATATACTTCACACAGAAATATAAGAGCCTGCCGGTACTCTGCTTGCAAAATGAAAAATGCATCCTACTTCTGCTTGGAACTTGTGCACAAAATTCAGTTTTTTATGCGGTCAGGGTCATTGAAATAAAGTTTTAACATGAAAATCTGTATCCTTCTCCATCTTTCTTTGGTATCCTGTCCTTAACCCTGCATATTTATTTTCACTGTAAACATCAGCCGACTGAGCCAGTGTTGAACCTTGACGATGAGTTTCACCCGCAAACATTTCACAGAAATGCCACCCATCACTTTTACTCAAATGGGATTCTGCCTCCAAAATGCATTCTGTACTTGCTGGTTCACACAGAGAGTAGCAGACAAAAACACAGACACAGGAAATACTGAGTGCAAAAACAGAGACAGGAAGTTTTGGACCCAAACACAGGTACAGTAGCACAAGAAAACACAAAATAAATGAGTTGTTATCCCAGTTCCTCGATTAAATGTTCAATTACAGTTTGTTTGCTGAATTTGTGGTTTCAAAATAACATAAAAATCTAAAGAAAACATTAATAGAAACATGAATAATATCAGAAACATCATTAACGAATGGATATTAATATTTGGAGGACCAAGAAAAACAGGACTGCTTGAAGACTGGCCAGGTGCAAGCCCACGTGCAGAATTACTACCAAGGACCTCTATTAAGGCTTAGCTGACACTTGAGTAATAGTGGACATATATGCTTGCTAACATCGTGTTTTACACAAAAATAACCAGCAGATGACTTGGATGACACATATCCTACAGAACTCAAAGACTTACTAGAACCAAGTGCGTTGTTTTAATAAAACAAAAAATTTTATTCATTGACTACGATCAGACAATAAGCATTACTTTGGAAATAAACATCTCCTTTGAACGTTATCAGTCAGTTGAATGGGTGTTATCATGTTGCCATCGATTGATTATGTTGTTATCATCGATTGATAGCGTTGATCAGTTGAATGGAAGTTTCGTCTTCTGTCATGTGGAGCACAGCAAAGGAGAAATAGAGATGACATCAATATATTAGCAGGAAACCTCACTAGAGGTTGAGATAATTGAGTGGGCATTTAAAATAACAAACTTTCTAGCAGAGGAACAATTTTCGATTCTCACCTCCATGAGTTTCACATTTTGAACTGCAAGGCTCGACTTGATAATCTTTTATGAAACCACTATCACCTCTCTTCATCCCTGAACCCTAACCATAAATTTTAAAAACGCTGTGTGCCTTAACACTGAACCCTAACCTCACCCTAATGAAAACCACGATCGCATGGCATCTAATATTTAGAGTAGGGCCCTACCATCCACGTCTAAAGCACTGATAACAGATAATAACGCACATTCAATCGTCTTATGGCATCCGAAAAGGGTTAAATCAAAAGGGTTGGCATTTGAAAAAAGGAAAACCATGCCATTTGTTAAGCTCAGACATGGACTTACTGTGCTTTAGGGTTGAGTTACAGTTAGTGGCGCACAAATCATTTCATGGCTGAAGGAAGGATGAATTTAATCGCTCGTTAACCAGTGCTAAATGATAACATCCCAGATGCAGAGAAAAATTTGAAGTTGAAAAAAATTAAGGAACAAAGAAAAAAAATTGAAGGAACAAATAAGGATGTTTTTGTGGCTGTCTTTATGCATGGTAAACGACAACTAGGAGCATTACCCAGCGCCAATGATGCCAGTCATAAACAGCTGGCAGAACTGTCAGTGCCCCCCCCCCCCCAGTTCAGTGATCGCAAGCACCTTCACGAACAGCTCTCCTGCTGTGCAGAGTTGTCAGCTTGTTAATCGTGCACTATATCCGGCTTTAACAGGTTTTCACCTCATATCTGGCTCATGCTTATATAGCTGGAGCAGGACTGGGCCGCAAACGTTAGGCCCGTGTGGCTCAGGCCTTATGCCAATGTGGATTTTTAATGCGGACCTTACACTGAACTGAATGCGGACTGAAGGGGGCATGTCAAATGTAGCTGCTATTTTCAAACCATGGAACTTCAGACCTATTTTTAGTTTAGTGGAGATCCCGAGGTTTCCAATGATCCCAAATATGTCCTGCTCATGTACAGGGAAATATGTATAATGATGAGCAAGATCTACTGCAGATATTTTCCATTTCACATAATGCGACAGCCATAAAAAATGGCATCCTTGGTTTGAATATTCCTCTCAATGTAACTGTGATGTAGCTTCAATGAAGTTCTGCAACCAGAAGATACAGAATATGTATGTGTGGCATTGTCCTATAATATGAAAAAAAAAGAAAAATCTTTTTTAAACTTTAAACCTACTTAAGGGAAAACTTAAGTGAAAAGCTGGATTTTAAGGGGTTGAATTGCACAAGTATGTGATGCTCCTCATGGTTAGGTTTCAATGGTTCAGTTCACAGGCAGAATATTTAAGACCTAATACAGATAGCAGGGAACACGCCAAAGCTTGCCGAGTGTAACGATTTAAGAAATGAGGGAATGGGTGATGATGATGATGATGATGATGATGATGATGATGATGACGGCGCTTTTGATCACCGGAAGGAAATTCACAGCATACACTGAGGAGCAATTGCATCAGTAATTGCGTGATAAGATAATAAAAATGGAAAAAGCTCGATTGATTTATGGTACTGTTCGGCTGCAATATTGTATATTAAAAAATGCATGAAGCTAAATCACATCTGAGACTAGTTTGTCCCCGCACATACTCTGTGACCACAGTAGTCATCAGAACATCAATATCATTGACGGTCACATATAGGACAACATGAAAATGTTCACAATATTCACTTTGATCATGCAGCATCTGCAGTGATTTCGGGTACTATAAGGGAACAGCCACCAATGTAAGCTATACTACAGAGACAAAATATTTAGCTAGGCAATTACATAAAACATAATTATAATGTTGAATGTCTAGAAGCAATAAAAGTATCATGCCAAACTAGATTACTTGCTTTCTTAGATACAAATCCCAAGCGGTCATTCTAATTATCGAGGAACAGACAAGCCGATTAAATTAGAGTGAACATAGTGCACCGCATGGCCAAGAGTACGAGTGCACTCATTGGTATGGGTCTGTTTTTCATACTGTGGCCGATAGCATCAAGGAAAATTGTGAAGCTCTGGCACACAGTGACAGATACAGTGACATTCCGGATGATTCAGTCCTTCCAACAGCTTAGATAGGATCTAATCACCCAACATCAATGCGTGACCTCACTAATACTGGTTGGAATTGAAGCAAATTCTGGAAGCAATGTTCTAACTTTTAGAAGAGAGCCTCCCTAGAGGAGTGGAGGCCCCTGATTTTAGAAAGACTTTGAATCAGCACGTGTCCTACTTTCAGCCATGTTGTGCACACCAAACAAGCACCTCAGTCAAGGCCTGTTGTAGAGTTGAATTCAATCTATTTCACCTTTCATGGAAGACCATGTTCTGTCTCTCCATTAAAGGTAGCTTGCCCCAAGTACATCCAGACAGGGCAACTGGGGTCGCATTTGTTGGCATTTCCTTGCAACAGGGAAACATCCAATGTGTAAACAAAGTTCACTGCTATAAAAAGGTAAAGTATGGTGGCTCGCAAAGGACATAAATGTTGAGAAACATGAATTTGGAATGAATGAAGAATGTTTTATGAAGTGAGCTCTATCCAGGAATAACCGTTCAAAAATACAACTCCAATTCTGAACTAGTTGGAACGAAGTGTAAATTGTGAATAAAATCTAATTGCAATGACTTTCAGATCACATGAGTCAATATGTTATTTACAACAGAACATAGATAACATTTCAAATGTTGAAACTGAGACGTTATACATTTTTATCCACAAAATGAGCTTATTTCAAATTTTCTGGCTGCAACAGGTCTCAAGAAAGTTGGGACACAGGCAAAAAAGGGCTGAAAAAGCAATTAATATATAAGAGAATCAGCTGAAAGAACATTTAGCAAGTAATTAAGTTAACTGGCATCAGGTGTGTAACATGATTGGCTATAAAAGGGACGTCTTAGAGAGGCTGAGTCTCTCAGACGTAAAGATGGCCAGAGGCTGTCCAACCTGTGAAGGCTTGCGTAAAAAAATTGTGGAATACTTTAAAAACAACGTTCCTCTACGTCAAATTGCAAAGGCTTAGAAGGTCTTATCATCGACAGTGCACAACATCATCAAAAGATTCAGAGAAACTGGAAAAATCTCTGCGTAAGGGACAAGGCCGAAGACCTTTACTGGATGCCCTTGATCTTCAGGCCCTCAGATGCCACTGCATCACTCACCAGCATGATTCTGTCATTGACATTACTAAATGGGCCCAGGAATACTTCAAGAAACCACTGTCTGTAAACACAGTCCTCCGTGCCATCCACAGATGCCACCTAAAACTCAATCATGCAAAAAGGAAGCCATTGTTGAGCATGATCCAGAAGCGCCGCCCTGTTCTGTGGGCCAAGGCTCATTTAAAATAGACTGTTACAAAGTGGCAAAGTGTCCTGTGGTCAGACGAGTCCAAATTTGACATTCTTGTTGGAAATCATGGGCGTCGTGTCCTCCGGGCTAAAAAGGAGAAAGACCACCCCTCCTGTTATCAGTGTTCAGTTCAAAAGCCAGCAACTCTGATGGCATGGGGATGCATTAGTGCATATGGTGTGGGACACTTGCATGTTTTAAAAAGCACCATGAATGCTGAAAGGTACAAAAGTTTTAGAGCAACATATGCTCCCCTCCAGACGACATCTATTCCAGGGTAGGCCTTGTGTATTTCAGCAGGACAATGCAAAACCACATACTGCAGCTATTACAACAGCATGGCTTCATAGTAGAAGAGTCCGTGTGCTGAACTTGCCTGCCTGCAGTCCTGATCTTTCACTGATTGAGAACATTTGGCGCATAATTAAATGAAAAGTCTTTCAAAGGAGACCCAAAACTCTCCAGCAGCTGGGAGCCTGTATTAAACAAGAGTGGGACCTAATTTCAAGGGCTAAACCCAAGAAACTTGTCTCCTCAATTCCCAGACGCCTCCACTCTGTGTTAGAAAGAAGAGGGGATGCTACACCATGGTAAACAGGCCCCTGTCCCAACTTTTCTGAGACCTGTAGCAGCCATCAAATTTGAAATGAGCTCATTTTGTGGATAAAATTGTAAAATTTCTCAGTTTCAACATTTGCTATGTTATCTCTGTTCTATTGTGAATAAAATACTGGCTGGTGTGATTTGAAAGTCATTGCGTTTTGATTTTATTCACAATTTACACTTTGTCCCAACTATTTTGGAATTGGGGTTGTAAAACTTAACAGGGAATCTAGAGTATCAGGATAAAATTACTCAGCTGACTGAGAAGGAGGATTGGAATTTTTTGACAAATGACATTGAAAACAGTTGATTTTATTCAGTACAGTCACTGCAACTGCTCCTTGTGGAACTGAAAAGCTAAAATAACAATGCCAGTTAAGCACTAGTAGTTTGCAGTAAGTTTTTTTTTCATTACACTCTTTCATTTATTGAGACTATAAAACCATTAGACCTACTTCAAGGGTATCTGCCAGTGCTATAGAGCTTATTAAAAAAAAATCCTGCATCGTAATTCATAATAATCCATGAAATCATCAGGGTAATGTAACTAGCTGTAGCTCATGGTATTTTTCCTGCTGCAAAATTTCTGTAAATGAAAATGGTTCTTTTTTTTCAACAGTTAGATTTGATTAAGTGTACTGGACAGCTTTTTGCACTGATTGTGTTGATATCTGCGCATACCTGTGCACTATAATGTGTCACTGGTCCTCACAATAAAGCTATTAGCATTTAAACTTACTTGATCTCCTCGTCATAAGAGGATATTTACACTTTGTGCACACAAAATTGAAGTCTGGTTTCAGGAGGTTAAATAGTTCTGAATATGTCACTACTTAAAATGATTAGCACATTCTCTTACTTAAACACCAGAAGTAATTATTTCCCCCAGAAAGCAGCCATTTGATATCCATTAATTACGGCACGAAACTGACATCTCATCCAGCCTCTTTTTCCTGTGGCGAATTTCTGACACCTTACCTTCCGGGTGATTGAAAATAACACACACTGCAGTACGCCACACACATAATTATAATGCCCAGGCTATGTCAAGGGCCCTGATCCCTCAATTCAGTATTATACCTCTGGTCACGTCATTTATTTCCACAAAATGCTAATGGAAGCACGTTTCTCTGAGGTAGCGTTCCAGACGGATCGAGACGGAGACGAGACGCCGAAGGATCAATCTTAGAGAAAACTGCCATCACACCACTCTGAATGCTTTTAAACAAATATAAAGAAAAATGGATGTGCTGGAGATTGAAGCTCGTGTGATAGCGATGTCTGGCTTTGTGTGGATGTGTCGTACCTGCTGTTATGGAAATACAGATAGCTGGGCTCACGGATGATCTGCAGTGAGTCAGAAATGAAGGTAATTCATTTAAATGTCATTATCTCCTCACAGCGGGAGAAGATGAGGATAAGGAGATGTGTTTTATGAGACAAACAGGAGGCATCTCCGTCTCAGAATCTGGGAATATACCCAAACCACGCTCACTGCACAGGAAGAAAATACGCTGGCTCTGAAAATCCACTCCAAAATCTGCATAGTCAAACACTGCATGTTTGTGGAACTCTCAACCATGGTGAATGGGAGTTATGCTGGCAGCATTTGGCACATACTTATTTAGAGTCAATGGCAACTCTTTGCTTAGAAATTCAGCTACAGATAGTGCATAAAATATTCGTAACATTTCAACAGCTTGTTAGTTGATATTCAACTGCTTCACTTTGTCAGCAGATGTTTAACAGATTATCAAAAGAGTAAATGTGAAGACTCATTAGGATACATACATACTCTCAGAATAATTTAGTTGAACTTGAACTACTCGCGCAACCTATGCTATACAAATGTTCAACTGTGTAAATACAACTATTCATCAAACAGGTCGTAAACGATTGTATTAATGTGTTGAACATTCTAATGTTCAACTAATAGTTAACTGATGTTTAACTATTGTTGAAACGTTAAAAATACTCCATGAACTATCCGTAGCTGAATATCTAAGTGGCAGTGTAAAGTCAATTTATTAAACGCAGGATACATAAGCCAGGATTGTTGCTTGGAAATGAACACTCATGACTAGAGGAGGGCGATGCAGTGATGAAGCACCGTTGCCTCACCACAAGAAGGTCATGGGTTTGAATCCTTGTATGTTCTTCCCATGTTTGCATGGGTTTCCTTCAGGTACCCTGGTTTCCTCCCACAGTCCAAAGACGTGTCATGCACGTCAGACTAATCAGAGACTCTAAATTTCCCAAAGGTATGAGTGCATGAGTGAATGGTGTGTGCGCCCTGCAATGGATTGGCGGGCTGTCCAGGGTGGGTCCCTGCCTTTCACCCAGAGTCAGCTGGGATAAACTCCAGCTCCCCCTCCTGATGAGGAAGAAGCGGTGTTGATAATGGGTGGATGGATGACCCGAGGAATCGCTCAAATATTACCGCACTTCCCAATGGCATAATTGCTCCCAAACATAGCCCTCCAGTTGGATAATTTTTGTTTATTCTGAAGTTTTCTTTTGTTTTTTCATATGTGTCCCAGTCCTGTGTGTGTTCACCCCAGTCCTGTGTCTGTTCAGCCCAGTCCTGTGTGTGTTCCTCATACTTCCTTAAGATTCCCGTCTTCCCCATCTCCACTTCCTCTCAGACTCGCCTCTTAGTTTAAAACTCGGCAACAACTCTGCCCTGCTCGTCCACCTGGTTCCTGGTTGCTGCTATTTGGCTCTTGTTTGTCCCTCAACCACAAACTGTTTTTCCAACATCGCTCTGGCTGCTGCTTCTCGACTTTGGACACTGTCCCTGCTCCTACATCTGACTCCTTCAAGGCCTGTTACTCTAGCAGGTGCTCATCATTAACACATTAACAAAGGAGCCATGGTTTTATATTACATGGAAATCCAACCTCTGACCTGTGAGTTACCAGTCCAGTTTCCAACCATCACATTACCCCGCCACTTAATCATTATTCTCCGCAATGAATGAAAAATGTGTTTGTTTCAAGAAAGAAAAGTAATCAGCATATTTGCATAGTCATATCCCCCTTCCTACATAACAAACCAGGGCGAGGATGAATATGGAAAAAATTGTCTATCTAGTGACTGAAATATTATTATGAACCCCAGAGGGGAAAGCACAGACTGGCTCTTTATCAAAACCCCGAAATGAGGCAAAACCTGATTATCCTTTTTAATTCATTTTTTGGCTGAATAATTTAAGCAATATACTGTCTCTGCTCACTACAATGTTCCTGGCTAAATAACTAAACATTTAACACTTCTGAAAAATAATGTAGCACAAATGAGGACTTATATAACAAAATTAAAGGCGTATATTTACATTAAATGGCTGAATTAATAAAGTGTCACATCTTGGAAAGCAGGAGACTAAACGGCGCACTTTCCATTTCCCATTTAAGTGCTTCAATACTAAAAACCAGGTTGTGCGGATATGGGCGTATGGATAATGTGCATGTGATCGGGGTTAATCGATGTCGCCCAGGCTGCTGCTCTTCGCAGGGAGCCATGCTATTAGCCCACCACGCTAAAACAACATGGTCCTCAGCCAAGCCAGCCAATCAAAGCAAGGATACTTGAGTTGGCACAGCCTTTGAAAAAGTCCCCTTAGAGTAAAACTCTCCATGTACTGGAGTGGAAAACATGACCGGCTGCGTGTTGTGCAGATTCTCTTGGCAAAAACACTAGCTACACAAACAAATTAGCCCGGAGCTGTAGCGATGCGGAGGCTAGAGAGTGCTTATGCTACCACCCGTGCCACAGCTTAGACTGGGCCCCCGGGAACGGCTGTGCTTTCGTTTGCAGCTAAGCGCACCGATAATAAAACAATACCGAGCGGGAAACAATCTGTCCTCAAACCCTCCCAAATCTCTTTAATACCAAAGGTCACCATCTGACTTTTGTAAATGTCGGCGAATGTCGTCCTCAGACGAGCTCGCTCCGGCGATGGAACGGCGTCGTCTGTGGATTGCGCTTTTCAGTGAACCTCCGACTAAAGCCTAATGAAGCCATTTTAATTGTGCCCTCTTTTGTTGTTTTTATTCTCCAATCATTACATAATCCTCTTTAAATAATCCTCAGCCACCCTGTTTATTTCCCCTGATAACATATGAAAGACTGAGAGAGAGAGAGAGAGAGAGAGAGAGAGAACTAACAGTGTCTTCGAGTCCTAGTTTTCCTAAATGCTATGTATTATTTAACTGTTAGCACTATCTAAAGATGGCATATTACTGTAAGGTAACCCTTCTCAAACAAACAAAGAGAAAACATTAGAATAGCAGCGTAAGGAGACAGCAGTGCTGACGCTCTCAGGGTATGTTTAAAATGTACAATGCAAATAAAGACGAGAGACCAGCTCACGGTACGTGTAATTACTTTCTGCCTACTAATTGAAAAGCTGATTGCAAATCTGTGCACAGCCCTCCCCCTCTGCTTCACTCAATCAGTCATAATTAGACTGGCTCGCTGACACCCTCCAGATTAAAGTCGAGATGATGGGAATTTCAGGCTCATTTGAGAGGAAGGGCAGCGAATTCTGACGACCGAGGGTATTTCTGTCTCCTGACACACGCGCTGGCCCCATGAGGACCGCGACTTTTGTGGTGATTGTGGAGACCACACTACTAGCACCTAAAAACCGAGAAAGTGCACCTTTTTCCGAGAAATTTCTACAAAAACTTAGAATACACAGAGGTTTGCTGAAGATTTGAGGCCAACTCAGTAAACCTCTGAAAAATTTTACCAAGGTATGCCAAAGTCTCTCCGGTTTACTTAAGTTTGGACACCTCAGTAAACCTCGGTCAAATTTTCCCAAGACACACCGAGGATTGTCTGGCCCACTGAAGTTCAGAGACCACATCGGTATTCCAAGGGAAAATTTCACCGAGATAGACCGAAGTTTGTCAGCTAGGCCTATGCTCACACCAGAACAAAGGGGAGGTGTGAAGACAGTCAAAACACATGCCTCATTAAAGACCTCCCACCAGTATTGCAGTCCAAACAACAATTAATTATGCAAATTACTAGTACTGCCTGTTCAACGAGGGTACAGTGTAATTAAGCCAGGCCCTAAATGCAGTCCAGATGAAGTACAGGCTTTGTTCAGCCTGCTCTGTCTGTGCTGCATACAGGAATTGGTAAAGGGCAAACCACCGCCATTATAGTAAGAACAACAAAAACACGTTCAGTATTCAGAATATATTCAATCTGCAAAAGCACCAATTACAAACAAATCAGATACACAATGTAATTTTTAAAAGAGGGCACCTTGAGAGAAAGTGAACATCGAGAGTAAGAAAAGTGTGGGTGGGCAAAGTGGGCAAAATTAAGCACATAATCACACACATACAGTGAGAAATCATGGAAGGAGTCCATTCACAATTTAGCCACTGATTCAGTCTATCCACAACATAAATGCACATTAATTCACAGTCACAAACCTCCATCTCACAGTCCACCAACAACAAACCATTATTCACAGTCCAGTCCACCAACACTTAATGCCATTTCCAGTCATATATGCACAGCATCCATACCATTGAGACACAATCCCTGCACGATGTTTATTTCCTGATCTTTATGTCACAGTTCAAGAAATACAGCCTGTCCATTTCAGTGGCTGTGTACTGTGGCGCATTAATCCGAGACATGGGAAACACAAGTCTCTCTGTCTGATCAGGATTTGCAGAGACGAACATATGGCAGTGATGATGTACGTCACAAAACTATTTTCGGATAGTTTTCCATTAAAAATTTGGTTTTCAGGAAAATTCGCAGAACAAATTATCACTGAAAATTCGGCGAATTTCTGATTGGGAAACTTTAGAATGGCCAGTACCGAAAGCCTGTACTTCATCTAGACTACATTTAGGGCCTGGCTTAATTACACTGCACCTCGTTGAACAGGCAGTACTGGTAATTTGCATAATTAATTGGTGTTTGGACTGCAGTACTGGAGGGAGGTCTTTAATGAGCCATGTGTTTTGACCGTCATCACACCTCCCCTTTGTTCTGGTGTGAGCATAGGGCTAGCAGACAAACTTCGGTCTACCTCTGTGAAATTTTCCCGAGGAGTACCGATGTGGTCTCTGAGCTTCAGTGGGCCAGACAATCCTCGGTGTGTTTTGGAAAAAATTTAACTGAGGTTTACTGAGGTGTTGTCCAAACTCAAGTAAACTGGACAGACTTTGGGATACCTCGGTAAAATTTTTCCAAGGTTAACCGAGTTGGCCTCAAAACTTAGGTAAACCTTGGTGTATTCTAAGTTTTCATTGGAATTTCTCGGAAAAAGGTGCACTTTCTCAGTTTCTAGGTGCTACTCGTGCCAGCACACTGCCGGTTCAAAATGTGCCTGTTCGGAGCGGGCCAATTGCGGGGCCTTTGGTGTTGCTGCTAACAGTTTTCTGCATTTCCTTGGGTCCTCGGCAAAACTCTCGGCAAGTTGATTGGATGAATGGTTGTCGAGAAAATTGAAGGTGAGTCATACAGACAAAAACAGATAACATGATTCTAAGATTTCTCCTGAGTCAAGACGCTATTGGCTGCCGAGCTGGATCAAGACACTTTCAGCATCCAATCATGAGCAGCGAGAGAGGGATGGGGGAGTGAGCACCCTCTCGACAGAGTGAAGTTAGCCTTAAACGGACGGGATGGTTGGGTTACCAAGTACTTTGTTACTTGACAGGAAACTGCATAGTCGCTGGTTTGACCCCTTGGTGGAGCTGAAGATTCAGACTTCATCTGGAGGGGTAAAGTTGGGAAGAACTCTATCATTGGGCTCTTGAGTAAGGCCTCTAACCTCAAAACTGCCCCAGGAGCGTGACCTCAGTTTCCCTCTATTTCAACATGCTTGTCATGTACTTTCTATTTGGCATCCCTGAAAAGAGAGACATTCTCAAGGGGATTTCACCAGTTTAATAACTGCTGAAGAAAGAGTCAGAGAGTCAGACAGCTTTAGTTCTCAAGGGTTGATGGACTGTGGGACCCTCGGGAGGGGGCGGGCCTGTGACTCAGCTCTGCCGTCTTTTAGGGAATCCAGCGCTTCCTGCCTCCAGTCCACATGATCTCTCAAAACTCAACGGCCGGCTCTGAATCATGCCTGACTACACTCTCGCCAAACCCAGAACAGAAAGGTGCTTTTTTTTTTTTTTTTTTTACTGCCAGGACAGTCATTTACTAATCGCAGAAGAATTCTGTTAAAATTCATATTCCAGCCATGAATGATAGGTGGTGAGATCAACTGGACTGTAGCATCCATGGAGAGCCGAGCCAAACTTCTTAATGAAGCTATTTTAGTACAGGTTAGGGAAACAAGATGACACTGGAAGCTCTACTCAATTCATCCACCTCCTAACGAACCTGCTTACTTATATCGCCTCTGTTCTGGAATCCTGGTATGTCTTATTCCACTTTCCTCATCAAAATAAATAAATAAAATAAATAAATAAATAAATGAATGAAGTCCACACACTGTCAGATTGGCGCTCCAAAACTTAATTGCCAAGACATCAATGTTTTGATCACAACCATCTTCATCAGGATAGAATAGCAAAAGGCAGGACACACATATCTATGGGTTTGGTCCAATTCCAAATGAACATAGACAATGAGGTCAGGTCAAATCAGCTGATGCCCAAAGACATCAATCAGTTAATCAGCTTAACAACAACAAATCATTTGCTGTATTCTCAAAATTTGCAGATGAAGAATATGAAGTGTACTGATAATAAAGATTCGACTATCCTCTGTCCGATTCCCCGTTCTTCTGCTCTGACTCTGTCCACACTACAGGAACCCCATGGAACTCAAACAAGTCTTGATAACTCCAGGAAGAGGCAGTACCCCCACCCTGAGTAACATCGCCTCGGGCTCCCCTTCCTATGGCACCAGTCTCTATTGATGCAATTCCATCTCGTCTGGCATCTGCAATGAATTCCCATTCCTATCCAGTTCAATAAACCTTGTAAACTGCAATAGTGAAGTGTGGTCTTAACTCATAAAGTGCTAACCACTGCTATATTCACACAAGGCGCAAAATATACAGAGCAAAATTTCAGATTTCAGCCTTCAAAAGGTCAACAAATTTGTCAATTTCCTGTTGGCAAATTAGTTAGCAATAACCTTCAGAAGGGTTCACAGGTTCCTGTGAGTCCTTCTGAAGGTCATTTGTCGACTAAATAATGAATAATGAACTTTTGGAGAGGTAGGGTGAGTTAAACTGAAGCAGTTTAAGAGTTAAGTTTATTAACAAATGATAGCATCTCAGAGCTAACTCTGCAATTGATTTCTCAGCCTGGTTGTGTGATGCAGTTCTACCCAGGAGCACATACAGCTGCATTCTGAGGGTGGGAAAAAAATGGTAATAAGTTTGAAACCACATTTTGTTTCAGAAGACTAAAGTTATTCTTGCTTCTTATAATCCTGGCAGTTAGTAGATTAGTCTGTTTGAAGAAGAGATTCATGCAATGTTACACTTTTTTTTCTCACTCTACATAACAAACAGAAGTGCATGAAACACCATTATTTATGGCATCAAATTAAGGAGTCAGAGTAAAATCAGTTATGATACCATCAGTAATAATGAGTGAAGAAAAAAGGGCACTATTCCAGTCTTGGTGCTTTTATTTTGGAAAACATCAGTGGTCAGAAATGTGTGGCACAGCACTCTGGGTTCAGCAAAGTCCACGTGATCCCACCCTAGGAGAGGGTTTTAATATTTTACAGAGGATTTGATGCAGCCCAGACATGAGCAACATTTCTGATAACCTGAATCCTCTGTGCGGCCTGGGGGTGTCGATGAGATGGGTCTCTGATCGCTTCCTTGTTGTCATATTTTATTGCGCATGGCTATTCGCAATACGTATGATCAAATTATCAATCCTACTGCTCTTACAATAGGTGGACCCCAGACTATCTGGGCAACATTAGTGATTGATTGATTTATGAGTGTTTGAAATTTGAGTGGATAATGACAAAAACTATTATCTCACAGACGAAACATATCGGTCAAATTTTGAATGTGTAATGCAGAAGGCAAGACAGTTGCATTTCTAAGCATTTGGAATGATGGAGGTGTGTCAAAGGACGCCATTTTAGAAAAACATTAAAATGACAACTATCAATCGAACTACTTCGCAGAGACTCTAGTTGTTAGCAAATCAGAAGGTGCTGGTGCTGTCCCGTCCGACTGCACAGTTCTGTCAGCCTGTTTCTGCGGCTGATCAGTTAGCGCAGACTGAGCAGACACCTGTAGTATTCATAAGACAGCGATCAGGGAATAACAATTCAGCTGACAAGACAGGTGCGTTTCAAAGTCAGACAAGGTACGGGTAACATATCTTTTGACTGAGCATAGAATTTATCAGTCTTCCTCATGTTGGCTCTGACTGTAGTAATTTTCCCTCTGCTCAGAGGTACACGTCTTGTACCCCACGGTGCCGATAAGCCGTTTGGAAATTCAGAGAGCGTCTGATTTTGTTCTCTGATGAGACTCGTCAGCTCAAAGACAGCCGCCGCAATCAGAGGAATTAAAACCAATTACAGGCCATTTAAATAGCATATGCCACCCGGTGTTGATAAAATCCATCCGTCTCTTACACGAGGTAGTTTATACACCAGGGATTCTGACAGGCATTTCCTCAGTCTCCGTTACGCAGCTGTTTTTTTACGCTGTGTTATCATCTCGGAATAAACAGACAGGCCACGCGATGATGTCCTCCCCTCTCCACAATGCAAATGCATCATGGGAAATCAGCATAGTATGTTACGCTCAGGAGAGAGTCGTTTGTTTCGCTTCCTTACAGCCGATGACTTACCCCAGCAAAAATGAGCGTGGCTGGAGAAGAGTGAGCTGACCTTTGGCTGGAAAATCATTTTAATTACAGTGCCACTGAAACACAGGGAGTGTGAAAGCATTTCGGGGCCTTTTTAACACATGCTAAGAATGGGCAAGTAATGAAGTGTCCTTACCAAATACACCGACCAACACAAACAAGCCACCGAGGAAACAGAGGTATGCTTGCAGAGAAAGACGAAATTGCACCCATGAAACTCCAAAGTCTGCGAGTTTGACTGCATGAATCGATGTGAATACAAATTACGACGGTCATATCCACCAATGTGTACACCATTTGCCCAAGTCAGGTGACCTGTGCTCAGATGATGATTGGGCCTCAGCTTCTCCCCCTAGTCAGCTAAGCCGCACAGACTGAATCCACCATCTTGAAATTATCATATCTTCAGCATTGTGCTTTATGATGCTGGCCAGTGGATGCAGTTACATTTTTACTCGGGCTCCTCTGAAAAAACAGGTTTCTGTTGCAGAGGAAGTGACCTTGGAGAATGTAATTTAATTCCCAAATACACCAGGACTGACAGAGGTTTTCAGAATGACAGAGGAGTATTTCATGTGTAATGGTGTCTCCCAGGAATGGTAACTTCAGGTTGGTCCCACCTTGACCCCTCCTGGTGAACTGGGCACCTGAATTTTGCCGCATTAACATTTTTGTTCGCTTAATCCTTGTTACTTTCTGAATTAAAAAAAAAAAAACATAAATGAAGATAACCACTTAATTTAGGCTAATTGTTTAGGTTCAGAAGAAAATTGAACCCTGGCTTATCATGAAGGAGGATTGTTTCTGCAAAAACTTGCTTTCACGGTTTTATCGCACAGTCTCTTATTACAATACCATGTCTCGCTGTTAATACTGCTGAAAGTGTACGAATGCCCTGCACCGTTCATGTCTGCAGTGGCTCTAATTAAATTTGGGGAAATTGCTTCTACAAAGCTGACGGTGATAAGGACTGACTTGCCCTGAACCGAAGATGCTTCGCTACACTGGCCCAGCCCTGAGAGGCGAGGGTCGCCAGAGCTGCATTAGCAGGGAGACGGCCCCAATTAGCAGGCTCACACGTCCGCCCTCGCAGACGACTGGAAGACCAGCGCGATCACCTCCGGGGAACAAGCCAGTTCTCTGAGCGGGGACTGAACCCGACATGAAGGGCAGATCCTGGCATAGTCAGGTGGCATTATGTACCGCGGGTGTCACGCGCGACGGCCACTGAGCACGAGCAGTCGCGCTACCGTACAGCGCCAGCTCTGTCAGGGACGATACAGTGTGTCTGGCAACATTACGGGGACAGTACGGTGTTATGCAACATCGCACACCGCGCATAATGTCGGTCATCATGCACGAGTCTGCTAGGGTATACGACTCAGCCTGATATTTCCATATTTCATAAACGCATTCTGCATCTCTTCTGCGAGGATTATTTTTCATATATGAAGTTTATTGCAGGACAAAGAATTTTCCATAATCAATTCCGCAGACTCATTTTAATATCAAATGTTTCTCAAGGTGCTGCGCTTTTCCGACATGCAATAATAAACTTAGCTTTTTGTTTACTGAAGCGTAGGCAAATTTCACTGAACTATCACAATGACTTTTATGATAATTTTTTCCTGGAGACTCACTATTCCGAGCACTTTTTCTGGGCTGTGCAGGAATTTTTCTAATCACGCCGCCCATATTCACCAAGCACAAGCACTTCATAACTGCAGGAATTCATCTGCACGGTGAACAAACTTGAGCGATGATCGAAGGCCAGTTCTTATAGTTTTTAACTTCGACACCATGCCCCTTTTAGCATTGGGACAGGGGGATTGAAAGAATACATGTATTTTAACCCCACTGCGTGAATATATACACAGCGCCATTAAAAACGCAACGGTGAGGTATGTACTGTATTTGCGGCAAATTGAAGAATCGATTGATTTTTATTGCTGTTCCAGTGAGGCACGAGTGGAAATAAAGAAAAGCGCGTGGTATTGTAATCCTGACGCGCACCACGTGCACGCGCCAAGCACTTCAGTAATAACAAACATTCAGCTGTTCGTGATGTGTACAGTGACACTTAGCTTGTTCTTCTGGGTGTGGTCAATAGCCCACATAAAGCCAACAAAAAAAAAAAAGAAAAAATGCTACTGCATCAAGAAAATGGAACGGCTTGTGACACAGTAGAGAGAAAAAGAGCCTTTGGCATGTTACGGGCAGATCTCAGCCGCTGAGAGGTGGTGCGTCATTTGCACTGTCACCGTTCAACAATCAGTCGGCTGTCTATCCGAGAATGGAACACAGGCACTGTCACTGACCGACTCCGCATAGGACCGCCATTAGTGATTATGGCAGCTGAAGAGCGCCACATGTGGTTACAGCCTGTACGTGACAGATTCCGGACAGCAACCCAAACTGATCATGAGACGAGGGGTCTCGTGGAACTGGGGAACAAGGCAAAGTTAGCTTTTTCAAGAATTTCATCACCACAGGAATTTATCAGCATGGTGACTGAACGCTAATTGAAGATTAGTTCAATTTTTCACTTTCAGTATCACCAGGACAGGCAGCAGGATTAAAAAAAAAATATATATATATATATACTGTATGTGCAAGAAAAACCCCAGCGAACTTGGATATTTCAATAATTGCAAGGTTGGCATTCATCTGGATGTCAAAACTGCATGAAGGCTTGTGTAACAGAAGCTCTGTTGTATATAAAAATGTAAAATACCCACAAAATAAAATGGATGAACAGTTTCAATTCAACAAAATATGTTCCGGACTTATGCCTTCGCCTGCATTAATGTCACAGGCTGGCTAGTGTGCATTCTCTGAGATGAGAAGCATCTCAGCAAACAATTAGAAACTAGCGGTGCACAACCTCAATCGCTTTTAAAGGCATCAGCCAAATCATAAATGGTGCTGTGAGCGCAAGTTCGGAAAAAAAAAAAAAAAAAAAACACGCACAGGCATTCATTGGGAATTTTTATTCACTTTTTCTATTTTCATTTTTTTTTTTTTTTTTTTGCCATTGCAGGGGCACATTGAATTTATGCTGCTCTACCAGAAGCCTCTCTGTATTCATGTGTCAGTGGCAGTCATTACAGCACCGTTTGCTTCCACCAGACCCAAAGTGCACCACACGGGCTTCATTTTTCAGACGACCTGCTGCCTGCAGTGCGTTCAGATGTCATCCCTCCCGGGGGGTTTCTCTGTTTAGGACTTGTTCATCATTTGACTGCTCGCTGATTAAAAACCACTCAGTCTCCTCCGTGCAATTTGTGTCACAAGAAAGTAGAACTGGTATGACCCTCAAAAAGAGTATATCCAAATCTTCAGAAACACTGTCGCAAATACCAGCTTTGTGAAGCTAACACTGTCCCGTTTTTGTCTACCTGTCCTCCAGCCATACACCAAAATAAATCATTTGCTTGTTCCTATGCTGTAATACGACCCAGAGGAGCACTGCCTAAATTAGTGCCCCTACTGGCAGCAGGAGTAGAGTTAGAGTTCGAGTAAGAGTTAGGGTTAGGATTAGGATTAGAGTTTGAGAAAGGGTTAGGGTTAGGATTAGAGTTTGAGTAAGGGTAAGAGTTAGGGTTGGGGTGAGGTTAGGGATTTAGTGATGGCGATGCTGACGATGGACACCAGATTGTTGTTATTTATATGACCACCAGCGGTCACTTAACTCAGTAACGCAACTTTAGGTCATAATTAACTGCTTGTACAAATGACCTTTGGGGGCGTATTTTGGTGGAGGACTGTCTGGTTTTTGTCGAGACTTGTTCAGATATGGATAGGAGTGATTCCGGAGAGATTTTTGGGATGTAGTTTTGTTTTTATTGGCAACCATCCTACCAAGTGTCCATTTGTCCTTGTCAGAGAGCGTTGACTTGCAGTCGCCTTTTTTTTTTTTTTTTTTTTTGCTGTGGTTGTTTTTTGGTGTTTGGTATGTGCTGTCATAATTTTTTAAAACTGTTTGCCATGCCAGCTTTGTGACCAGTGCTTCTGCAATGCAGGCTGTTCGGCCTCCCTGGAACTCTGATAGTATCCTCACTTTATGTACTTACCTTGGGGTGAAGTCAGGGCCATCAGCTTAAATGGGCCAGATAAGGTTGGAGTGTCATGTCTCTTTAAGTCTTAATAGCCAATCACTGTTAAAAAATTTAAATTGTTGCTAAAGTGGAACTGGATGTATTTTAACTGTTTTGATTGGTCTGAGGTTGCTAAGATGGGTGGGGCCATTCCTCATACAGTATTTTTACAGCTTTTTCAAAATTTTGCCAAAAAGGGGCCTAATTTACCCAACTTCACCCTAGCAAAGTGCTGCTGGTCAGGACTTTATTACACAGACAGATGTGGCTAATTAGCATTAAAATTAATGGGCTTGACCACAGTAAATGCTTTTGTCACTGTGCTCATCAGGCTTAAAGCCATTTTTAACGGGGGGCTTCAGATATTTTGTCAACACCATGTATGTAAGAGCTACATATTCCCTGCACAGCCATTCATCAATGTCAATAATTACGATGTCAAAAACTGCTTAGAGGAATGTCTCTATTGTTTGTCAGTGTAATGTCACCAGATGCCACGTTGGTGGCGCTATGCTACTGCACACTAATGCAGGCACACTCAATCATTCTTTACATTGAGAGAAATGACGATGTGTTTAGCAAAATGGAGTAAATGGTTGCGTTGGTTTGGTTGATTTACTTGGAGCAAGAGGGGGCTTATTTTCCAGTGTCAGTGCATAGATGCATCTGTAAGAGACAGAATCGACGGAATTGTGAACTTTCAAAATCTTGCCGCTCTGAATGAGATGAGCTCTCAGTCCTGCACTAAATATGGATCAGCCTTTACCTGAGACAGGGGGACAAATGTCACCGTTTGACATTTTTCCTCGCACATCAATTTTGGATAATATGATAATTTCGCTTCAGCGCACCAAATTCTGGGGCCAAAAGTGCCGTGAACCCTCCTGACTTGGACGGTAATTAAAACATTGACACTTGTCATGAAGGGATCAGTCCGAAGGCAAACGGTCCCCTTTTGAAATAGTTTTCAGGGTTCTCAACTATTTTTTCTACGTCTTCAGTGCCAACCGTAAATAATCGCACAAACAGAATGGGCAATGGCAGCAAAGACCGAATGCTATAGGAGCACAGACAGAAGCAAGCAGAGGAGATCTGTAGAGAAGAACTCCAGAGTTAAAAGTCGGCCGTGATTTGTATACCCACAGCCCCACACATTTCCATGTCAGGAGAGTTAAACCCAATGGCCCCGGTCTCATCTCGACTCCTCTACTATGATAAAGGAGGCTTTTGCCGTCCTTATTTGATGCCAGTTTAAAACGAACCTTACCCCCCTAAGCCCTGACCCTTAACCCAAACCTTCATCCTAAACGTCATATAAGGATGCCAAAAGTCTCCTTTTTTGTCATATATCGACGCTTAGTCAGGTAGCGAAACTATATGACAAGTCGGGATGAGAATGGGTTGACCCAAAGGTTACTATAGCAGGAGGAGCAGAACTTTACAGACCCCACGAAAGACTCTTAATTTGGGGAGGTTATGGTGCCACCAGCATGGAACTAGTGAGAAAATGGCAATAAAATGCAATGTTTACAGCTCCAACCTGCTCTGGTTGTGAAATGAGGCTTCTCAGTTCCATTTACTGCCATTACCTTGAGTTCATCCCAGTTGTAGTCTGTACCAGCGCGTCACTTCCCCTTTGGGCTCACCGTACTTCCTGTTCCCGTCCTCCATGAAGACTGAGGCTGTCTCTCAGTATGGTCAGACAAGGCTTCAAGTATTTTGAGTACAATAGTTATCACAGAAGAGTACAAAGTCATGGCAGATGAGGATATGAAATTGTAATATCAATCTTTACCACTTCATTATACACCTCACAATTCTTTAATGGCTTTCATGGCTCACAAGGCTTTGACAACTGGCATTTATAGCATTCTGCCAGATAGATGAACCAATATAACTTTCATTGCACATTTATTTATGTGCAATAAGACATATAAATGCAATCTCATGTACATAAGGTTAGGTATGTAAGTGTTTGCACAGTGGTGCATCGTTCATTACTTTAGTTCTGTATGCCAACACAATAATTTGAAATGAATCAATTAAGAAATGTTTGAGCGGTTGACTTTTGGTTTTGTCAAAAATTTTGTGTAAACAGTGTAGGAATTAATATCATCTTCACTCTCAGCCCCATCCCCAATTTTAGGGGCTCAAAAGTGTTTGGACAGAGTAACATAATGAAGAATTTTTCATATTTGATAGCAAATAGTCCTGATTGGCATTCCTGAGCTCAATGGTACATTTTTTCCTTTTAAGATTCTGCCAAACACTTGATTTGTTCAGTTTTGCTGCTATATCTCTAATAAGTTTGTATGGACTTTCTCGGCCTAATGATGGTTTGCTTCACTGGCATTGACAAGTCTCTGGACTTAACATTTAGAGTTAACAGTAACAGCTTCCAAATGCAAAAACCACATTTTAAATCAAGTCTAAACCTGTTATCTGCTTACATATGAACAAAATAAAGAGGGAATAACACAAAACTAACCAGGCAACAGAAGAGGAGCCAATTATCTGATTACTTTTTCTCCCATTTAAAGGGGAGAAAAAAATAGTTCTGTAATTGCTACATAAATGACCTGATTTTAATTAAAACAGAAAGATGAAAACAGAAAGTCTCCATTTTGTGCCCACTTTAATGATATAATTTAATCGTCAATGTGCTTTGGTCGTCAGCTTAAATAACAATAATTTTGTCAATGTCCAAATATTTATGGACGTGACTGGGCTATCACATTAAAGGCCCTAGGTTAATGTTGAATCAAACAAATTGTGTTAATTTCAAGGTGACGAGAATTTAATTCAGTTTTTGTTCTCTTTAATTCAGCTTGAAGTCCTCTTTGAGAATGTTCTCCTATCAGGAGTGGGGAGACTGTAATGTGCAGAGGTTATGAGATTACTCCTCCAGGATAAATACTGTGAAATGACTCATCCGTTTCATTGGCGCATTAATCCTGAGGGCGTTAGCGCTTCTCAGGGTCAGACGCTCCGGCCAGTGCGCGCGGTGTGCCTAATGTTCTGGCTTTGCGCTTTCGGGTAATTCAGGGCGTAAGTTCTGTCAGTGATCCATCAGAAAGGGGGGGGGGCTGTTGCAAATTGGTTCTCATTAAGTCTAATTTGTTGCACCTTTGAATTTTTAATTACTCAAAGGCCTAAACCGCTGTTATCGCTGGGGGGCGGGGGCAGTGGAGGTGGTAGGGGAGGGGGTTTTTAGAGTGAAAATGGGCTGCCAGCATGTGGTTCTTGTTCTTCTGCCATAAAAGCTCAGAGCCTCTCATCACAAACAAGGCCCGCTTAGATAATTTCGGCTGGAACCATTTGAATATTGTTCATGTTTGCTCTCTGGTTACACACTGGCCAAAGCATAACCTCCCCAAATTATGGAAGCCCTAGAGGTGTCCACACAGTTCTGGCCCGTTCTCTCATCATCACCTTGGGTTTATCTTTATTTGGCATAGAAATGTAGAGTACTGAGGGCACACGAATCACATCCAATGTTCAACTTTTCCCCATTTGAGCTTTATAACCCCTGAGGGTTCCACCATGTTGGAAGAGTGTGTATTTTAAGAAGCAATTTTTTTAAGATCAGCACAGTTTTGGCAGAAGGTGGAAACTCACAATCTCCAAATTTGTTCATATTTCACAGTTTCGAGGTTCTATGCCTGGAATATAAAAATCACCCATGTCTGTTCCGCTTAACCCCTCCCCTGCCATAAGGGCCATGCCCATTTCTTGGGGTAGTTTAACAACCCTAGCTGTTGGTCAGCCATTTCTATTCAAGAGGCCTTCATGATTTCCAATTTTTAAGGCCCCAATTTGCAAGTCCATAATCCACCCACTGAGCCCCCCGGACAAATGTCACACTCGTGGCCCTTATTTCATCAGAACAACCACTTTTTTTCTATAATTCAACCAACCAAGTTGTCTCTTCACAGCTTGAATGATTTGAATGATGTCAAACTTTTATTCAATATGCATACCAAAAAATTTGGTTTGCCTCAGACTTCAATTTCTTCTGACCCATACACTGGGCTGGATCTACCATATGGGCAATCTGGGCACGTGCCCAGGGGCCCTTGGGCAGGGAGGGGCCTTCCATGATGGGAGAGTTTTTTTACGCTTTTTGCTATTCATTACGAGAAGAGAGAAAATGATTTGCACCGAAACGATTATCATTAGCGTGAAGATACAGTCATTTAAGCGAGGACACTGCGACATTACGACAAAAGCAAATCGAGCATCGATGGTATTTTATCCTCTGATGTGCGACGCGCGCCGTTATTGCTTTGCCACTCGCTATAGTATTGAGGCTAGCGAGCACAGTTCACTGAAAACAATTCCAAGTCACTGTATTGAATCTATGTTCAAAGCTGAAACATTTCATTATAATCGTGATTTTTTTTCCCCTTTAACCATGCCAAAATCATATGAAGTTGAGGGGTGCATGAACCATAACATGAAAACAGGTCACATGATTCTTTTCACGCATTTCCAAGCAAAGATTCATATCCTGATTGCCACAGAAAGTGTATTTATCCGCTTTCAAAAATTAGTCGTTAGTCGCAATGGAACAACCTGGACTCCTGCAAAACATACCGTTATCTGCGGAGACCATATACTAGTTAGTTGTTGCGTTGCCATCCAGTTGAAATTTTTAATAGTTTCATTTGATTTGAGCTTTGTCAGGATAATCTCGCAGGGAAAAAATGACAAGTAGCGCACTGAAGACCCGAATTACACCGCGTGTCATCGTTTAATACAGTAATTAAAATATTAAATTGATTTTTTTTTAAAGAAAACAACGACATCTTGTTGGTAAACAGAGCTTGGGCTCAGGGTTGACGACGCACGTTGATTATGCGTCGTTCTCGTTCACCTCCGGATTGTATTACGCGTATCAAAATTCGTTTGGGTCCGATAGTCTAAGTGAAACTTGTCTGCATTATTTCTCCTTTATCAAATACTTGCAATGACTTCACCAGAAAAGCCAGTGCCGGAGTTTGATCACTACATATGATTGCATGGCCCATCAGTTTGTGAGTGTCATTTTATGGGTTTATGTGCTTCAGAATCCAATTATCATGTTGAACATTGTGTTTCCGGGTTCAGTTCAAACTTGCTGTGCCGTCTCAACTTGCAGCTGAAATGATCATATACTTTCAGTTGGTGGGTGGATGTTTGTTTGGTTGATCTGTGTATTATATTAAAGTTACGCAGCACAGGCAAGATCTGGAGTTACATCGCTAAGATCACCAGAAATGTAGCTGCATTTTATGCATTCAGTCTGCATAATAAACAAAACATTGATATTTATTTTAAAAAGAGAGAAAGAGTGTTATATCTCCTACTCCCGCCCGCCCGCGGGAGGGAGGGGAGGGGAGGGGAGCCCCATGAGCTTCAGTGCCCGGGGGCCCCTGGGGGTATTAATCTGGCCTTGCCCATACACCTGAATATACAAACAATACAGCCACACATAAATGTCTTTCTATTTCATCTTTAAATTTCCAGTGGTCAAGTTACACTTCAGCTTGAATTGCCCTACACTATAGAAGATTTTTCTCTTGGAAAAAAAAAACAAATGAAATTGATGAAAATAGTTCAGAAACTTGTATTTTGCATTTTTTTGTCTTGGCTATGTACTACCTAAGACAGCAGAGCTGCATCCTACACTTAAATATTTGGCTGGTGGTGATTCTGCTGAAAATGGAAGTGGTCCAAACTTGGGTGAGGTCGCCTATTGTGCCAGTTTGAGACCCGTTTTCTCTTTGCAGAATCGGTGATCGAAGGTATTTACCCATTATTATTATTATTATTCTTCAGGGACGCTTAATGAAAAATAGTCATACGTTCCACGGGCACTCTATTCTGTCTTGAGCTAGGGACAAATATCATGGATACACATTCACTTTTTTTGTAATCCAGGTGGTGCTAGTTTCAGGCTGAAACACGTGCCCACAAATTTTTTAGTCGAGATGGTACAACTTGGCCATGGTAGTGCCCTGTCACAGTGAAAACCATGGGCCAACTGTTCTGTTCAAAAATAAATGCTCTCAAACAGCTAGGGTTGTTAAACTACCCAAAAAATGGGTGCGGCCCACGCAGCAGGGGAGGGGTTAATTGGAACACACATGGGTGATTTTTCTATTCCAGGCATAGAACTTCAAAACTGTGAAATATGAACAAATTTGGAGAGTTTCCACCCCTGCGCTGATCTTAAAAAAATTGCCTCTTAAAGTTGGTTAAAGGAGGGTGGATTTTTGGGTCAGTAATGGATGAACGTGTTCTGACATCATGGCTGCCATATTTATTTGTTTATTTTTGCGAGAGCTGAGCATGACAGAAATGAAGAAAGTGGTGCTGCAGCCAGACTTTCGGCGAGCAGTTACTGAGGCTGGACAGGTCGAAATGCGCCTTTTAAAATGTCCCTCTTATCAGTGAGTAGCCATAGCAACCACTGAAATCCGAGTTGAGAATGTGATCATTATGGGCTCGTACCTGCTTTTTGCAAATGGTGCATTTTATTGGAAAATAAAAGATGTCCTTGAAAAGTTCTGAAAGTTTGCGCACTCAATTTCTGAACCCAGAATTATTTTTCAAATTTTTATTTTTATAAAACTACTGCTCATTCAAAATTTTAAAAAGTGAAGTAAATTATAAAAATGTGCCTTAAATCTATGCATTTTAATGGATTCACTAATTGATTCAGAGACAGCTACCTTCTTTTATGCCAGGGGAGAAGAAATCAATCAGTCTAAAAACAAATAAAACAATGTAATATTTTTGGTTATGTATTATCAATGACAAAAGCTACAGATCCATTATCAAAAAGCCATTAAGATTACACAAAACATCATAATTTGAAAATAAGTGTCTCACTGACATCACCAGAAATCTTGTGTGTGAATTAACTGACTACAGAACGGCTGCTTAATCTCAAGCAGGGCTCATCAGAACTGCGATCTGATCTGTGCTCTCAACACATTTGCAGAGGTGGCACCACAGCACAACACACTGTGCAGCCTAAAACTAGCGCAGCCTCACACATTCAACACATGCATGCACTCTCAAATTCACACACGTGCACACATAAAAACACCTGCACACACACTCTCAAATGCACACATACACGCACGTGCAAACACACACATATGCACACTCAAATGCACACATGTACACACATGCAAACACCTGCACACACACACACACACACACACACACAATCACTCAAATGCACACATAATCATCTACTTAAGCACTTGCACATATTTACTCTTCTGGCTCCTGTACAAAATCCCACGACTAGAAACATCCACACAACTTGTGTAATCGCTGGCACTCCATATTGTTTTTTAGTGTTAACATTGAAGCGTAATGACATAGCAGTCGTAGATAAATTATGCTGCAATTACACTGCAGTTGCACATTAGTTATACAGTAGTCACACAATAATTACAGAATGAACTCCTTGCAGTGAGACTAGCCAAATGATCAGGTGGCGAGTGACTGTAATAGGAGCCAGTCTCCCTTCCCTCTGTGTACAGAGTGAGACACAGAGAGGGGAGAGCGCATTCACAGCTGACCTTCAACTGCTGGGATCAGTGTCCATTCATCTGTCTGTCTGTTTGTCTGTCCACACACCAAACACCCCACAGGTGAGAGACTTCCCTGCTTTTCTTCAGGAAACTCAATAATAGATGACTCCATGGCTACAAAGGAGGGGTCTTCTGTCCAAAAGCATTTATTCTGAAACATGAAAGGAAGATTTTTGGGGTGTAAGAGTCAAACAGTGAGAGGCAGTACACATCACCGCGGTAACCTTCTTTCTCCTCTCTCTAAAAAGCCTTTTTAAGGTCTGCCGTAAACAATATCTGAAAAAAAAAAACATCACTTAAATCACATTCAACAAACAGGCGCGAATGAATCAAAAACTTAATTTTTCATTTATTCTGTCCAACAAAGCATGAAATACCGGATACAATCCATCACCCATTAGCGGGGGTGGCGATGCTTCGAAACCCATCATTCAAGCACAGGTGGTTAGAATCTCAGAAGAGTGAAAAAATATTATATAGTAGCGCCATGTGTACGTGGATACAATTCAAAACAATGTCCCCAAGGTTTATGTTTACCCTGGTCGGCATTTAAGAAGACCTGAACGTCACAAATATTATTGAATGAGTCATCATATTTAGAGAATGGGCAATACACTGATAGGTAAAGTCACTGCAGGTGAAGTGTTCCTTGTGTGTATTTCAGTGCTTTGTTTGTCTCAATCAATCAATCAATTAAAAATTCAGTCAATGAAATCAAATCAAAATCTAATACGTTGTCTTTGTACTATTTTCAATAAAATATATGGTGGGTCAGTCCAAGTGAAGGCATCCAGAAAATCAGAAAATTCCTGGGTCACCCCCTCAGAAATTTCTCAAAAAATTCATATGGGGGGCGCCCCGGTGGCTCATCGGTCTAAGCGCGCGCACCATAAAGGCTGTGTCCTTCCCGCAGTGACCTGGGTTCGATTCCAGCTCAGGTCATTTGCTGCATGTCTTCCCCCCATTCTTCTCCCCAACTTTCCTGTCTCTCTACACTGTATAACTGTCAAATAAAGGAAAAATTCCCAAAAAAAAATAATCTTTAAAAAAAATTAAAAAAAAAAAAATTCATATGGGTACCTCTGGTGGACTTATGAAATAATACCAAGTATTAGACCAATATCCCTAATAGTTTTGAAGTGATGGCCTGTCACAATTTTAAGTTTTTTTTTTTAAATTTTGATGAAATTGTGTTTCGTCCAACTTTGGGCTTCCACTGCTCCTCTATTATTTGACCTACAGTTCAGATTTTTGGTCTCCCTGGCCAACTTTTCCCTTAGAATCAGAATTTCTGGTCAGATTAGGTGTCTCTACCTTGGTTGCTCCACAATAGGGCTCCAAATTTGGCTGAAAAGCCAAAAATCGCAAAAATTGCTGTACTTTTTAAATGCTACAGATCAGAAAGTTTAGGGAATTCAAGCTTGAATTTTTTTTTAGTGACCAGTCCTGATACCTCCCATAGGTAATCCACTTTAATCTTGTTTGTTTCTTGGCAGGAATGAGAAGAAAATTTTTTTTTTATTTTGCTTGTTTTTCATTTTACGGAAAAAATAGCAATTTTGAAGTCCATGGTTCAACATGTGCGCATTTGACCACATCCTTCAAATCTTTACCATAGATTGCTATAGTTGTCAAATTCATCTGACAAAAAAATTGGGATGGTGTTCAGCCTAGTTTTTTTACTGCAATTTTTTGAATGATGTTACCTATTTCGAGCAGATATTGATGAAAATTCAGCATCATGTAGCATCAATTGCCAAATTCAGCACATTTGCCACATCTAGGCTCTTTGAAACAGCTAAATACATGCAAAAAATAACTTCAATACAATTTTTCAAGCAAAATCATTGTTTTATTTGAAGCTTAACAATGGATTACATGTACGACTACTACATTGGAATGGTTCACTACTACATTGGAATGGTTCACATGGTTTTTGCTAGAGACCATAAGAATGCTGCTTTTAATCTCATTATGTAATTTTTGCTAACATTGCTAACTATCAAATTTACATTCACTGCCAGGAACTTAGAGGACTAAAAATCACACATTATGCAAATCTGTAATGGAATCAGGATAAACTTATACAATTGCTACACCAAAACATGGAAATTACACTTACGTGAAATCTGTTTGGTATGAATATTTCCTGGATCTGCACATGTACGCTGTTCACTCATGAACCGAGATAAAAACATCTTCTCATGATGAAAACAAATTTGCTCAATTTCCTCAAGCATAACTCCAGATCTCCAGGCGAGCAATTCTTGATTCTCATTGCTTAAGGTATCCACTCTGAAGAAGCCAGTTTTTTCTTGCCATATACGTGTATTGTGACATTCATCACCCAATTTGGTGCCTAAGTCACACTGTGGTAAATCCTTCTTACCCTCCATGGTTTGAGTGATTATGATAATCTGATCATTGGAGCTCTTTTATGCTGGTCATCAGTCATCATTACGCAATACCAAAACGAGTTCAAACGAATTATGGATTAAGTCATCACACTTCACTTACCTCAGATTGCAGATTTAATGATGATGTGAGATGAAACAAGTTTGTGCTTGTCTCAAGATTTCATTATTTATTCAAGTTTTAACATGATGAACTGAACATTACTTAATATTCATACTTTCAACAAATCTATAGCATTTTATGATGTACGATGGTGCGTTTTAATGGCCAATATGGTGTGTCTATTGAAAAATTCACATAAAATAAACTAGGCTGAACACCATCCCAATTTTTTTGTCAGATGAAGTTGACAACTATAGCAATCTATGGTAAAGATTTGAAGGATGTGGTCAATTGCGCACATGGTGACCCATGGACTTCAAAATTGCTATTTTTTCCGTAAAATGAAAAACAAGCAAAATAAAAAAAAAAATTTTCTTCTCATTCCTGCCAAGATACAAACAAGATTAAAGTGGATTACCTATGAGAGGTATCAGGAATGGTCACAAAAAAAATTTCAAGCTTGAATTCCCTAAACTTTCTGATCTGTAGCATTTAAAAAGTACAGCAATTTTTGCGATTTTTGGCTTTTCGGCCAACTTTGGAGCCCTATTGTGGAGCAACCAAGGTAGACACACCTAATCTGACCAGAAATTCTGATTCTAGGGGAAAAGTTGGTCAGGGAAACCAAAAATCTGATCTGTAGGTTAAATAATAGAGGAGCAGTGGAAGCCCAAAGTTGGACGAAACACAATTTCGTCAAAATAAAAAAAAACTACTTAAAATTGTGACAGGCCATCACTTCAAAACTATTAGGGATATTAGTCTAATACTTGGTATTATTTCATAAGTCCACCAGAGGTACCCATATGAATTTTTTGAGAAATTTCTGAGGGGGTCATCTGGGAGGGTCTGGATGCTTATATATGGACTGACCCTGGTTTAAGTTATTTGCAAATCATTACATTCTTTTTTAATTTACATTTTACACAGAGTCTCAACTTTTTTGAAATGGGGTTGTAGAAGAAGAAGAAGAAAATACCTTCTTCTTGTATGATTATTGGCAGTGGAAACCAATTTACATGTCCTTCAGCTAACGTGCTAAAATAGTGCTTAAAATCCTTGAATTTCCATTGAAAACTCCTTACTATAAAATGCATAATGCCAGAGTGAGTAAAATATGTAAATACAATGCAAAATGAAGACAGATTACCAACAATGGAATCAGATTTTGACTTGCAGTGGAGTGGATTCACTTTGCTTGAGTTCTTGTTAGTTTCCAAAGTTTCCAAAGTTATGCACAGTAATCGCGTCACGGCTCCTTTAAATAGACACATTTTCATACTTGACATTTGACTTCTCCAGCAGAGATCTCACATAGACTTAGAATGGAGTGCTAATTTAGGTGCTAACTTTCTATAGGCTATGCTTTTGCATGTATGCTAGCGCTAGCCTGTGCTATTGACGGGTACGGTGTCTACTCTAGGCAGTTAACAAATGCAATGACTGCTGTAATGTGATATTGTGCAAGATTATGAATGTGCTGTAAGATTAATAGATCTGCTTTCCATGCAGTTTTGGTCTACGGTCCCAGAACAAAGGAAGATTAACCCCAAGGGAGAGTCTTGACAAAAAGCATTAGGAGTCTTTTCATTTTATCATTATTTATTATTTCATAATCATTCTTACATTTTTGTGTAATCATGATTCATTTGTTATTATTGTGAATGCGGATTGTTTTATGAAATATCTGATATGTCAAAGAACCTGTGAAGTATTAATTCAAATCTCACAAGACAAGTTAAGGAAATGACTAAAAGGGAACCACGCGTAATGTTCCAAAAATGAACAGACACACCACAAGGAATAGCCCATTCTGCAGAAAGCAATGCATATACCCATTCTCATCATAGTATATTGCTGTTTGTTAAATTTAACTTCTCTTCTGATACATTATACCATACTTAATGATTCAAAAAGGACAGCATTGCTTCCTATACTATGTTGAAATTAGTATTGTTCACATGAGAGCAGCCTTTCAATGAAGGTTCAGCAAACGTGCAAAATGTAAATATTATATCTCAGCATCTCCTGACGGCCTCCAAAGTCAGCACCCCGCAGCAGTCACACGTCATAAAAGCGTTACAAATAGAAGTGAAGAAAAGTTTACGCTGTATTCATTTACACAGAGAGATGGGAATTAAAAGTGGGCATAACGTGGTTGTTATTTGTGAGCGGCACCTAGCCTGCCTTTTGAAACATTATTCAATAATTGAGCCCCTGAGAACAAAAGTGATCTCACTCCATATTCGTCCTTTTTTAAAGTTCTAATCTTAAAATGATTCCTATGTGGTCAATCTGTTCAGTGCAGTAATGGATTAACTCAATGTCGTTCCAGTACTATAAAATAGGTTGATCATATGTTTCACACTTCAAGAACGCATGAAGTACTCAAGTGCAGTGCTGGTGCAAAGTGAAAAATGAAAAATAAAAATGAGTGGGACCACTCTTGCTCTAAGGGGCTCAATTAATGGAAGGAGGATTGCAGTAAGATGAAGTGTATGTTTCTAGAGCTCACATACAAAATGTTCACTCTGAACTGAAGCAATAAACACCTCAGTTTTGGTCCCTCATTCCTCAAAAACGCCCAAATTGAAAACTACAGGCATTCATTTAATGTTGCTGCACAGTAGAGTACGTAATTACCTTTCTCCAGACACAAACTGCTTTATTTCGGGAAAGTGAGAGCCTCAGACACGGAGTCAATCAACCCATGTCCTTATCTTTTACCAACTACTGCAGGGGACACAGTCTGCAGTCATAAAACTTTGTTCCCACAGTGACCATAAAGGGAGAATGAGGGAATGCCCACGATGAGCAGTGACCTGCCATTAAAAAACAGGAACGCGCTTTGTGCTTATGAAAAAAATTTGAGACTGAAGCATGCTGGGAGATGTAGGCAGAGCAGCTGCTTGCAGGTGTAGCCTGTGGCTATGCTGTGGGCAACTTCATACATCATGAAGAACCTTCCAGCAGAGGACAGGGCCACAATGCCCCCAACATGGGCGCATGTGTTTAGTAATATGAGTGGGCCTGAAGGAGGATAACAGAACATTGTAGGGGAATCATGAGTTGTCTAGAGGGGATGGTGGCATTGCTTGGGTTGTTGGGAGGTCAGTATCCTCAGCCGACCTCATGACACGCTGAATACTACATGCCTGGATTTGCTTTTCATGTTTGTGTTTGCTGAAGCATGCATGCTTACACACACACACACACACACACACACACACATACACATACACATACATGGAGTCTCATGCAATATCTCGAGTCTGCGAAAACATTTGTATGCACTCGCGCATGCAGACACCCACATTCACACGCACAGTCTTATTCACAAATTCACGTGTATATGCTGTTCTACATACACACACCCATATACACAGTCCTTTACACAATCTCAGATCAGCACGTAAGCAAAACACATGAGCAAACCCATGTGCATGCACTCTCAAACACACACACACACACACACACACACACACACTCTTTCCCATCGGGTAGCTCATTTGCATACGTGGCGGCCATCTTCTTGCGTCTCCGTGGCACCTCTGAGGCTCAGTGAGCTGTGACAGGAAGTGCTTAACGAAGCCGCCATTAATCAAACGGCAGGTGGAGCATCACAGCAGAGGGGGCGGACCCACATAGCAGTGGGGTTTAGCATGGTCTCATGACGAGACTCTCTCTCCTGAATAAGAGCTGAACTCGACACGCTGGTGCTGGGGAACGACCCGTCACTCATTGCGTCAGGGTGATGGACGGCCCTGCTGTTTGGCTGGCTGGATTCAGGATGAGAGGAAACAGGAGTGAGGATTGGCTCAGAGAGAGTGGGGGTGTGGTCTTCCGCGAGCATGAGAGGGTCATTCAGGAAATCACAGCGCAGGATAGACCGGATTAGTCTGTGGATAGGAATTCACTATTCACCACATTATTGATTTTGTGTGTTTGATTGTGTGAAGACACCTTAATGAACTACACTGCTGCTAATGCAAAGTTAAGGACTTGGGTTGATTGAGTCCAGGGCTGACATCACTAATCAATGAATACCGTCTTAACCTGACCACGTATAAACAAACGCCACAGCTACAACCCTCTGAGGTGGTGAACACTTGTATGGCATTGGTTTTCAGCCACTTCCTCTGTCCAATCAATTTCCTGTATAGGTGGGGTAGGGAATGGAATCAGAGCCAGTGACTGATGTCGATTTGACCGATGACCAACAGCATACCAGTGGAGAAAAACACAGCCAGTCAGAGCAAAGGAAGCTCAGTGATTGTGAACAGAGAGAGGGCAGGGGTGGGATTAGCGATTCTGTGGCAGACTGATGGGGTTTGAGAAAGACGAACCCTAATCAGAGGGAGGGACTCGAGTGCTTGGCGAAGATCCCAGCTCGACACGTCCACCTCTCAAGCGCAAAAGTGCTTCAGACACTCCATTACTAATGACTCAGGAATTAATTAGAAATGCAAATGAACGTGGCGAAATTATCCAGTGCGACGCCAACGAACCGGAATGTTCCGCTGCCAACCCAGCGCCACCATGCTGGGTGTTCTATTTGTGGCCTGAACTGGCATCGCCCAAAAAACAGCGCAGACTCACCTCTCAAAAGGGGAACCCGGAGTCATTAACCGCCCCTGCGAGGTCAGCTGTGATTAAATGTAATTCAATGTGAAGCGATTGACCCGAGGCTGTTAAGGCCGCACGTAGTGGACGACAGCAAACTCACTGAAGGACAAGGACTGAGTAGCTTCAGCAAAACACATTGTTAAAGTTCCCTTCTGCCCTTTAAGGGCATTTTATAATGGATCAGCCATTTTAAATCAGAATGAGGCCGACAGTATTATTTACTCTCCTGTCAGATGGAGGGCCATAAATCTCAGTGAGGAGAACAGGTGAAGTTAAGACTGGAACTCAGAGGAGTCAGTGCTTTAGATACTTCAGGTGTGAATGAGGGATTCATGTGCTCATATATTCAGTGGGTATTGGACTAAAGCTCAATCCCCCTGTTCTGCTGGAGTTCTGTAAGACGGAGCTGCTCACACCGGGGAACCCTGAACGAATGAGCTTGAACACACTGAAACTGACTGGAAACACAGCTGAAACTAAACACACACTTCCAACACACTGCCACTGTCTCAACGTGCTGTCAGTAACGTCTTACTGTCCCCTTGAACACACTGTTACTATGCCAACTGGCTGTCAGTAACTTAACGCATTGCCACCAACGTATAACGCCATGTCAGTATGCCAGCATGCTGTCAGTAATTCAATTCACTGGCACCTCTAACACACTGTTACTATGCCAACATGCTGTCAGTAACTTAACTCACTGTCATCTCAAACACACTGTTACTATGCCAACGGGCTGTCAGTAACTTAACGCACTGCCACCTACATGTAACACACTGTCAGTATGCCAACATGCTGTCAGTAACTTAACTCACTATCATCTCAAACACACTGTTACTATGCCAACATGCTGTCAGTAACTTCTTACTATCCCCTTGAACACACTGTTACTATGCCAACAGGCTGTCAGTAACTTAACTCACTGTCATCTCAAACACACAGGTACTACGCCAACATGCTGTCAGTAACTTCTTACTTTCCCCTTGAACACACTGTTACTATGCCAACAAGCTGTCAGTAACTTAACTGACTGCCGCCTACGTATAACACAATGTCAGTATGCCAACATGCTGTCAGTAATTTAACTCACTGGCATCTCTAACACATTGTTACCATGCCAACATGCTGTCAGTAACTCATCTCATTGTCACCTCTAACATACTGTCACTATGCTAACATGCTGTTTGTCACTTACATCATTGCTACCTCTAATAGACTGTTACTATGTCAACATGCTGTCAGTAACTTATCGGTGATCTCAAACACACGGTAACCATGCCAACATGCTGTCAGTAACTGAACTAACTGCCACCTCGATCCCACTGCCTTTATTCCCAACATTCTGTTGACTGGTGATATTGCCATGTACTGTACATGTTGACAGTCTTGCTGGTGATGCGTGTCTGTATTGTGGAAACCGAACCTGGATCCACAGATTTTGCCATGGAGTGCAGACCAAGGTCTACTGACTCAAAACAGATTGACACATTCACTGTACACTGCCACAGTCAACACACTGCTATACACTTTCACTCCTTAATATGCTGCCCCCCCCCCACCCCCAACACACACACACACACACACACACACACACACACACAACTGACGCAGTACACTGACAGCAAACAGATATAAACTCAATCTCTTAGTTCAGTTATCACCAATATTTTGTGACATAATTTAAGATGAATTAGAAAAATTCAATTGCATTAACACTGACAAATGAAATGAAAGTTGAGGACTAATGCCAACGGACGCTGGGTCACTGGAGATTCCAGAGTTATATGCACCAGGAGCACAAAAGCACTGTTTCCTTTCTCTCTGTGAGACTGGTAAAACAGCACGACACAAACTCTGGATGCCCTGATCTGTGGTCAGGGCCAAAGGAGAACTAAAACAGGAACATTTGGAAGCCCGGTAAATAAACAGAATTGAAAATAGATGAAAACAGATGAATACAATCAAAACTCAGGGAAGTTTGAACGAGGAAGTGGAGACTTGTTTGCAGATGGGGGTGTGGTCACCGGGCTACCAGGCACGGACGTGACAGCCCGCAACCTGAAAAGCTGGGACTGTAAGAAGCAGGTCTCCAAGCTGGAGTAAAGAGGGATCCAAATACAGGAGAGGAAGAGCCATAGATACAGGTGCAGGTCACTACTTTATATATGTAAAGGAAATGAAAGCCAAAAAAAACCCAAAAAAACTGCTGCTAATAAGGCAGTGTAAACAAAGACGCTATAACAAGAGGAATTACAAACAATGGATATTAGAAGAAAAGCCTCAAATAGTCAGAATAAACTATACCAAAACAGGGTAAAATCACAATTTCTTCAAAATCACAGGCAGACTGGCTCCAGCACCAAAACAAAACGCCGGAATCACCGCAGGAGGCTGATCTAACGCCCATTAAATAGGGCTCAATTCGACCACGTGGCATGGCTGCATTCCACATGCGTTTAATCAGTAAGACGCACATTTTTTTTTTTCGCCGGCACGTTCTCCCATATTGCCGGGGTTACGCTCCAGAACCATGGACAGCGGCCGAGAGCGCGACAAGGGCCGTGGCTGCGGCAACTTCAAGTCCGTGGACAGCGGCTGGGAGATCACTCAGGAATGCAGCTGTGGCAGTGAGGACATCCAGAATGCAGAAGAAGAAAAAAAAGAAAATAATGACCTGTAAACCATTCTTGTGCTGTATTTATTAAATCTGTGTAAAGGCAAAATATTTTATGTTCATACCACTCTATTTAAAAAAAAAAAAAAACACTCATTCCTAATTTTATGCCTGCAGCATGCTTATGAAAAGGTGGGACAGGGGTGTGGTTAACACCTTGTTACATCACCTTCCTTTTTAGCGGCCCTCCAAGTTATTGTTTGTGGAACTGAAGATACCGTCTTTCAGGACAGCAGGAAGGCCAGTCAAGGAGCCACAATCTCCAATTAGAAATTGTTTTTGAGGCAAGAAAACGAATGCTCCCCCCACCCCAACGCAGCCATCCCTTATTGATGTTCACACACATTTAGGAAGAGACTAGAAAAGGTAATAACCTCAAAATAGAAAAAGGCACATCTGTAATGGCCGGTAGAATTAGGAAGCCAAGCGCAACGACCAGAGAGAAAGTGAGCAGCACGGACACAGTACAAACACAGAGAATAACACAGATCAAACAAAAGTACTCGCGCTTCCAAAGGACGTATAATAGTGCGAAACACGGAAGCAAAGCGAGATAGAAAAAAGGGGAGAAGAAACTCCAAAAATCTGAAGATAGACAGTCATACAAAACCTGTCTACAGATATCTTCGGCTATAGTGCGAAGCTAAAAACAGACACTCTAGCGAAGGGGGCGTGCCGGACTTCCTGCTTATAAAAAGTCCGGGGAGGCGCCGCCCCTGCTCAATCAGCCAGCTGGGTAAAGAATCCGATAGCCAAGGAATTCGATATCGTCTCGGGACGAGAGCCGCAAAGAAAAGTCGAAACCACACGCACACCTCACACACCATGACACACATCTACACAACCTGATGCAAATGTGTGCAATTTTTTTCTGGAAAAATATCAAATGATTTCTGAGTTATGGTCCAGAAATGGTAGGAATGCCAATGTGGACGAGCATCGGAAACCAGACAAAACAATATGTGCCCCCTTCTTTTTGGGGCGGGGGGAGGCATAATAAGGAAGCCATGCTGCTCTAAAGTGAAAAATGTATCTCTCTGTTGTCTTCTGGAAAGAAGCAGATGACCCTCTGAAAAGACATCCTCTAGAGGCACATGTTACTTTCAAATTCATTTAAGTCCTTCAACATCAATGGAATCTTCAAAGATGGTCAAACTACCTATATATTATGCATTAATGCACCACCATGACAGGAGAAACGAAGGCTTTTGAACCTTATGGCGGTAACAACCAGAATGGTTCTTTTCTTCTTTGGCCTGCTTCGATTTTTTACCATAAACAATTCAAAAGGCTGAGTGGACTGAAAACAATGCACATCAGTTCATTTCAGATGAGCTCAAGCCCCGAGAAGAGGGCAGCTTTTCTGACATTTATGTTTTTGAGTGCAAACTACGACCATCATTTGCATTTAATATGTTTATCTGCAAATGTTTTTCCATTTGCTGTTCCAGTTCACGTGGTTATATTCATCTCAAAAGCATGATGGCTTTCAGGGCATTGCCAGCTGAAGAATCAAACATCAGGACTCAGTATTGATTTTCAAGCACATCCTTCACGCAAAAATTTCTCCAGATCATGTGGATGAATCTTTTAATGATATGACGCACTGTACAGGTGAAAAATTCTTAAAAGTAACTAATGGCCTTTGGTGGATACTGCGTCACTTGTTCAACACCTATGCACCCATCTTTTTTTTGGCATTCCAACACTTCCCAAGTTGTTCATTTTTTGGTATATGTTGCAGACATCAATTTCAGAATACTTGTTTCCAAAAAAAGTAAGTCAATAAATAAATTAGATATGATGAAACATGAAATTTTTTATATATTTTGTCTAGTTCTGTTTTCATTTTAATTCACTTTCAGTACATATGACAATTTTTTTTCTCTGTATTTTATTCTCTGATATGCAGAAAAAATGCATGACATAAATGTGCTTCTAAAATTTAATTAAGCCTGTTTCTTGCATTAAAAAAGGCTGCTCTTTTGACCAAAAATTTGTCCCAAGGACTCGCCTCACGTGATTTACTCGAGTGAGTTCAGGTGATTTGACTCACAACACGACATGACAGAAAGCAAGAGGAACGCTGTGAAGAAACAAGGTCGATATTGTGTGGCTGGAGCACCGAACAACCAGAGTTTTATGAATACATTTTACACACCAGGCATATCGATGCATGTGTTTCCCTCAGATCCCACTTTGAGGGCAAAATAGGTCAGATTCCTGCAGCGGCCTCACATTGATTTCAGCAAGCAAATTTAAATGAAAAAATGACTCAAAGCTGAACCTCTCTGACACTGCAATCAATTACACTGATGTCACGAGTCAGGCATTGCAGTGCATTTTGGGCAGCAGAAAGTAACAAGAAAAAAAAATGTAATTTCTAAAAAAAAAAAAAAAAAAAATCAAAAAAATTTCTGGAAGAAGTTTTCGTTTCTTGTATATTTCAAACAAACAAAAAAAGGAGGAAAAAAAAAGTCATGTACACTTTAATGCAGAAAGATGATTTACAATTCACTGCTTTCTTTTGGAATGGTATTTTCCATACTGTTCCAACTTCTTAAATGTGGGCCATATTACTCATACCATGAATTTTTATTGACAGGAACTGGGTTATATTTTTCACTGTTACACGTGTGAAAATGTTCTCTCACTGAAAAATGAAGCTGTAGGGAACGTGACACCCAAGGCTTGTTTATGCCTGTCTCCGTGCTAACCCTATCTAGACTGGACTTTTTGGGGCTTCCTGGGGCCGGGGGGGGGCTTTTTACGGCCCGCCCCCCCGGTAACTCATAAACGACATGGCATATGACCACCAAATTTGTAGGGGATGATGTACACGTAAAACTAAATCACTACTGTCATTTTGGTATTATTATGACCTACTTTGACGTCATTATGACTTCATATGTTGATTTTAGTGCCTGAAACTGTCATAATACTGTAATTTCTTGCAAATTTAGGGTATGCATCACAATTTTTACACATAATGTGCCTTATAACACTTAAATGTCTACAAAGATTTCTGCTGCCAAAGGCAACAGCAACAACGTCATAATGACATCATGAAATGACGTCATAGATAAGGCAAAATGGCTTGAAGTTCTCATAACATGATAGTCAACTGTAACTCCTAAACGACATGGCATATGACCACCAAATTTGCAAGGGATGATGTACACATAAAACTAAATCACTACAATCATTTTGGTATTATTATGACCTATTATGACATCATTATGGTATCATGTTTTGATTTTTGTTACCCAGAATGCACCAGCTCCAAGAGGCCATAAAATACACAAAATTCTATTTATGTTCCGTTAAAATAGTTTTTCATTTACACTTAGAATTTTTTTCTTAGAAGTTCAGGTCAGAAAGAAAGAAGAGAAGTAAAGAAAGTAAAGAAAGAAGTAAACTTATAAAGGATTACAGGTTTGTGTAAGCAAAACTTGTGCTGTTCTTATCGTCAACTTCTTTGTGTTCAGTATATTGATTTCAATATAGACCCTGAAGACCACCTTAACAATGGAAAAAAAAAAAAAAAAAATTTTTTGTTGGTAGTAGAAGCTTTCATCATAGGAAAATAAAAGGAATCGATGAAATTTGAGGGAAAATCTACCTGAGTCAAAGATATAGTCCGCCATCTTGGATTTTGGCTCTTCAAATTCAATGACGTCATCAAATCAACATAAATTAATTCTACTTAACAAAGCTGACATTAAATTACGTAATATAGTGTAAATATAATGGAATAAGTATATGTTAAAAAGAAAACCTGGAAACTATACTAGTCAACACAAGAAACGCATATAATTAAATTGTCCAAATAATGAGGTTCACATATAAAGTATATATATTTATGAATAGTACATGTGCAAAACCATAAATTGTTATATGCATGACCCAGAGATCGGGCACTGTATAATCCGTGAAAGACATGACCGTGCTACCGTGTAACAAGTTGCTGTCACACATAATTCATGTATGCACAGCCACTCCTTTGTGACAGACTATAAAAATCCGGCTGAAATGGATGGCACGACGAAATCAGGCACGATGCCTTGATTGGCGCAAAACCTACGTGATCGAGCGATAGGGATGTTGATGTGGGATTATCCCAAAATCGTGTCGCAGCCATGGTGGGGACGACACAGTCCACTGTGTCAAGGCTGTGGAGCAGGCACAATGCAACAGGAGTGTCCCGGGACCGACCAAGGAGTGGCAGACCACGTGTTACGACCGCAGTCCGATACCGTCGTATTCGCTTGCTTCACCTACGTGATTGCTTCAGACCTGCAACAAGAACAGCAATTGAGATCCCAGGACGCCACAACAACAGGATCAGTGATCAGACAGTTCGTCGGAGGCTACGGGAGCTCGACATCCGACCATACTGCTCGGAGAGACACCAGGCGGTAGGGAGCTCGTCAACACGGAGTAGGAACTGGAGATTAGCTCGATGGAGGCAAGTAACCTTCAGTGACGAGTCCAGGTTCAACATACACAGATCTTTTTTTTTTTTCTTTTAAAAATTTGGCATCTCCAATCCCACCCGAATCTGGAATGTCCAATTGGGGAACTATGTACAAGGCTTTCGCATATGCGGCCCCCTTCTGCCAACTCAGGAGAGTGAAGACAAATCGCGGCTCTCCTCCGAAGCACGCCCGTCGCCACCGCTTCTTGTACACTCATTGGTTGAATCGTTCGCAAGTTCAAAACGAAGGCGGAGGATACCCGAACATGAACAAGCTTAGAATCTTCCTGACGAGCACCCGTCTGGCCAACAGGAGGCGCCTAAAGAACGAACAAAGCAACTTATATTACCCTTCCTGGCAGACCCTTCCCAATTTGCATCCCTATAGCGCGATGGCCAGTTGCACGCTACTTCTGAAAAAGCTGCCGACCACTGCCGGATGGTACGACGGGGCTCGAACCCGCGCCATGATAGTCACTCCTGCTTCGCAATGCGATGCTTTAACCGAGTGAGCTATCTGGCAGCTCCAACCTACACAAATCTGACTGCCATCGTAGGGTGTACCGTCGCAGGGGTGAACGGTATGCAGCAGCATGTGTGCAGGAAGTGGATCGCTTTGGTGGAGGTGGTCTCATGATGTGGGGAGCAATCGCGCATGGATGGCGTTCAGACCTTGTGCACACAGAGGGAGCCATAACTGCTGTCACCTACAGAGACACGATACTTGAACCTCGCGTTGTGCCCCACATACGCCAGACGCACAACTCATTCATGCATGACAATGCAAGACCGCATGTCGCTAGGGTGTGTCGTCAGTACCTGGACGTTAACCATGTCGTTGTACTCCCATGGCCACCATACTCTCCGGATCTAAATCCGATTGAGCATCTCTGGGATATTCTGGATCGGAGAGTAAGGCGACGTGTTCCCCTTCCGGATACGCACCAACAGCTTGTCCAGGCTCTTCAGGAAGAGTTGCAGGCCATCCCACTGCAGCAGATAAACACTGATAGAGTCCATGCCAAGAAGATGCCAGGCAGTAGTTGATGCGCATGATGGCCACACTCGATACTGACTCTGGATCACCTCATGTCCCGACTATCATGAACACCAAGTGTGATGACTCCTATCACGTCATTCCTCGTTAATGTTAATAATAAAATTATATTTGCTGACAGTTATGTCTCTTTTTGTATCCATGTATTAATATCACAGCCTATATGTGTTTCTTTTGTTGACTAATATACATTGATGAAACCGAAATCGGCGATTTTTTGTCAGACATACCTGTTAGAAAACCGTTGCCATGGAAATGATTAAGATGGGGTAATTGACTTATTGATATAAAATTGTTTCCAGACAAGTTTTAGGAAAAGTCACCAAGTTTGTTGGTCCTAGCTCAAGCCGCTCAGAAATTATACAACGTGAAAATTGGCGAGGGAATAAAAAGCCCCCCCCGGTCTAGACAGGGTTAAGTCATCCAGGCTCTCCACTCAATCTTCACACATACTGTGTGGATTATTCCTGACCCGGAACAGGAGGCCTCAGATAAAAAACACATTAGAGCTGGAAATACCCGCACATCCCGAGATGGCGTTAGATTAGGCCTTTGGCACAGTCAATCACAGGCATATACTTCTTACCACAGTGATATCAAATTACCATCTCATTGATCACTGTTCTTATCTGCCCTCATAAAAATCACTGGCCGGAAAAAAAGTAGAGATGTTCCATCAGGGAACTGCAAAAGGAATTTCCTCCTGACCTTGAGAGAGAGAGAGATGGGGAGAGAGGGAGGAGGGGGAGAGAGGGAGGGGGGGGAGAGAGTGACAGATAGAGAAGGAGAGAGATGGAGAGAGAGAGTGACAGATACAGAAGGAGAAGAAGGCAGGAATGTGATAGAGAGAGATTGAGGGAAAGAGGTGGCATTCATTGCCTTCTGAAGAGAAACAACTTTGCCACAGAGTCTTTTACAGAAAACTGCCCTTGAAGAAAGTAATCCGTAAGCATCTAGGCAATAATGCTTTAGAGAATGGGCTTTACTGGTTATATGGTTCTCAAAATGTGAGCACACTTAATTGAAAACGAAAGCTGACAGTCTCCACGGCGACCTCACAGCCATTGTTTTCAAATCCAGCGTCTGGAGCACAGAGCATGAGGAGGCCATAAACTCTGTCCAAAGATGATTGGGCTGTGCTGTATTCATACAGTCAGCTCCATAAATATTTGGACAATGACAAAACTATTTTTATTGTAGATGTCTTTTACATCATATTAGAGGTCAAATTAAATAATGAATATGAAAGTGCAAATTTTCAACTTTCATCTGCAGGTATTTGCATCTGAATCAATGTAGCTTCTTATGTGGGGTCCCCATACTTTTTAGTAATCGGACAATTGGCTACTCAGCTGTTACAAGGCCTGTTACATGTAATCCTGCATGATATAATTATATTACAAAAAAGTAAGCAGATAAAATGACTAAATTTTATTGAAAACATAATATTTGCATTTGGAATCTGTTGCTGCTAGTTCTAAATATGAAGTCCAAAGAGCTGTCACTGCCACTGAAGCAAGTCATCATTGGGCTGAAAAATCAGAACAAAAATAACAAATAGAGAAATAGCAAAACATGATGGACCAATCAACTTTATTTACTAAACTCTTTTAAAAAAGAACACATTGATGAGCCCACGCATGCCAAATTCCGAGGGTGTAGGTTTGCGTGTGGATGGTAGTTGGGAAGCCAGATTGTCCCTACCAATATTTCAGCTAACTCGCTCTTATCATCTCTCCAGATAAGCCATAGTAGACCCAGTTGTAGAGGCTACGTCTCCAAGACAACCTATTTACGCATTCTAGCATTTGATTGGTTGAAAGGGAGGGGCTACCTGAAGGCTAAAAGTCAAGAGTAATCTGACCACTCTATTCAGGTCATGAATATTCATTTTTGTCCAAAGCGGGGCTTGACACGCATCCCTCTTCTTTTTAACACAGAGTGGAGGCGTCTGGGCATTGAGGAGATAAGTTTCTTGAGTTTAGCCATTGGAATTTGATCCCACTCTTGTTTAATACAGGCTTCCAGCTGCTAGAGAGTTTTGGGTCTCCTTTGACGGGCTTTTCGTTTAATTATGTGCCAAATGTTCTCAATCGGTGAAAGATCAGGACTGCAGGCAGGCCAGTTCAGCACATGGACTCTTCTGCTACGAAGCCATGCTGTTATAATAGCTGCAGTATGTGGTTTTGCATTGTCCTGCTGAAAAACACAAGGCCCTCCTTGGAATAGATGTCATCTGGAGGGGAGCATATGTTGCTCTAAAAGCTTTATATACCTTGCAGCATTCATGGTGCTTTTTAAAACATGCAAGTGTCCCACACCATATGCATTAATGCATCCCCATACCATCAGAGATGCTGGCTTTTGAACTGAATGCTGATAACAGGAGGGGTGGTCTTTCTCCTCTTTAGCCCGGAGGACACAACGCCCATGATTTCCAACAAGAATGTCAAATTTGGACTCGTCTGACCACAGGACACTTTGCCACTTTGCTACAGTCCATTTTAAATGAGCCTTGGCCCACAGAACAAGGCGGCGCTTCTGGATCATGCTCAACAATGGCTTCCTTTTTGCATGATAGAGTTTTAGGTGGCATCTGTGGATGGCACGGCAGACTGTGTTTACAGACAGTGGTTTCTTGAAGTATTCCTGGGCCCATTTAGTAATGTCAATGACGGAATCATGCCGGTGAGTGATGCAGTGGCGTCTGAGGGCCCGGAGATCACGGGCATCTTGTAAAGGTCTTCGGCCTTGTCCCTTACACACAGAGATTTTTCCAGTTTCTCTGAATCTTTTGATGATGTCATGCACTGTCGATGATGAGGCCTTCAAAGCCTTTGCAATTTGACGTTGAGGAACATTGTTTTTAAAGTATTCCACAATTTCTTTACGCAAGCCTTCACAGGTTGGAGAGCCTCTGGCTATCTTTACTTCTGAGAGACTCAGCCTCTCTAAGACGTCCCTTTTATAGCCAATCATGTTACACACCTGAAGCCAGTTAATGTAATTATTTGCTAAATGTTCTTTCAGCTGATTCTCTTATATATTAATTGCTTTTTCAGCCCTTTTTTTTTGTGTCCCAACTTTTTTGAGACCTGTTACAGCCAGAAAATTTGAAATGAGCTCATTTTGTGGATAAAAATGTAAAATGTCTCAGTTTCAACATTTGAAATGTTATCTATGTTCTACTGTAGATATAACTGTAACATAATAACTACTGTAACATATTTGCTCGTGATCTGAAAGTCATTGCATTTTGATTTTATTCACAATTTACACTTTGTCCCAACTATTTTGGAATTAGAGTTGTATCTATGAAGATTATGGAGGCAGTTTGCTTACCATCATAAAAGAAACAAAGAAAAACTCATTCGGATAATCTCTTTACACAGAAAAGGCAGTATCTGCACTCAGATTTGCAAAAATTTTCCAGTGCTCGCATTACATATGTGTCCCTACCCATTCTCACATTAAACCTATGCCCTTGCCAAATTCCCAAAACTAATGAGATAACAGGTGTGGTGGATGACAGACAAAAATTTCTCTTTTAAAAAGAAATCTGTCCACAATAATAAAAGACACCTTCTAGGAAGTAGGTGTATCTGCGTCAAGGTCAAAAATAAAGAGAGGACTTCACCATGGAGGGCTTACTGCAAGATATATTTTGACTTTCAAGTATAATTTATGGAATTACAACCATTTTATATATCACCTAGCAATTTTAACGGCTTTAAATTAAGGGAAAAACCAATGGCATCCAACATTAAATTGCTCACAGTATTTTATTGCTTGGTTGCAAATCCTTTGCTGTCTGTGACATCAGCAGATGTTGGGTTTCTTCCTGGATGACACTCTGCCTGTCCTTTGCTTCAGCCATCTTCAGTTCCTGACTGTTCATGGGGATTCGACGCAAAGTAACTTTTATATTATTAACATCACGAGGTCAAACTCCGTTCCTGAAGAGCCGCAGTGTCTGGTGGTTTTTGGGATTTCCAGGCCTCAAAAACAAGGCACGTTTGGCTGATCAAAGACTTAAATGAGGCTCTTAAAAGCAGGAAGACATCTCAAAACAGAAGACATAACAGCCCTCCAGGAAGTGAGTTAGAGATTCCTGCTCTGTAACAGAGACATCTTACATATATATGACATGTTCTTCCACTTCTGTGCCCTTAGTTCTTTTCCTGGGACACTTGTCTACAGTGGAATCCAGCTCAGTTCGACAGATGAGTCAGTAAACATGAGGAGTCAGGATGCAGCTCTGAGAAAAAGCATTCAAAGGAAAGGACATCAGAGTGCATGAGAAAGCAACAGCGGACTCTGCAGTCAGATAAATATGCTGTGGTTCCCTTTCATAACTCACATCTGCAGGAGGGCAGTGAATACGAAAGACTGGAAACATCCCTTCTGCAGAATTATAAACACAACAGCTGATAGCTTTCAGTTTAACAGGAACCATAACCCTTTTTGAGACTCTGTTTCCATCTTCAGGTGATGGGGTGGTGTACAGAGGCAGGAGGAGAGCAGGGAGAGAGATGAGTGATGTAGATAAGTGGTCAAGGCACCAGGTTAGTTCACTCAGTAAAGGCACTGGTTGCGGTGCAACAGTTACCTCCCTTGTAAGAGTTACCTCGCTCACATGAGTGCGCACACACACACACACACACAATCGCACACACACACAAACACACACACACAAACACACACACACACACACACACACACACACACACACACACACACACACACACACACACACACAATCGCACACGCACACAAACACACACGCACAAACACAAACACACACACATTCGCACATGCACTCAAACACACACATACACATGTGCGTGCACACACACGCGCGCACACACATACACACGAAAACACACACACATACAAACAAACACATGCGCATGCAAACACACACATGCACGCACGCACGCACACAAACACATACGCACAAACACACACACATACGCATGCACAAACACACACACGCAAACACACACACACACACTCACGCAAACACATTCACACTCACACTGCAGCCCAACACTAAAACACGTGATTGCACCACATGTGTTCAGCACAGACAGCAATACTCACGCAAAAGTAAATATATATGCTCGAGAGATTTCTGGGCTGGGGGGTGGGGCCCTTGATGAGAAATCGATGGAAAGTTTTAAGATATTGATCTGAAGAAATATATGAGGTTTTTGATGCTGTGGTTATGTCTGCGGCGTTTGCTGGGAAAATCAATAATGTTATTGCGGGGCGACAGAGACGGAATCTGCGAGAATCCTGGGCGCCCCTAATTTCAGGCCCAAATCAAGCCATTCCTTCAGCCTGAGGAGGATTAATGTATCTGCTGTGAAACAAGACTTCGCTTGAAATAAGGTGGCGAGAAAGAGGAATGATCTTTGTTTAGCATTCTGCAGATATCGATTTATTGAGAGAAGGAGAGCGCCCGGCCGCCTCTTCGGCTTTTATGTGGCGCTGCGGAAAATGTTATCCTGTGGTGTGTAAATGCTTTTAACTTTGAGAGGTTTGACAGTATATTTTATGATGGGGACCCGATTGAGCATGGGGAGGCGGGGGGGCTAGGAAAATTTCTGCTCTGTATTTAAACCAGTGGGGACGTTTAAGAGCAGCGCACGCGGAATCGTACCACAGACAGACAGATTTTTATTTCTGCATCAGCGAGCCGCAGAGTATCCCTCAGGCATCGATGAGCCCAGGATTTCTCGAAGACTTTTCAAATAACAACAGACAACAGTTTACTTACAGGTGCATTCATAATATATTACGCACACAGCATTCATAATACCTTAAAAAGCCCAGTATAATGCATGAAAAGCCCTTCCGTAAGAACACATAAATATTGCACACAGGCTCTTTGCAGTAAGCTAAGCGCTGCATACTCAATAGCTCAGCTCCAAACAACATTTGTTATTAAATTTAACTAAAAATGAAAATCAGCATTTTTTTCCCCCCCTCTCTTCATAAGTAGAGTTCAGCAATCATGGAAAGACTGCCTGAGGTTGATTTTGTGATTCTGTGGGGAGAGGCTTGCAGTCGCTTGTAATTCAGTTAAGCACAAATGCTGACTGACTGAAGCCCAGTGTTGTCTGCGGTAATGGCCTGATAAATTATCAAAGATGAGGGGAATACCAAAACAAGGTGGAAATGCAAACTTCCTGCCAAAGCCCTTTTAAGCAATTTACAGATAGAGTGTAGCGTCCAGCTAACACCAGCCGGTTTCCACTGAATGAATGACGTACGACACAAAGCCGCCAGTATGACCATTCTTCTCATGCCCCATTAACTCTGAGACAGCTGTTTTTCTGTGCTCCTGACATTTATGCATGTTTACATCAACTGTTATGGCCATTGTGCAAGCCCATCCAAGCATCACTCCAAGTACTTCCGAGTAATAAATGATCATAGAAATTTATTACACTTTTTATTACACAAAAATGCAGTACTATAGCCATTAGGCCAACTATCATGACTCCTGAATACTACTTACCTTGCACTACTGTTGGTTGCATGATTATTGTACAGCATAAGAATACTGATTGTATTTTAGTATACGTTCCAAAGATGATTCTCTACAAAGACGAGTTTATCTCTGCAGCACTCTTCTCCTTGCCGTGAGATGCTATTCCATTTGCACTTGTGTGTGAACCATACACCTGGACTGCTGGTCAAATTAAGAAGGACATCTCAATCCCCTTCAAAATTTATTGCAAGACTGCAAAAATCCCAGCTCTGATAGACAACCCAGAACAGGCTCTGCTTCACCAAGAGGCTCTTATGAAAGACATGTTGTGCAAACTATCACTTGTGTTCCTCGGTGGAACAAAACAGAATTAAAACCTTATAAGCAGAAATGCTTATGAGCCTTTTTAAAATGGTGTCTAATTGCAGCTTTCTGACTCTGCTCTTTGTGTTTTTCCTTTTGAACTGCTAAGACCTCAAATGCTAAATGTAACATTCTGTTCCAAAATCTGAAAGCCTATGCAACAGCATGCCTCTTTCTGACAAACTGTCACTTGCTTGAAACTTGGCAGTGGGAAGTGAAATCAAACATAACATTTGTAACAGTGCATTAGTGCAAAACTCCAACCCTAATTCAGACTAAACCAGACGGGAGTACAGACACTCTCGGCCAAGCAGGGTAAACACACAATCCCAGGCCCTGTGAAACTGCAGTCTGTTCTTGATAGAAAACTTTATACTCCAGACCTATTGTATCCCCTCACCTAGAGTCCCCCGGTCGTCAGGGAAACCAACCTGACCCGAACCCCCCACCCCACCATAAGGCAGACACAGGGCTGGGATCAGAACTCTATTTATTGGTTGATAACAGTTAAACTGTTAACTTTTGCAATGCCATCTACAGCCTGGCAATAGGAGCCAGTGTTTTGTGGTTCTGACCCCTGTAGCTACTCTGCCCAGTGTCGATATCATCAGTTTCAGAACAAAGTGAATTCAGGACATGGTGCTGCAGACAGATGAGCCTCAGGGTTTGTTCTCAGTGTAAGATTAGTTTTTCGGCGCCCTGCTTATCACTGGGACCAATGGAGGGCCAAATTTGGCTGTCTGATTTGTTCTGGGGCCCCCTCACCGCACCACGAGTGTGTGGCGTGTGCCAGTTCGACAGAATCACACTGTTATCCGCCAACCTCACCCTCCCACCCCAAAATTCAGCTACCGTGCTAATTAAGCCCAATCGTCGGCATGGCAACGACACCCTACAGATCACATTTGAACCCGTCACCCTTTGAGGCTTGAGGGAAATATTTACCCAAACAAATACCTCACACAGCTGTCCGTCAAATCGTTAATTTCCTTTTTTCTCCTTTTTTTTTTTTGATAGATGGGCGAGCTGAGAAATGATAACCTGAGATTACTTGATACTTTAAGAGGATTACACCCCAGCAGAAAAGCCTTCATGTGCGATATGTTTGGGATGAACACCAGAGCTCTCCTGAGTTAGCCGTCTGTTTATTCCCTTCAGCTGAGATCTTCAGCCTCTCTCATTATTCATTTGAGCTGCTTGGAATGTTTTCAGGAAAAAAACAAGGAGATTAACGGGTTCTTGTCCAACTCCGCGTTCTACAACAAACCAAGATATTATTAAAACTTCTCATGCAAACACAGTTACACCATATGCTTTGGTCCTTTACATTAACCAAAGTAGCCATACCACTACTCAGTCACGTGGCTGAAGCTAAGTAGGTGTGGGCTTGGTTAGTACTTGGATGGGAGACCACCTGGGAAATCTAAGTTGCTGCTGGAAGAAGTGTTGGTGGGCCAGTAGGTTGTGATCTTCCCTCTGGTGGAATAATCCCCGGTGGAGTGATGGGGTCACTGTCCTGAAGGAGACGTCGTCTTTCGGATGAGACGTTAAACCGAGGTCCTGACTCACTGTGGTCATTAAAGATCCTATGACTCTTCCACAAGAGTAGGGGGTTCCCCGGCGCCATGGCTAAATTCCCAACCTGATTTTTTCGACCTGCCACCTAATCATCCCCTGATCTAATTGGCCGTGCAATTTGTCCTAAACCCCCAGGGCTCCCTTAAAAAAGGGATTTCAATCTCAACGGGACTTTCCTGGTTACATAAAGGTTAAATAAAAATAAAAAAACTCATCTGATTTAGAGGTCTTTCCAAGATTTGCTCCCTGATTTCCAAGGTTAGGTGGTGTGACAGCACTAGGCTCAGTGGGCACACACACACACACACACACACTGTGAGCGAAGTCCAGGGATCTGATTGGAATGGGCACCTCTGGCAGAGGGGGTGAGATCTCTGTAGCATCACAGCCTCGGGACACGGAGAGCAGGGCCTGCAGTGATGAGGGAGACTCGACCTCAGCTCTCCCTTCATCCCAACAGGAGACACACACCACCTGACCCGACCCGACCCGTCCATCAGGCACCGCAGCTGAAGAAGGATTCTCCTCTGCGGCGACAGGGTCATACCGCAGTATTGAGACAGGAACTGACTATGACACCTCATCTCTCTAACAAAACCCCCAGTGATTAGAAACACTCACACTACCATTCAAAAGTATGGAAATGCTAAAGATTTTACCATAGATTAAATTAATGAAACCTTGTGCTACGACGAGGCAATGACCCAAAACTTGAGCCCAAACCCTTGAGGGACTTTCTGGAGAGGAAATGTCCAAATAAGGCGTGGACAGCTGTATTAGCTGATTTAATCCCCATACATCGGTTCTGGGATTGCCTGGCTGGTAACAATTGTGACATGTGTAAACAATTATACAAAGGCCAACAGGAAACACTGCAGTCCATGTGAAAATCCATTGATAATGGTACAGCTTAGTAAAGTTAATATCCTAAGTCAATGAAAAGCAGTGATTAATTTTCATAGTGAATACTTTAATGAAAAATCACAAAAAACGTGTGTTGTTTATCATTTGAAAACCCTGTTGCCACCACGTAGTTGAAATAGTAAATAAAACATTAAAAATATATTTGGTGTTTGTTTCGTAAAATGTTCTACAACCCCAATTCCGAAATAGTTGGGACGAAGTGTAAATTGTGAATAAAATCAAAATGCAATGACTTTCAGATCACATGAGCCAATATGTTATTTCCAATAGAACATAGATAACATTTCTCATTTTGAAACTGAGACATTTTACATTTTTGTCCACAAAATGACCTTATTTCAAATTTCCTGGCTGCAACAGGTCTCAAGAAGGTTGGGACACAGGCAAAAAAAAGGCTGAAAAAGCAAGAAAGAACATTTAGCAAAAAATTAAGTTAACTGGCATCAGGTGTGTAACATTATTGGCTATAAAAGGGATGTCTTAGAGAGGCTGAGTCTCTCAGAAGAAAAGATGGCCAGAGGCTCTCCAACCTGTGAAGGCTTGCGTAAAAAAAATTGTGGAATACTTTAAAAACAATGTTCCTCAATGTCAAATTGCAAAGGCTTTGAAGGCCTCATCATCGACAGTGCATGACATCATCAAAAGATTCAGAGAAACTGGAAAAATCTCTGTGCGTAAGGGACAAGGCCGAAGACCTTTACTGGATGCCCGTGATCTTCGGGCCCTCAGACGCCACTGCATCACTCACCGGCATGATTCTGTCATTGACATTACTAAATGGGCCCAGGAATACTTCAAGAAACCACTGTCTGTAAACACAGTCCGCATGCCATCCACAGATGCCACCTAAAACTCTATCATGCAAAAAGGAAGCCATTGTTGAGCATGATCCAGAAGCGCTGCCATGTTCTGTGGGCCAAGGCTCATTTAAAATGGACTGTAGCAAAGTGGCAAAGTGTCCTGTGGTCAGACGAGTCCAAATTGGACATTCTTGTTGGAAATCATGGGTGTCGTGTCCTCCGGGCTAAAGAGGAGAAAGACCACCCCTCCTGTTATCAGCGTTCAGTTGAAAAGCCAGCACCCTGACGGCATGGAGATGCATTACTGCATATGGTGTGGGACACTTGCATGTTTTAAAAAGCACCATGAATTCTGAAAGGTATATAAAGGTTTTAGAGCAACATATGCCCCCCTACAGATGACATCTATTCCACGGAAGGCCTTGTGTATTTCAGCAGGACAATGCAAAACCACATATTGCAGCTATTATAACAGCATGATTTCGTAGTAGAAGAGTCTGTGTGCTGAACTGGCCTGCCTGCAGTCCTGACCTTTCACCGATTGAGAACATTTAGCGCATAATTAAAAGAAAAGTCCGTCAAAGGAGACCCAAAACTCTCCAGCAGCTGGAAGCCTGTATTAAACAAGAGTGGGATCAAATTCCAATGGCTAAACTCAAGAAACTTGTCTCCTCAATGCCCAGACGCCTCCACTCTGTGTTAAAAAGAAGGGGGGATGCTACACCATGGTAAATAGGCTCCTGTCACAATTTTTTTGAGACCTGTAGCAGCCATCAAATTTAAAATGATCTCATTTTGTGGATAAAATTGTAAAATTTCCCAGTTTCAACATTTGCTATGTTATCTCTGTTCTATTGTGAATAAAATACTGGCTGGTGTGATTTGAAAGTCATTGCATTTAAATTTTATTCACAATTTAAACTCTGTCCCAACTATTTCGGAATTGGGGATGTACAACTGTACAACATATTTAACACTTTTACTAAATAAAATTGCACGAGGTACTCAAATGGAAGGCGATTAGACATAATTATTCCTGAGAACACAGATGTATGCAGGGGTGGTCGGGCACAACATTCTCGTACAGCAATCATGTGACCAACCAATCAGAACATCAAGCAGTAACAAGAACTTCCACCCACTCTGAATGAAGTTTTTATAGCCAATAGCCTGCAGCCACACCAGAGATGTTACAGACTCTTGGTTGGGCAAATGACTTGCTTTATAAACCTTGTGTATAACAAACATATCTGCCTGAAGCTTACTTCTGATTTTAAACACTATAATGTCAAATCGAAGCAGCAAATGTGTTGCTAACATTACAGATTTAATTACTTGTGTTAGCCCACTTAATTTGGCCGTAAGCCCAGAGTTGTATTCTTTTCTGATATGCTTAGTTCGCCAGGAAACATGCCTGCATAAGCTGTTATCCGGTGACAGGTTCCTGTTATTATTAATTCATTTGATGCAGATCGACAGTAGAATGACCTAGCTGTGAGCTAGTTTTTACGGGCAACAAACAAGCAAATTAAACTCAGACGTTTGATCGTAGAAAAGAAAAAATGGAACATATTGCCTTTTTTTTAAAAAGAGCAGTTGATGACTCAACAATGGCCGATGACATGGCCTGCTTCCCGGCGTGCGACAACGGTAACAATCATAACACAGCAGAGCTCATTTTACAATTCAAAACTGGGCAAAGGAGAATTGATTAACAAGAGTTAGACAGGGAGTGAGTTTGGTCGAGAGCTGAAAATAGTAGATTTTTGATGACTTCAGGCATGTGTGACCAGATTGTAAACTAGGCTATGTTATTTTCAAACTTTCTAGTGTCTGTGAATCAGAAAGTCATGCCAAGTCATCATTTACCTGGGGTCACAACTTTTTTGACTCGCAAATAAACTCACGAGCAATGCAGCAGCGTTATTTTTGCTAATGCTTTCTAACTCCTCCACTCAGAATAATAGAAAGAGCATGTAGACTAAAACTGACTGTTGGTGATCAATAGTCCACTAATCAATGAAATGTGCCTCTGAAAATCAATTCAAAGATCACAACTTTACTCAGCAGATTTTGACATCAGCCTCAGGCTATCTGGTATCCCATATTTCCCTGGGGATTTTACTGTCCACTGGTTTGTGACCAACCAAATGCAAAAAAATAAGTGCTGTAACAAACATGGTTCAATTAATTGATTGACTGATTGAGGGATCAGTGAGTAATGGATATTGATGAATAGTTTCTAGTCCACTCCACATCCTACTGACTCATTGTACCCTGGGTGAATTTTGAAAGGCAGAATAGCCAAGGTCACCTGGGAGCCTGTGATGCTAACATCTGTGCCTCAGTGAATATGGGCTGCCAAATGAAAATGCATAAAGACACACGGTGAAGCCGTGCCGCTAGTAAACAGCAGGTGTGTAGGAATCTCACAGTGTCACCCAAACTGGCTTTCTCTAGCAGCACTTTCATTAAATTCAGAAGCCATTGCTGCTCTGGAAACTTAAACGAATCGTGTTCATTATGCCACAATTACACTTCAGAGCTCCTCGTGTGCAAGTACCTGACAACACATGACCAAAATAGTCAATAAGGTTGAGTTTAAACATGAGGTAAAACAGCTAGCTCATCTTGCTCATAAGAAACACAGGAAGCAAATGAAGGATTGGAACAGACTCTGCAATGGCTCTGCAGGTTAACCAAGTTATCATGAAAATTTTTAGCCTCAAACTTTGACCGAGTGCAGTAACCTTGATGAAAACTCATGTCCCTCAACAGCGTAAAACTTTGAATGATCTGGAACTCCTGCCTATCAGCAAATGCACATGAAGACATGTTTTTGTGCTGTTTGCAATCAAATAAAAAAAAAAAGAGTTTACTTACTTATCTCATCTTGATAATTACATATTTCAGCCAGGAAACCAGTCAAAGTTTTCGTGGGAGTAGAAAACCAAACAGTTTTTTTTAGATGACTAAATGACCTCTATGCAGATAGATCTGTCTTTGCCTGATATTAGAATTCTATGCCTTTAAGCCAATTAACCAATAGCACATGCTATTTATATACAGTATATCCTGCATTTACTCAAAAGACAGATGAACAACTGTTGTCCACTGAGATGAATCTCTCTCCCTCCATCCTGTGTTCAGTATTCCCATAATCCCACCCCCCTCTCACCCCCATACACTGCATATCCACCGGCTTTATTCTTTCTTCACTCTTCTGTTTGTTCTGGTCTCCACCCATTAGGGACACAGGATAAAAGTAGTGAGTGAAGGATATGAAGACAGGGGAACAGATGTAAGGAGATTTAGCGGAATGGGACGTCCCTGCTCCTCCCAGTGTTAATGTGCAGCGACATCACCGACGGGCCCGACAGACGGGGGAGCTAGCTGGATTTTTACTTCACAAATTCTGGAAAAATGCCACCACTAAGGCCAGTTTTGTCTTTGCTTGCTCAGGATATCTTTGGGGAAACTCGATTCCTATTTCCTTGCTCAATAAACAGATTGGAATCCGCGTAATGACGGCGGATGGGGATCGATATCTGGGTCAGACGCAGGGAAGAGTGGGAGGGCTTAGAAAAATATTGCCACGAGCACCCGGTCCCCGAAACCACACAGCGGTCGAGAGATCGGCACATCTTGAGAGTAACAGCCTGCGATTCCCCGGCCATTACAGCCCACCTTTCAATCCCAGTCATTGCCGTAATACCGAGCACAGAGTGCACCCCCCACCCTTAGAAGGGCTCTTAAATTTTTAAGGTTTTTTTTAAAGCTCTTTATTTGACATCCAAGGTTACGGCAGTGGCTCTGTGTTACCGCAGGGGAGCTGGACCCAGGCCTCGAAGCCAAACACCGTTTGTGGTCTCCAGATGGCCTGGCGCAGGCCGCTTTTTCACTGATCAAAAGACACTTGATGGCTCAATCCCACTGCTCATTTGTCGCATCCCTCTCTTCTTTCTACCCATGAATCTGAGCCAGAATCGACTACGTACTGACATAAATAAGGAGTTTCCAATCCGTCAAATGAGTTAGGAAACAGGAATGAGGAATTTCCCAAAGAGTAATCGAGTAAAGAAATTAGAAAGCATTCCTAGAGGAGGTATGTAAGGAACAGGTAGTATGTGATTGATAAACTCCAGGATCTAGCACTCCTATCTGTACAAATCTGTCATTCCTGTAACTTATGTCGCTTCAGACTTATGTTTGAAGGACAGGATGATGTTCCATTTTGCTAATTTGCATTTTTTCATTTGCCCCGTCCTCACAACCAATGTTTTCCTTTCCTGACTGATGGATGGAACAAAGGAAGGAAGGGAATGAAGAATGGAAGTGAAAAATAAGAAATAAATAAATGGCATGGGCTGAGAGGAAGTGTAGAAAAGGACAGACTGGATCCTCGGGGCTTCTGTTAGCCAGTTGGTTTGTGTTTAATCTGAGCGTGATTGCGGTTTGATTATCAGGAACCCTCGGCACGTGGACACCTGTTTTCATTACGAACACTAATGAATCCAGTCAGGCAATTAAAGCCTTCGAGCGGAGCAGAGACCCTGACGCGTCTTCAGTGCACCTGCGCCCAGGCTTTCCTCAAAGAAGCGCGAACGCTGAACGTGAGACACAAAACCAGGACTCGTCAAACACTGGCAGTGACGTGCCAGTTTATTGGAGGCTTCAGCATCTCACATTGATGACCAGAGTTCATCAGTTAGAAATCTGCCCTTCCGTTAACAAGGCCCAATTCTGTAGTTTGTTCTATGTGATCTGCAGCATGGGGTGAATCCACACACATGAGTCAGGAGCTAACCCCAGTGACTAACATATGTGACACACCTCTCTTTTCTCTCCTCCTACTTTTTCTTGGTCTTGGCTCCTCCCATCGGGGATAAATAGTTGGGAAAAAAAAAAACAAATGTAAGGAACTGAAGATGGGGTACGGATCAGAGAAAGGCAAATTAGCAGAGGAACGTTCTTATTCCTTCAAGAATCAGTCAGGGGTGACATCCATTATAGTCAGCAAAAGGCATTACTAATGTGTGATATGAAAGGAAGATATGCCGGTAAATACTTTATGTGACACATTCTGAGAAAATACCTCTGTAAAGGATATTCTCATTATTTTGAGCACAGGGCATCCTTGGGAAATGTCCCCCACTCGGGAAAGAGATTGGTATCTCCTCAGTGATGACAGCCCTCGATCGATTTCGAGGTCAGGGGTGACAAATGAGGAAACTTTGTCGAAACTTAGCGACTGGAACAAGCCCAGCGAAGTGTTTGCTTCAGCGCCGGTTCCCGTTGGTCAGCTGCAGGTGGTGCTGCCGTGAATTAAAGCCTACATGCCGTGATTATGGATGAGACGGTTCGAAGGGGGGAAGAACATGTTTAATTGGGCTGTCTTCATCCAGGTGTTGGGTTTTTCAGACTCCATCCAACACGATGCCAAGTCTGGTCAGGGACGTCCCTTGGGTCTAACACTCCAGCACAGATGCCGCTAAATTATTCAGTGCTTAAGAAACCTCTGCTCCTATCAGTGCATAATTTACTCTAAATAAGTTGCATCCTCTACCCTCAAAACCTGCTGACTGCTAATAGCTTCTGTAATAAGCTTTATTAATCCCCCAAAACCTGATTCAACACCTTTCAGAGTCGCTGGTTTGCTAAACACGAGGGGAACTTGAATATAAATATTAGCCGCTTGGCAATTTCTGCACATTTTTTCACTGTGTTAATGTGAAGGGTTGGGTCCATAATGACCCTTAAGCTAGCCTGTGGCAAAAGACAGATAATACATACAAATAAAAATAATTTAACCTCTGTATATGCCTCTGTATTTTTTTCCTTGGTGCTTGGCTTTCAAAAAAATGAAAATCAAATCAGGAATGTTTCCTTTGGAACATATACCAATGAGCCAAAACCTTATTAAAACTACTCACAAATAAAAAAAGTAACATGTACTTTGTATTATCTTGTCAAAATGGCATATGGTATGGTCCGCAGACAAACCTTAGGAGGTAAGCAAACTGTTACTTCTCAAAATAAACATTGCTGACGCGGAAAAAATCGACCTTGAGTGACTTTGATGAGGACCACGTTGCTATAGCCATGTAAGTGGGTCAGAGCATCTGTGAAGCACAAAGCTTTCTGAGGTGCTCCCAGTCAGCAGCGGTGAGTAACTACTGATGCTGGTCCAAGGAGGAACAAACCATGAACCTACAGCAGGGTATTGGATGCAGAATGCTCATCAATACACAAGGACATCGAAGGCTATCCTGTCTAGTCCAAACCAACAAAAGGACTATACTGGCAGAACTCAGAGCAAATTTTAATGGCACTTACATGAGGAATGTGTCACAGCACAGTGCATCGCACCTCACTGCGTGCGGCACTTTGTAGCAGCAGACCAGTGGGAGTGCCCATTCTATCCCTGGTCCACTGCCAAAAGCACCTACAATCTGCACGTAAGAATCGAAATTTAACCTGAGAGCAATTGAAGAAGGTCTCCTGGTCCAGCGAGTCCCGTTTTCTTGCACATCATGTGTACACTATATAGCTGGGGAAGAGATGGACTAGGATGCAGAGTGGAAATAAGACAAGCTGGTGCTGGGAGGGTGATACTCGGGGAAATATTCAAAGGGGAAACCCTGAGTCTGGAAATTCATGATGCCCTCAGTTTGATGGAGCTGTTTAGTCGGCTAGGGGGGGTGGTTTCAATGTTGCGGCTGATCAGTGCCAGGAACCCTGACAGAAACTTCAGTGAACCAGAAATCCAAAACTCTGCACAAGAATTTTTTTTTTCTTAATAAGTGAATGCACACAAATACATGTTTATGTGACATTTTGTCAGAGAGCAGTTGTCTTGGAAACAGTGGCCCAGAAACACAATCTATACTACTAGACAGCAAGCGTCCTGACTGGATGGCTATCAGGTGAACCAATATTTGCTTGACCTACCTTTGCACTAAATAGACTGGTGCACATCATTGAAAATATGCCAAATTCGCTCAAGAAACTCAGGAACCTTCCACATCTCCACTATCCCACGTGTCCCATCACTGCTCAGACAGCCCAACAACCCCTCCTTCCCTTAATAATTGCAACACCTAGCAAAAAACAGCCCACAATTCCCTGACTCGTACAACATACCTAAAAAAAAAAAAAAAGACGTGATGGCTATAATAGCAAATGGAGCAGACACTCCTTACAATGGCTCTTACATTTCCCCAGTGTGGGGTGCTCTTTATTTAACATCCAGGGATTGGTACTGCGGAGTAAAACAAGGTTAGTGCTCTGCAGATGGCCTGGTGCATTTTTTCTCCCTGAGCCTCAGCCTCTTTCACACCGTTGCTGTTTAGCGATTGCGCAAAGAAGACTGTTCTGGTAAAGCCGTCAGGAATAAAACGCTTTCGATAAAGCCTTTTTTTATTACAATCGCAAAAAAAAGAAGAAAAGAAGCAGATGAGGCGAGCGAAGCCAACATTTCGATTTTTCAGGTGTTTCCACAATGATTGAAAAAAAAAAAACTTGATGCTTGTGTTCGCTCTCCACTTCTGAGAAAGGCTGTCGCTTTGGAATCAAGCCTGTGAAATCGTTCATCTTTTGAGGAACAGGCATTGTTATGTTATAGTACATCAGCCGTACCTCAGTGGGAAAGGAACATACAGACTACATAACACAACGTACAAAAAGGAATATAAACGCTGCAGCTTCAACAACACTGACAGCCATAACAGCCTCAAATAAAGCGCAAAAGAAAAAACAGCCACAACAATAATATCAGCTATAATGAAGAAAAAGCTACACCAATGACAGCTCCAATAACAATAACAGCTACAACAACAAAAACAATGGCTACAGCTACAACAATGACTGCTTCAAAACTACAGCGATGACTGCTTCAACATCTACAACAACAACAACATCAATAACATCAATACTGCAGGCACAACAGTAGCTATAACAACTAAACAACTACAGCTTCCGCTAAGACAAGAACAACAGCCTGCTACATCAATAGCTAAAATGGCAGCAGTAACAATAACAACAGCAGCTATAAAAACAGCTGCTATAACAATTAAAATAATCATGCAATTGCTACAACATTTATTTTCGACCAGAGTTGCATTAATTTATGGCTGAGATCTAGTATTAATGACGGAAGAGTCAAACTACTCCACAAAGCCTTCTCCAGAACATTCCAAAGACTTTCAATCGGTTAATGTCAGGACTCTCTGGTGGCCAATTCATGTGTGAAAATGATTCCTCATGCTCACTGAACCACTCTTTCACAATTTGAGCCCAATTAATCTCAGCATTGTCAGCCTGGAATATGCCGTTAGGGATTGAAAATATCCATTGATGGGGTAACCTGTTCATTCAATACATTCGGGTAGTCTGCTGACTTCATTTTATTGCTGCTTAACATTACTGAGCATAGACCTGACCAATTCAGACTGTGAAATGCCCCCAGAGACATGTACAGTATGCACTATGTGTAATGGGCAGTGTGGGGGTAGTTACTCTAAAAAAGTAATACAACGTACGTTACACATTACTAGTTACTTTTAAAAAAAAGTAATCCCTTGCTTTAGCTTAATTACTCACTGCTGAAAGTAAATAGTTACACCACTAGTTACATTACTTTTGGATTACTCAGCATCATCATCTGAAATTCACCATCACCTAATTAATTAACCATATCATGTTGAACCTGGTATATGCCCAGATCAGCAAGAATCTTTATTCCAGTAAAGAGGACACACACAAGATTCTTTCAAGCTCTATAATACAGCAAAGCCAACAGCGAAGCTGTAAAAATCAGCCCAAACAGCACTTCACAGAAAAGGGAGTCAAGCGCAAGGCTACAGTACTGGCATAAACACGCATGAAAAAGGACGTCTGATTTGTTTTTTCTGTCCTCGGTCTCAATCGCCAATATACTGAAAAGGAAGAAGAAGAAGAAGACAAAGACTTTTTTCTGGCCTTCTGTCCTGCCGATAGTTGAAGATTTAAAGTAATGCAAGTAACTAGATAATTTATTTGTTAATAACTGTAATGCTATTACTTAGGTTATCAAAGTAATGTGTTACATTACTGCGTTACTGTAATCTACAGTACAGTAATTTGTTACTTTGTAATGCATTACCCCCCAACACTGGCAATGGGTGCATCATTTCATAGGCTTCTTTTCTTACCCTGACGTGCTCATCACTCTGGAATATGGTAAATCTGGACTCATTAGACCACATGAACATTGTCCATTGTTCCTCAGTCCAATCTTTATGGCCCCTAGCAGATTGTTGTTCTTCCCCAATTACCCTCACTAAAAAGTGGCTTTCTGGAAGCAAGGCAGCTGTTTAGTCCCAATCCTGCAAGTTCTTGTTGCATTGCGCAAGTGGAAATGATCTTGCTTTCACAATTAAACATAGCCATGAGTTCTACTGTTGATTTCTTAAAATCAGACTTCATAAGGCATTTTGATGATTTCCAATCACAATCTTACATGTTTCTTTCCGACCCATTTGTTTTGTTAATAATGCACTGAGCAGTTCCTGACCCAAGTCCAGTGATTTCACCAATCTCCTGAGTTATTTTCCTTACTTGATGTTGGCCAATAATTTGCCCGTTTTAAAACACTAATATCTTTTTCGCGACCATGGGATACGTCTTCCAATGTTTGAGAAATGAGAAGCAGCAAAATGCATCAGTCAGGGTTCAAAAAATCGTTGCCAGCTGAATTATATTAATCAATGCAATAAAGATTCAATCATAGACTCTTAACTATTTGCGTATTTAAATCCAAACGACGACTTTTTCAGGTCAAGCAGTGTATAAAATGTTGATCAGCCATGACATTGTCTTTGAGATGTCAGCTCCAACAACGCATATTAAAGCAGTTGTTCATTTGATATCTGCTGATGCTCAAAGTTCAATAATTATTACAGGCATCAGGAGTGAAAAAGTAGCATTAGTGCATCCCTAATGTAGGATACATGAATGTTCTCCAAAACAAAGAGATATACCTGCATGTAAAATGAATAGTTTACACACTGCATAATTTGATAGAGCCCGTAAAACAGAGTTATAGGCTGTTGACTGACCCAAATAAGAGGAGGTGAAAAAAAAAAAAAAACAGGTGAAAAAAACAGATTGTTATTGTATTTCTCTGTTACCACACCTCCCACTCCCACGTCTGATTGGAGGAGCTTACCTTAGTCAGCTCTGTGATCTCACACTTCCCTGTCCGAAACAGCTTGTAAGAGCGATTCCTATTACCGAAGAGTCATTAATAACAGCGATGGCATTAGCCCTGATTGGCTCCCAGTGGAAAACTGGGAGTGGGAAATGTATGGTGGGATGTGGAAGACAAAGCCTAGCTACCAGGGGAAGATCTCGACTGCCAGGTGACCCGTTACGGGGGTCAGCGAATGATGACAGCCTGATGATCGCGCAGCTGCTCCAGCAGTTTCGAGACCCCCCCCCCCAGGGGACTGACCTTTCCAGCGCACAGGAGGACATCATCAGAACCTCTCGGACTTTAGATGATGATCACCATTTCGCTTTGCATTGTGAAGGCTGTTTTAATTCATGAAAAAATTCCTCATAATTCCTCATTGTTCCAGTTACGACCTGCCTACCCCACCCACCCGCGCCCTTTCTAAATCCCAACCAAAGAGTCCCAACTCCCATTCTCTCCGTCCTGATATAAATCACATTAACTTCCCCGTTTTCAAGATCATTCCTCCCCCTGGAGAGTTTATCCCGTAGAGCTCCATTCCCTGAGCCCCTCCACAGCTCTGCTCCCCAGGGCGCTCTCCACAATGTTACATTTCTACACCACTAATTTCCACCCGCCCGCCATCACCAGGGGCTGCCCGCCTTCTCCGTGAAATCAAATCGGGGGAAGGACTGAAGGATTATGCGCCCAGGTGTGTGTGTGTGCGTGTGTGTGTGTGTGTGTTTATGTGTGTGTGTGTGTGTGTTTATGCGTGTGCGGGTGTGTGCATGTAGAAAATATTCTGATGCACTAAAAACGAGCGTTATTTGACCCCTTAATGCAAACATAAAATTAGTCAACAAAAGCTTTGACATTGCAAAAAAAAAAAAAAAATCAATTATCACAAATATAACTTTTTTTTTCATGTTAATTTATTGAATGATGAGGGGGAGCCCAAAGATTTTTGCTCAAAAAGAAAGTTTTTCACGGTTTTTAAGTCTTAAACAGGTCAAAATTAAGCGGATCAGAACGGGAGGGTTAAGTATGTGCAGTCCCTGAAGACACAAAGAGATGGGCGAGTAAATCCATGGTTTTTATTTGCTCTGAAAGTGACCTTCCCTCGCATCGCAGCATCAGAACTGATTGTGCCGCTAAAGCTGCACAATCAGGAGCGCCAGAGGCTCAGGGAGAGATAGAGGAGCGCAGGAGCGTTTGAACAACTGGTCACGCTCGCTCTGTTATCGCAGAGACGTCTGAGAGACTGAGAGAGATCTCCAGCGCCGAGTCCCTAAACTGTCACAGTGATGGCATCCGTTCAGCTACAGCGAGATCTGCACATCCTGTGCTGCCCATCTGCTGGCGCGTTAGAGCGGCGGAGAGACATGCCAGCCTAATTCAGTCCTTTCTCCTCTTCATTTCAGCAGAGCTGCGAGACCTTTCTGACGACAATTCAGATTTCATGAAAGAATCATTTTATTTTTACAGGCTATACTGCCTGCACACACAAAAACACACGCACAGACAAGCACAAAAACACACTAGCATGCTCATATACACACACTCACTAACACACATTCTTGTACCTCTATCTTTGTGAGGACAGTACATTGACTTCCGTTCATTTTTTGTGTGTCTCTATAACCTTTCCCCAATCTTAACAATGAGCAACGTATGCCTAACCCAAACCCTAACCTTAACCTTAACCTATCGCTTATTCTAACCTTACCCCTAACCTTAACTAATAAGTCACAATTTGCCTTTGTAGGTTGTGAGGACACATGAAAATGTCCTCACTTCCCAATAATGTCCCCACTCTGTAGGAAAAAAAAAAAAATTTCTGGTTTTCACTTAGTAGCATGTACAAAACACACACACACACACACACACACACACACACACACAAAATACTTGATGGGTTTGGACAGTTTTGAAAAAAATAGCAAAATGCTGATTTAGTTACATAACATATAATAGAGTGGCGAGAACAGGTTGTTCAGACCATCAGGGATCATCATGGTCCCAACAATGGGGTGTGGCTAGCGGAGCTAGTTCAGACAAACAATTGGAGACATGATCTCATAGGAACTCCCATGCATATCAGCCACTGCCCCGCCCCTTTTGTAAGGCAGTCTATCAAAGCTGCTCTCCTGCTCTGCCTCTGCGGGAAAAACATGCTGCTGCCTGCTGCTGTGCTGCATCACTCTCTGCTGCTGCTGTTGGTAACACTGCCTGCTGCGGCATCACTCTGTCCTGCTGCTTTTTAATACTGCCTATTGCTAATTCACATTGCTTGCTGCAAGTTAAAATTATCATCATATTTGAAGCAGCACCATATTTGCAGCAGAGTTTGCGGAAACATGAGCATACTACTAACTCAGTTTGCTTTTCTCAACACATACTGAAGAACTTCAATCTGCTTTCATGGTTCCTTGATAAACTAAATAAAAGTAGAAACTTGTGCTTTTCCTTAATGATTAGGTATGATTCATGAGAAATAAAATTCACAAACTGAACTGTTAGCCCTATGGTGGTAGTTATTCTTACCGTGCTTAAAATAATCACTATTTATTTCATCAAGCAGTCCCTGCCTCTATATATTTATTGTAATAGGGTCCCCTAGAACAGTGTACAGTACTTTAAGTGTCATCTGGCAAAGGTATCATACAAGAAAAGTATAACTTTCCTTGATTTTATACTCAATACTTTCAGCTATGCACTGATGGGCCACAACATTAAAACCACCCTTAGATAAAGCAAATAACATTGATTGTCTTATAACAATGGCACATGTCAATGTCTGAAAAAAGACCTTAGATGGGAAGCAAACAGTGTGTTCTCGAAGTTAATGTGTTAGAGGAATGAGACCAGCACAGCACTGACATAGGCAAAATCATTTTGGCCGGAGGGGTGGGAAAGAGCATCCTCGAAGCTGCAAAGCATGTGGGGTGATCCCAGCCAGCAGTGTTGAGTTCCTGTTGACACTGGTCCAAGGAGGAAAAAACCATCAACCAGCAGCAGGGTGGAGGGGCATCCAAGGTTTATTGATGCACAAGGGCAACAAAGGCTAATCCACCTGGTCCAAACCAACTGAAGGACTACTATGGTCTTAGGCTATTGTGGCTGAGAATTTTAATGATGCTCATGGAATGTGTCACAACACACAGTGTATTGCACCCTTAGAGCAACTGAAGAAAGTCACCTGGTCCAGTGAGACATGTACAGTTAAGGTTTTTGATTTTTTACGCAAAACAGGAGGGCTATGCTTGCAACTGCATAAAAGAATGTGAGAACGTCAGTGAACCCCATTTATCCGTGAGCCATACAGAATTCATGGCAATACAGCAGATTTAAAACATGGAATACAAAGTATATTCACCCGAGAATGTATTCATATTAGATGAGTTAGTCCTGACTGGTTTAGGTAACTGCATAGCTGCATCTCAAATGTGGCAGAATTTGAAAATTCATCTGAATTATTCTTGTTAAAGTAAAGATAACATGTAGCCTAACGTCTTCCTGTGGAGCTTGTCCATGTATAGTGTGGTGACTAAGCCTGTTCCTGGAGATCCACCATCCTGTACGTTTTCACTTCAATCCAAATTAGTTGCATCTGACTCAGTTAGTTCAGTGCAGATCTCTGGCTGTTGAATGAGATCTGCTTTGTTCAGGTTGCAGTGAAAACCTACGGCATGGTAGGTCTTCAGGAACAGGAGTTGGTGACCATAGCTATGAAATAAACTCTTTATCAGGTCTGCTCTTTAGTACATTCACTTATAGAGTCTATAGGCTTTTTAAGGGCATTTTTGAGTCAAAATTGCTGTTTTAAATTAGGTTTTGTTGGCCATATTTGAAACACGGAGGTTTACTATTTCAGTACTTTAAACTGCCATCAGAAAGACTCATTGTTGCCCATGTAGATCTGTACAGACCATAACATAAATTCAACATGCCTAAAAATATCCCTGGTTCAGATCTTAAAATTGGTTTGTGGACCTAGCTGATTAATAACGCTAATTAAAATGTTACTCGTACCTTTTAAAGTATATTGGGACGCCACTAAAGCACGGTGTGAGATCCTCTGTGAACTAAAAATACATTTCTAACTTTACACTGATAAATGTGTCTTAGAGGATTTCCCTTAGCTGGGCAGGTGAAAAGAGAGTAAGCCACCATTTTGAGCTTCCTTTATCCCATACTTAATGAGCAGTGAAAAGACTGCCTTTTCAAGCTGACAGTTCTCAGACTTTATTCATGTAAGTATCTGGACATTGAGTCTGGAGTACCGGGAGTTCCTAACCTTCACTTTGTGTAAAACAGAGACCTGTCGGGGTGATTCTCTTACTGCTGATTGGCTGGATTTTCCCTCCCAAACAATTGAGCCCTTGGGGTAATGGATGGGAAGCCATGTAGTTGAGACAAATCATTCACCAGGCCACTACTGCCACTGTTTCTACTTTAGTTACTGCAACTCATAATGCTAACGCCACTACTGCTGCTGCTGCTACTACTACTACTAATGCTAACACCACTGCTAATGCTACTGGTACATCTATTACTGGCAATACTACTACTACTATTGCTGCTGCTGCTACTACTGTAACTACAACCAATGCTATTGCTATTACAACAACAACAACTACTACTACCACTTCAACTGCTAATGCTACTACTACTGCTAATGCTACTGTTTCTGCTATTACTTCTACAACTACAACTGCTGCTACTACTACTACGTCTATTAATATTACTACAAGTACTCCGACTATTGCTGCTGCTAATGCTAATATAACTGGCATTACTCCTACTACTGCTGCTATTAATGTTAGAGCTGCTGATGTCATTCCTGCCTGTAGTCACCTCTCTGTACTTTTCCTGGCTTTGGAACACCTCCAATCGATTTTCAAAGACTCCAGTCTATTTATTATCGCTGGTGAAATCTCAATATTGACTCGTTTTGGTTGCTGCTTCTGCACAAAAATATCTGACAAACACTCTTCCAAGAGCTGCAGCGTCTGTTCGCTAAATAGCACCAGATGTTGCCATAGTGACTACACAAGTGAGTATGCCATTTTCTCCACTTAGAGCAGAAGATATCGCTGATACGCCTTTCATGCCCTAATGAAGGGGACCCGCTGCCAAAGGGGGCTTGGCAGGCCTGCGTGGATCCTTATTAAAATGTTATTCATTCACCGCACAAATATTTCCGCGCTGTGAAAGCCTTGCACGATGAAACGCGCTTTTCTATTTAATCAGGGAGTTGCCGGTTGAGGGCAAGTTCTTGACTTGTTGAGTGTAATCCAATGTAGCTGAATGCATCGCTGCTAATTAGAAATGGCAGTAAGGGACAAACAGCCCCATACACAACCCTGTCTCATAAACAGTACTTTATGAATCATAAATTGCAGTTTATCAAATTTTTCTGCACCCGAAGCATTTACAGCAGGTAATTACAAGCGACAAATGACATGAGAGGGAACATCATTTATTATTCATTCCGAACGATTTCATTTCAGCCTTTGTAAAATTACTGGCAGGAAAAAATCACTCGGTCGCCCCCTACCTCGCCATAGTTCTCATACAATCTGGCAACCTAGAGCTCTGTATTCATCGCGCCACAACGCTGCTAAATTTGTCATTGAACTATTGTAACAAAAGCATCATTCAAAAGCAGTCATCCTTGTAAATATGAATGTGATCATAAGTTTCCAGCCTGGTCAAATAAAATCGTTAAAAAGTGACATTTCATCCATAAATTCACTCACAAAACCAATAACTCAAGAAGTAAATTCATTAAATGGTTGCAGTTCAGACTTCAAATCATAGTTCTGTCACAAGCTCGTCTATCCCAGACCTCCCCCCTTCCCACCACAGGGTCGACACACTTCAGCACACCAAACGCCAGACCAGGTAAGTGGCAGAAAAGCAATTTTAATTTCATTTTGACATTAAAATAAGCAGCCAGCAATTCATGATGCTGCGAGTGATCTGAGCAACCCTCTTTTCTTACTCTCTTCACAGAAGGCCTGTCACTCGCAAGGACCCACCCACCCACCAAAACTTTGGCAACCCCTAGAGGTAAGCATGCTAAACGCACACACACACACACACGCACACACACTCTCCCCCACAGGGTGTCATAAGCTTCAGAGAATACACACAGCAGGCATACACACAATCCCTTAAGGCTACTACCCAAAGACCCGTGCCCGCTGCGGCAGGTAGCTCACCCCCACCAGTCGCCGGTGATAGTTATAATGTCTCCGCCACAGACATACTGTTTCCCGGTTGTCTGTCTGCATGTGTGTCCCTCACACCTTCCACCACAAACATCTAGTCCATACTCAGTCAAAAAAGAAACTTCACACTCATAAATTTCTAAATATTTTCTTGAAATTAATACAAGAGATATTATTATTATTATTAGGGGTAAATGCGTTGTCAAAGACATCATGACACACAGCAACTCCGACGTGCACAAGAATGCAGCACGTGCGAGCATACATCAAGGTAAAAGCATGTTTCCTCGTGTTCCTAGTCACGTGACCTTATGAGACACGTGCAATTGAGCCCACGTTAGCACGGTAGAGTGACATCTCAGAAAAACAAGTTCTTACAGTCAATTATCCGTTGATTTGCAATGCCACGACTGTCAAACATTCAACGTGAACGTGCCATTGGCATGCTGAATACGGAACGCCGGTCACTGACGTTGCCAGGGTTATGGGATGCAGTCGACGGACTATCCATGATCTTTGGACACGTCTCCAACAAACTGGCACCACAGCAGACCGACCTCGTTCGGGTAGACCACGTGTGACGACACAAGCAGAAGACCGACAAATCGTCTTATGTCATTTGCGTAATCGATTTCTCACTGCAACGTCCACTAGGAATGAATTGGTTAGAGGTCGTGTGACTGCCCAAACCATACGTGTCGCCTGCGCACTGCTCGTCTCCATGCATGTCGGCCATATCGTGGACCAATTTTAACCCAGTTACACCGACGTCAACGGCTTCTCTGGGCACAACGACATCTGAGATGGACTCAGCGTGATTGGAATAGGGTCGTTTTTAGTGACGAATCCAGATTCACTTTGCACTTCGCTGATGGGAGAGTTAGAGTTTGGAGGAGACGCGGTGAACGCAACGCCCAGTGTTGTGTGCAGGAAGTGGACTGTTTTGGGGGCGGTAGTGTTATGGTTTGGGGTGCCTTTAATGGTCCTGCCCGTTCCCGACTGATGGTCGTTCAAGGAAACCTAACTGCTGCAGGATACAGAGATCAAGTGCTCATTCCAGAGCTTTTGCCATTCATGGCAGCTCATGGCCCAGATCTGACATTCCAACACGATAATGCCAGACCTCATATGGCCAATTTAACGCGAAATTTTCTTAGGAATGCTGGCATCAATGTCATGGAGTGGGCCTCAAGGTCTCCCGACCTTAATCCCATAGAACATGTATGGGCAGAAGACTCCGTCAAGTAAGGAACCCTCCACAGAATTTGCAGGAACTTGGTGCCATGTTGGTTCAATTATGGCAACGCATCCCCCAAGCTGTGTTCAGACGCATCATTCAATCCATGAGGAGACGTTGCGTCGCAGTTGTGAACGCTCATGGAGGGCATACGCGCTATTGAAATGCTTTCATCAAGTTGTAACTTACCATTTTTACTCTCGTACATTTCCATAGCATTTCCGGTGGAACTGGTTACATTATGAACATGATTTTTATGGTACACCGTCCTTAATGGGTACAGAATGGAATTAAATCATTATTTAAAACCACTTTTCTTGTATGTTCAACTTATCGACCTCCAAACGAGTGTGAAGTTTCTTTTTTGACTGAGTATATATCTACTGAAGGAGTGGGGGATTTTCACCAAGTCAAACATGGTAGCTCGCCACAGTGATAGCTGTACTGATTAGGTTTTGGAGGGCATCAGGTCAAAGGTCAAGGTTACATTAAGTCAGTTGTACGTGGGGGCTGAAATTCAACTTTAAGGGCATGTAAGTCTTTGGCAGGCAGAGGCATAGCAATCAAAGCTGTGCGTTGAATGGTATTTTTTTACCATTGGGAGTTCCCCACTGACACAAACATAATTAAAGACAAGACAAACAAATAATGCAAAACTAATAAATTGGATGTTGTTTTGGTCGAATCACCAAACCAGCCTAAAACCACCATCCATAAAAATTCCCGGACGCTAACTGAAATGTAAAGAAAAGACAACCACCCCCTCCCGCAAACCCAGTGTTCCACATGATCAATGAAACTCCGCAAGTCTGGACTCTCTGTGGCTCTGCCTGGTGCCCTCCAGGGGACTCGGCCCTGGTCCACACGCTGTGCTGATGCCTGCTCACGGGGAACTCCTGTCGGCAGGGATAGAGTCTCAGGACACTTCGCTGAACCTCCCTCGGTCTCACTCACAGCAGTGCAGGACCTGCAATCACCACTCAGCTTATTAAAGGCGGCTCCCCTGCAAACAGTGCTCATTCTGCATCCAGCCGGCTTCCAGTGTCTTTTCAGTGAAAATTATACAATTATATATAATTATTATGCAATTATAATACAATTATAATTACTATACTTATGACTATGGCCATACCATGGTTTTACTATGGGTTTACCATGATATTTTATGGTCACTATGACTACTGTGCTCCCAAATATTCCATGGCAATGGTTATTAATATGTTCCATGCTGTTCATCTCTCATATTTTATGGCCGCAGTGGTCATTATATAAACCACTAGTCAAAAATATTTCCACATTACTTGTTTCCGTGTCATGGGTTAGTGAAATATGAGCAGTTTAAAGTCCTCAAATGGCACAATGCAAAATTTTAATAGTGAGAAGTGAAAAAGAATTTGTATTTTGGAAAATAAAAAAGAAAACTTATTATTTCCATTTTCTAACAAAAGATGTAAACTAAATCAAAATTGGTGCAAATTGGATGAAAAAAATCAAGAAGCAGCAAACCGCAAGTGCAGCATATCCTCAGGAACTCCCCCAGGAGAGTGAGGAACAATATTACTGTCCTTTCAGAAAATTTGCTTTGAATCTGCATTGCAGCTATCATGGCAAATGGTGGCCACTTTGAGCATTTCTTTGGAAAACAAAAAGTGTTTAAAATTCTATTGTTTCATTTCTGCCTGCTTGAAATTTCTTAGTGAATGAAAACTTTTGCTTGGTAGTTCACTCCATGTTGTTTATAAAGTTTTGCCAAGGTACCACTAAAATTCTTCTGCAGTTCAACCAAGGACACAGAAGAGTAGCCATCTTTTTTATTCCCTGCCACAAAGTGAAATGGGTACATAGGAATGTGTGTTGTCCTTTTGCTTGTCCGTTCATCGATCTGCCGAAGAGTCCATCCGTTTTGCTTCTTTTCCAGGCCACTACTTCAAAACCGTTCAACATTTTCCCACAAAATCTAATTTATAGATATGTCTTATAGTGTAGACGTGCCTTTTCATACTGTCATCCGTCCTCCAGTCCATCTGTCCGTCCCTCTATCACATTTTTTTTAATATTGTAGGATAATGTCACATACATATTCTGCATCTGCAGTTTGCCACACTTCACTGATGCAACAATGCACTTAATTCAAACCCAGGAACGCTATGCTTCATGGCTGCAGTATTGCATTAAATAAAAAATATCTAGGCCTTGTGCATAATTTTATGTACCTTTTCTTGTAATTCAGCAGGACATATTTGTGATCTTTGGAAACCTTGGGATCTGCAGTACGATTTGAAATAAGCCTGAAATTTCACGGGTTTGTATACAGCACCTGCAATTGATAAACCCACATAGGGTTCCGTAGATTTTACGGGGTTAATTCAACAGTTAAACCATAGTAATACCACAGTTAATTTTAGAGGGGGTACCGCAAAAAAGCAGTGGAGAAATGTCAGTGAATGAGTCGTTTATGCAGAAAGCTCAGTGCCATGTGAATACAGCCATTTGTTTAAGAGTTAGAAAGCTGCTGGCGTAAAAAGCACATTCTGAAAAGGTGAATGAGAAATGCCAAACACAAACAATAACAGACGCAGGTGACTCAAATGGAAGGGCAATCTGAAGGCAGCTATTAACATTCAAGGGCCTGGATTTTATTTATTTTTCCATTAATTTTTCATGTACTGCTATTTCCGGCTCTTAGCGGAGCGAACTCCTGCGTTACGTCAGAAAATATTGACCGAAACATAGCGGCAGGAGTGGCCTTTCTGGAGCGTGGGCCGACGACAGCAGCGAGCCAAACGGGGTGGTTTCGGCCGGCCGCTGAGAGAGCCAATCGAAAAAGATGTCATGGAAACGGAAAGCTATCCGGACGACAGTCCTTGAGGGGGTCTATGGAGGGTGGTCTCGTTAAAAGTTAGCTTTTGTTTATCTCAGTCCCCGCTCTGTAGAAGGCCGGGCACTACTGCAGGTTAGACTGGGACAGATAGCTCTGTTCCCCCGGGGGGAACTGAAATGCCGGATGTATCCAGTCTAATGTCTGCCTGTGTAGGGAAACAGAAACAAAGCTTGACATAACTCTTGCCTGTTGGTGGTCCACTTGTAAGGCTTTCGCGCGGCCCACCGAGACGCTAGCTGGCCTTGATTGAAGGAGCCATTGATTTCCTCTGGTGAGAGACAGCGTTGAATGAAGGACTCGCCACAGCACTCAATTCACAGCAAGGGAGAAAAGCGGAGAGGAGAGAGAGAGAGAGACTGCTTTTCAAAAAGCCCTTCATATAAACGGCTGTCAAAAATACATAATTGAAAAAAAGAATTCTGCTCGCCGGCGCACGAGTGTTAAAAAAAAAAGCAAACTAACATTATCGAGAGAGTCCATTTAAAACACCGCCAGCTCGGTCGCTTAAACACTGGGGCTTTGAAAACGAAGACAGAATACTTCCTTTTTCATCAGCTTCCCAGAAGGAGCACCCTGCATTTCCTGCAGTACCTCCCTGATATCGAAAATCTTGATTAGTCTGAGTGGTTTGTGCCTCACAGATTCCGTAAATGGGTAGCGCATTCTGCACAGAGCGCCTGCATTCACAGACAGTGAAATAAACTCCTTTGACTAAGTGAGCCTTCATTGTTACATTTTAATAAAAGGCATTTTAATTAATCTTGATTTTACATAAATGGCAGTGTGCAGTTATAGGATAAGCTTCCTTTTACAATTGTAAACAAAGAGATGGAACAACATTACCACAAAGTCAAATTAAGTGCCAGTACTTTTTGTAATTTTGTAATTATCATTACAAGTTCAGGTACCATGCATATATGGATGCTATATTGCAGATTACAAAAATGAATAGTAATTGTATGACAGGAGCAAAGACCTATCTTTGCTTGTGGCAGGGCTCCTGTGCAGACTGTAGTATGCTGCTAACGTAGTCTGAATCAGTTCCTGACACAAGGTCTCCTCCAACACAGCAGCTGCACTGCACTCCCTCCTGCTGCAGTAGCATTATAGTAGGGACTTTAAGCAAATTTTGCTTAAATTTTGCAACGGCTACGGCACCCGGAAATAGATCTGCGCTGATCGAGACTTTAGATGGTGTGGCGGCGTTGCTTGCTGTAGCAGGCTGATCTACTACGGGGAAAGTACCAATCTCACATAGTCACTCCAACGCGTGGTTCAGGTAACTGAATTAAATGGTTTTCATTGTATTTCTGAAACAAAATGAGTTCTACAATTGATAGTGACACACTATACATTACGTGTTTCAGCAAACCTTTCCCACAGATACAGGATACTATGTATATTTCATTGTATAAAACCATAGTGAACTGTTTTCTGCTGTAGGCTGTATTCTCCCCTCATCCTTGCATTGCATACGGTACATAATTTCTCTGCATACCCTATAAATATCTATATTTACTCCCATGTACATTCGTCTTTATTCGACTGTGCAAATAGAGCGCACACATGCTGTATAATATAACACTCCCATGCACTTTACCTGATTAGATGTGAGCTTAAAATGTCACATTTTATGTTTTTTTTTTTATTTGCTCGTTCAAAATAAATTTTATTAAAAAGATGCTCATTTCTTTTTGTTATGCTCTGTACCTGTACTTGGCTGAATAACAGTAAATTTGAATAATCTAATATTAACAGTTTCCCATTTCCCCTGAAGCTATGTCGTATGCCCCTTTTGCCAGTGAGAGTGGGACAAATAAGGGTTCACAGTAGGTTACAATTTAGTTCACACTGAACAAACTACTTTGCTAACAAACTTTTATCAAAATCCGCCGTTGCTTAAAGTTCCAACTGAATTTGATGGCTAGGCACCAGTGTCAGAATAGATTTCTTTCCGGATGCTGTAGCCGTTACAAAATCTGCCTTCGCTTAAAGTCCCTAATATCTGCATACAGCAGAACATGCTAAAACGCTACTGCATTACAGTGCAAACTTACATCGCAAATGTGTTTTCCTTTTGTTGTGATTGTCAGACTATTTAATCTGCTTTGTTTATTCAGGAAAACCCCACTGATGGCTCCTTTAACCCCCGGAGCCTCTCATGAAACACTTCAAGGTCTACATTTGGATTTGCATTTGGCATAAACAGTCCAGGTTTCAGCTAATCCAACTGTATGATAAAACCCAGAGCCCATTTATTAGTTATAGGCAGATTCAGATACTGTAAAGAACATCGAACCACCCAAGTGAAGTTATTGTATATTCACTGATGCTGAGCTTCCTCGCACAGCACATACATTACATACACGCACACAAGCGCTTGCACGTGCGTACACACACACACACACACACACGCACACATTTGTTTGTTTTCATGCTTTGTGGGGACATTTCATTGACTTCCATTCATTCCCTAACCCCTTTCCCTGACCTTTATCTTCAACAGTACATACCTAACCCTAACCCTGTCCTTAACCTAACCCTAACCTTCATCCCTAACCCTATCTTTTTTGTGGGGACCTGAAAATGTCCCCAAAAGTGCAAAGAAATCTGGAATTCCATATCTAATGGGGACATTTGGTCCCCACTAGGGTAGGTAAACATGGTACGAACACACACACACACACACACACATGCCCAATGGCTTGTTTTTATCTGATCTGATGTCTAGTGGTTACACGCCTCAAAATGCCCTTTGCATGGCAGAACTAGTTATCATGGAAGTCATTATTTTTGCCCTCTTTTTCAGTGAGGCAGGAGCCCTATCAGTGTTCAGCTAAACCTGCAGCTCTCAGCAGAGGAAACAATCAGAGGCCAGTCGGCGGCGTGGCCCTTTCCGCACATCGATTTTCTGCTGACTTCATTCATCCTGCCATTTTGAAAAATGTCCAGCTAAGCCTATCTGTTGTGTCAACAATCAGCCAGTGGCCAATCACATGCCATACTGCATGAAGGCTGGCCAATCACACACTGTCTGGCATTAAGGTCAGCCAATCACACACTGTCCTGCATGAAGGCCCTCCCTGCTCGCCCTACCCACTCCAAGCAATCATTGTTAGTCATTTCCTTGTTTGAAGCCATGCTCACATATGTTCTGCTCCCCTGTGTCTCACCTGTATCTCTACAGTTTCCCTCATCAGTTCCTTGTGTATAAATAGCCATCAGCTTTAGTTCTTGTTTAGTTCTGTCTCTGTATTTTCTCAATCACTTTTGAGCCTTGTATATCTAGTGTCTGATTCCTGGTTTTAAATTCTCTTTGTTTTATAGTCTTACGACTTGGAGGATAGCCCTCAGTGTCTGATTGGTTTTGGTTCCGAATTATTGCTTGTTATATGACTTATGATCTTTCCCATTTCCTTATACTGCATTCTGCTGGCCTAGTTATTGCACTACTGCCTGTTTTTCAATACTGATTCTACCTACTGTCTTGGGACCAGGATCCTCTTGTGTGTAAAGGGACGGGACTATCTGACCCTGAGCCAGCATTTAATGAACTGTGTGAAACTAAACTACCTTCAGCACCTGAGTCCAGAGTATAGGGCAAATTTTTAATAGTAATGAATTCCATAGTGAATACAATACCGTACAAATCACAGCTATATCACTACAGGCATCTTAATCACAAAGTTCTTGTCAGTGCTTGTCACTATGACAACTATAACTTATAAAATCAAATCTTTAAATGTGTACTTAGCCGTGCAGCGCATATCAGGGAAAATATGATTGGAGACAGCTTAAGGCATTTTATCCAAGTACTTTTTTTTTTTTTTTTAAACTCAACTCAGTAAAAGCCAGTCCTCACCAAGTTAAGCTAGGTGGACAGAAATCTCACATCGATTCTGTATTCATTTGCTCTGTTGAATCACTAGCCTGAGAAGTGGTTCATGTAAGTGCAGGTCAATCTAAACGCTGGTAATGACAGGAGAGCATTGAAAGGCTAGCAGACTGGATAGAATAGGGTGTGATGGGTGGACAGGCAGTAGAGTGGAGGCTCACATTCTCCACACACACACACACACACACACACCCACTCACACCTTCTCAAAGCACCCACATACACCCACACACAGACACATGCGCATACACATACAAGCCCACTCGAACACCAGAATATTCTCACCCATCCATACACACACACCAATCCAGGCAGCACTCTCACTTGGGCATGTATGGACATAGACATGCATGCACACATGGATATGAGGACACACTAACACACACACACGCGCACACACACACACACACACACACACATAGGCACAGATACACAGTGCACTCATGCACACGCTGCTGAAACAATGCACTCATTAGTTCAGCTGGAGAAAGGAATATTTTTCATCAATAAATTCAGATTGATTTACTTAACGGAGACCAACCAATTAAATTAATGAATTAATTAACAGCCAGAAGGTCTCCTCCTGCCTGGAGTCTCACGGTGTATGTAACGCAGGCAACTGTGCAGATCAGAGAATAAAAAATTAGATAAAACATGAGAACAAATGAAATATCCTGCCAGGGCCCTTCTCATATCAGGACACAGGGCAGAGGTTTGTGCAGAGCTCTCTCTCTCTCTTTCTTTCTGTGTGTCTATCTCTTTCTTTACCCTTCTCAAAACACTGGGTCACCTTTGAGGCCTCTCAGGTCCAATCTCTCTGAACACGTTGCTCTTATTAAGACCAGGGGCGAGATAAAGCACTCAGGCTGCTGCTGAGGGTAAGTGTCTGGAACAAAAAACACAAAACGTCGCAAAAAAAAAAAGGGAGGAATGATTGTGTGCCATCGTGCTCCCAGTGACAGGTGTGTGCAGAGGTAAGAGATGGAGATTGTTAGGCAAACTCTACTCCTCTTAAACTGCTGTTTGTGTAATCATGCATTCTGACTTATGAACTCCAGCAAAATGCTGTCAGTAACCTGTGCTCTCTCGAAAGAATGTAATCATCCCGGTGTCCGACTTTCTTTTTAATTACAGGACCATTTAAGAGTCATAACCTCTGCAGGTCAATTGGCACAGGAATACTGAAAAATGTATGGGAAAAAAAAAACACAAAAAGTTTTTAAAGAGTGCTTTCATCTGTTCATAAAGAATAACTGTTGGAGGAATGCATGAGTAATTTTGACCGTCAGACCTTGAGCTCTAATAACATTTTAGCCCGAGGCAAAATGTCCTTGATGAGAGGGGATTTGGAATCGTAATTTCTTGCAGAGCCGGGACGCTGACGAGCACTGAAATTTATTGGACTGAATAGCCCTGTGTAATTTCTCACACACCACACTGTTGGCTGGTTCCTTACATCAACCTGTCTGGCTCTCATAATCGTCCTTTTCTGCAGACATTTTGTTTTCTTAAATCACACCCTGTTCAAGAGCCATTTTGCTCATTGAAATCACATCCTGTTCAAGAGCCATGTTGCTCCCGTACAATGATTTCTGTTCAAGAGCTACTTTGCTCCTTTACATCACATCCTGTTCAAGAGCCATTTGGCTCCCTTACATCACATCCTGTTCAAGAGCCATTTTGCTCATTGAAATCACATATCTGTTCAAGAGCCATGTTGCTCCCTTACGTCACATTCTATTTAAGAGCCATTTTGTTCCTGAACATCACATCCTGTGCAAGATCCATTTTGCTCCCTAACAGTAAAATGGAGAAATCAGAACTGTCCGTGCCTCTGTCATTATTATGGGTGGAGATTTCACAACACCTCTACTAGTGACCAAGCTAAATTAGTTAAAAATAGACAATTAATATTATGAATGTATGGTAATGATTAGGGTTAGGGTTAGGCTATTATGAGCAGCGTAACCCACTTATGAGTAATTTAATGTATCCATGAAGTCCTCCCTCCGGGACAAAAATCAGCTACCCCAGTTCTCTCTGGTCTCTGGTCTGGACATCATAGCATTGCACATTTTCCGCAAATTTAACAGCTATAGTTTCCCCAAACCCAAACGGTGTTGCATTGAGAGGTGGCGACTGTTGAGGTCAGTGGAGTACATTGAACTCAGCGTCAGGTCTTTGAAACCGGCTTAAGATGACGTTTGCCACCAAGCAATGTATTCCACTGACCTCAACAGTCACCATTTCTAAGTCCAATTCAATACCTTTTATGGCCACCATCTACTCATCTTGGCTACTTCGAGCAATGCTCGAAATAGCCCAGATGAGTTGATGATGGCCATAAAAGGTGTTACACAAGGTCAGCAATAAAACTCAGGTGAGCTGCATACTTTAAATCCATGTTTCTAAGCCCTGTTCCTGGAACACTCCTGCCCATATGTTTGACGTATCCCTTATTTCTCACTCCTGATTGGCTAATCAGCTCATTAGTGGAATACTTGATGAACTGAACTGGGTGTGTCAGATCAGGGAGTCGTGTAAAATGTACAGGGCAGAGGTGCTCCAGGAACAGGGCTGGGAAGCAGTGATTTAAATGGTGCTCAGATGGTATCTAGTGGCCAAATGTGCACCAAGAAAATATTCCCAACACCATTACACCACCACCACCACCAGCAGCCACAAATGTTGATGCGAGGCAAGATTGATTCATGGATTCATGTTTTTTACCAAAAATTTTGACACAATCAGCTGTTTGCCACAGAGGAAATCAAGATTTGTTTGGCCAGAGAACATTTTTCTGTCCATTTTTGGTGTGGCTCGCTACACACACACACACACACACACACACACGCAGACACACACATATGCACATACACACAAAAGCAAACGCATGCACTCACAGGCTCAGACACACACAAAGGCTCGCACACAGACAAGTGCACACACAAATACATACACACACTCAAGCACATGCATGCGCATGCACACAGGCTGGCACACACACGCATACACGCACAAACAGGCAAACAAACACATACACACACAGGCTCACGCACACACACACACACACACAGCATGGCACACATGCATGCACATACACACAGACACACATGCACACACAAGCGCGCAGAAACACAAACTCAAGCAGATGCACGCACACACACACACACACACACAGAAACTGTGGCTCCTCCCAATCTTAATCTGACTGTATGAGCCTCCCATTTTCCTGACCCTCACCCTGTGTCTCACCCTCATGTCTTACCTCTACAGGGACCGTGTGTAAACAACTGTGTGACATTCAACACTGACAGGCGCTTCATACAGCGCAGTCATTTTTATTATTCCATTTTAGAGGCCTGGCGGGATGTCATGTGATCCTATCTCCGGAGAAGCACACAGCAGACCCCCTCAGTAGGTGAGGAACACACATGCAGGGGAAAACCGGACACCTCGTCCTATATTGGCGCACATGAAGAACACATCAAGCGTTCCGATGCAAAGCTCTGTGAGTGAGTCCTCACAAAGCTCCTGAAAATTAGGTGAATCGTTAGCCAAATGGAATGGCAAATGGTGAGGCTGTTTTTGTGTTTGATCTTCTGATTTGCTATGCCCTTTCTATTCTTCTTCTTTATTTATGACGACCCCTCCTTCTCTCCAGGTCCTTCTCGGGCAGGAGTCAGGGAGTTGCTGAGGATGTGCTGTATGTATGAGGGCGTGTGTTTATGTAGTTTAAAGACAGATCAGAGGTGTTTGAGTGTAGATGCAGACTGTGCTAACTGCCTGAGGCTGCTGTCTCACCCGCCCCTCCACCCACACAGGCAGCCCTGCCTCCCCACTGCAAAACATGGCTTCATCTCCAGATTTCATGGGAACAGTGGATCAGCCGAACACCCCTTCCTTCCAGAAATCTCCTCTCAGTCCCCACCACTGCTCCCCAGGTGACCTCCAATCTGCCATGGAGCTGGATTATAGAACCACAGGTATGAGCATATCAGCAGCGATTACTGAGCATCTCACTCTCTGTAGAACCCGACTTCCTGTTCCCTTCTCTTCTCTTTCAGTGGGTGCATCAGAATACTCCGAAGATCAAGGAACCTTCCTCGTAAACGGGCATGAACTGGAAATAGTTTGGCTCAAGTGATGACAAGGCGCATCCAAATTTTATATTTCATGAAGGAAAGCAAGTAATTGGCCCCTTCATTGCTTCCGTCCAGCAAGGAAACCCAGGACCAACCTCGGAGGAAAGATCAAATATGGACCACAGTCCTTTGCAGCTGTAGCAATTGAATTCATCATCCAGTCAAGATGTTTTTGTGAAATTGTGAAGGCAATATTTGCCATTAAGCTCACAAAGTTTTGAAGGAAAGGGTATGTAATTTTTCTCAAACATGTCCTAAGGTACCGTGAAAATCTCCTGGCAACTTTACCTTGACTCATGTGATGTTTTCTAGTGAGGTCAAGGATAAGTGGAGAGAAAAGAAAAAAGGCTGCCTATTGAGGAAAATTTGTCTGCAGGCCGTGTCTGACTCTCTTCAAAACCCCACTTCCTATTCCCTCTCTCTCTCACCACGGGACGTCCCACCTTGTGTTCACTGTCCCTTCCCCTCTCTCTCTCCATGGGACATCCCGTCTCATGAATACTGTCCCCTCCTTAGTTCCTCGCAGCCCTTTCGCTCCCCTCCGACAGCCTGTCTCAGGCCTCAGACAGGACTGAATTAAAAATCGATCTGCTCTGTGTGAGATAAAAAGAGGAGCACATGGATCAATCACTGCCCTCGGCTGGCACCTGACGGGCATGTGTGAGACTCTTTTCAGGTAAAGGTGCCCTCCTGCAAAGTGGCACAGAGGACCGCTAACTGCTCTGCGAATATATCGCCTCAGACTGGCATTAGCAGCCTGCGCTCCTGCTTCCTGCCACCTGCTCATCACCCGCATCACATCCTGTGCTAGCGAGAAAATGTCCCAGTACAACCTCTTGAAGTTGATGACGCCCAAAAACGGGAGGTAATTTTGTTTTTGTTTTTCTCTCTCTACCTTATGCAATTCAACACATTCCCCTGCCCTCTGTATTCAGAAGAGCAGAATTAGCACGTTGTGAAGAGTTGTTGAGAAAAGAGCTAAAGGTGTGTTCCTCCTCTGTCTGTACGGGATGTGATACTCGCGGATGCTAAAAGCCCTGTTCTCTTCTAAGAGCTGTTAGAGCACACAGTGGCTAATCCCTTCAGTTTCAAAGAGAATCCTCCATTAAACACCTGCTTGAACAATATTAGGCAGATTTTGAGGGTATTACCGCGACACTGTCACTCCAGTCAAGCCCTGAGCAGGTGCCATAAATGCTGGAGGTAGAGGGATGCTTGCTCCTCGATGAATTTTGAAGAACGCACCCCCCTGTCTGTGTGTGATGAGTTGCCTGCTGAAAAATTCAGCAAGAGCACATATTTACCTTCGTCAGACTCCCCTTCTATATTAAATGAGCGCACATTTTCGCTTCAAGGTTTATAATCCAGCGTTTGATTGAAACAAGTTTTGTGATGTGTATTAGCTTGAGTGCGGTGTCGACCGCAGAGAAACCACTCACTCGGCTATTTGTATTTCGGTCGGTTTTTTTTTTTTTTTTTTTTACTGAATTTAAGAGGATGATTTACAATGGATGATTTTAAAAAGGCGAGCTCTGATACAAAGCTAAATCCAGGCAGGGAGTTGTTCAAACAACACTTGAGCTCTTCTGCTTTAATGGTGTTAGCATTCAGAAATAATTTTAGCTACCTAAAAAAAACAAACCTTGTACCCACGTAATTTTCTCTGCTTAATTTTTGTTTGCACAGACGAAGCTAGGCTAGGGAAACAAAAGCACTGGGCACTTTCCCTGTAAGTCCTCAGAGCTTCAGAGTGAATTTCTACTAAATCAGCCTTTCTATTCAGTCTTCATGGGGGCTATCATGCTTACAGTAGCGAATCATTAAAAAGGCTCTGAACGAATCCAGTAAACGGGACTGAATGGTAATCGGAAAACGAATCCCCTAAGTTCAGTCCCTCATAGTTTTTTTTTGCACCACTGCACTATTTCCTAATTATCTAGCTTTGTGCCTGACAGTGCGGTCGCACGCTTTAAAATCGTCCTCCGGGCGAAACACAGAACACAGTCAATTTCCTCGCAGCCTTTCGCGGCCAACCATTGGAAAGAAATCGGCTATATCTATCACCTCGCTCCCCCCCCTCCGCACGCACATACACACCCCACCCCAGGCATCTGCGAACCGAGCGGTGGGGCTATCATGGATTACCTACCCCATTAAAAGGCTCCGTTACGGAGTTCCTCCACATTACTGCCTCCATTAAAGGTGGGAGGGGAAGAGGTTTATTGCATTTAAAGTGATTTCTGAGGCTACCTCTGCTTAATCAACGCAATTCCCCTCCTCGCTTCCTGTACGGCCAGTTAGACAGTATAAATGTGGACAGTGAGCACATATGGAGCTCAGGTTTTTGTCTCCTAAAGGCAGGACATGCGATGAGCCGGCTGCGGAAACAGGCTGATCAGCAGCAGCTTATACGCTGAGCAGTTTTGGAAATGAGGCCAGGTCTTCCCCCAATGTTCCCATTTCATGCTCAGTAAAGCGTCATCGGGAAGGTCTCTGTAAATTGGGCAAAACAAATAAAACAAGAAAATACCGGAAGGAGCCGAACCAAAGCAAGTCGTAAAGGTAACGATGTAAAGCGCTGCCCGATATTGAGGCAACAAAACACAAAGAATCATCAAGGCATGCTTCTGTAGAAATAAGCTGAATAAAATGTTTTTTTCTTGCAAGTTTTAAAAATCCAATTCACCAACATCACAAAGGAAGGGAGCAAACATTACAGATGAAGTCAGCACAATTAATTAAAACCAACTGGTGTCCATGGACTGTTCAATGGGCAATAAGGCCACAGTTTGCAGTAAATTATTAAACAATTATCTTTCATAATATTCCAACTTAATAACTGAATAAGAAATAATATACCAATTTAATAATTTCATGAAAAAGGGGACAACAGGGCAAACAACATATAACTTACATGTAACGTTTCAATGAGCTACATACAAGGCCTCCAATAATCAGGTATTAATTAAATGAGTTTATATGCACAACATCCAGGTGCGCGCACACACACACACACACACACACAAGAATGTTGGGACAGTGACACTATTTTGTTATCTTGGCTCTGCACTCAAGTATATTAGATCTGAACATTGAGTTGTTAACGCTGGACTGTTTATAATTGATTCACTGGAATGTGCTATGGATTAAAGGCGTTTTATTAAGTGTGGTCCGCAGGAAAGCAGCCTGGCTTCTCTTCAAACAAATACATTTTAATTGTGCTGAATAAAAGTCTGCTGGATGGGAGCCTCCTCTGTTTGAATTATTTATCTTTACACAGCCCGGTAGGCCGAGTGGGAACGCACTTCTCTTTTATAGTGATAGCCAGGGAAATCTCCGTGGGTTGGGATTTAAAAAGCCAATGAATTTCCAGGGGGTGTGGCCAGCTGGTAGATGCAGTGGCGGGAATTTGACAGAGACGCTGATTTTCACGCCGTTTCGCTTTGAAAAATGGTAGTTAATGTTTAATGACCCCGGTGCTTCATCTAAACTTCGACGAGCACGTAAATAACCATGTGATTAAGACGACAACAAAAACTATTTCCACTCAAAAGTGGTTATAAGAAAAATTCAAGCAACCTGCCCACAGTAAAACAAAACTAGTATAGTTTACTGAGTAGATCCTGTTGCAAAATTCTGAAAATTGCGTTCAGCACACGAATACATTTTTTAGGGGGTGGGGGGATGAAGAGGAAGTAACCACAGGGGAAAGAATGTTTTTGGACTGAAAGGCCACCGTTGATCTTGAAAGTGAAACTCTGGCTGTTTTGAATTGTCTTTTTTGCTTGATAAAGTTTATAACTCCGATAAAATGACTGATTAATATTTATTTATCATTAAAACCCCACATAGTGGAGAGAGTATAACATGTACAAGAATTTAAAAACATTACAAAACAATACATAAAAACATTTGCACAAAACAAGCATATACAGCAGAGAGAAAAAGAATATATACGTGGCAGCCATGATAAGTGTGTGTGAATTCTGTAAATGTTATGGAAAGGTGCTTCAATGTTTCCTAACTTATCTACTTTAGCACTTGGTACTCAGAACCATGCTTTTCGAAAAGGAAGGTGATAACGCCATCCCACAATTCCGTGTGGCAGCGATATTAAAAGTCATGACCATCTATCTGGCCAATCACAAAAACAAATGCACGTGACAGGTGAGAGACGCATGATCATGTTGCCTAATGTAAATGCATTCAGATCCTCTCATTAGCATGGTTGTCTTCCTAAGCCTTATGAATTCCCCTTTACACCATTCCTTTACCTCATGACATTTGCCATCGAGATTGAAGAAAAGTGGTCAGGAATTAGACAACAGAACATAATTTTTTGACTATCTTAACGCAGCCCAGGTCTCCAGACCACTGGCGAAGTTGGAACTAAAAAAAAAAAAAACACCCTGAATAATGCATACATGATTTTCTTCAATTTATTTTTGTATCAATTAATTTTTTTTAAACCGCAGAGTGGATCAGTGTTAAAGTTCCCCTTGCTGACTCTGGGTGAAAGGCAGGAACACACCCCGGACAGCTCGCCGATCCATCCTCCAAGTATCTCCACTGTGCCTTATATCAGGATGCGTCATGTGTGATTGACAGCTTCTCTGGTCTGAAATGCACCGAGACAAGCAGGTATAACTCTCTGTCCTTTTCCCCGATCTCTCCCTGCCATTCTGTCCCGTTCGCGACGGGCACCTCGCACCAAACCCACTTCATCAACAGGCAGCTCGAGAGCCTCAGATCTGCTGTCGCGCTCATTACCAGTGAAGAGAGAAAACACCCTAAAACCTCGGTGCCCACTGCAAGCACTTGTGGAGTCCAAAGAGGAAACCATCGCCACCAAGCAATGTAAATGATGCAATTTTTCATTACATGAAGTAAATCTCCATTGTTCAAAGAGATATTGCCGGACTCATGGCGTTTCAGCTATCAGCGAGTACTGGTATCCCCCCCAGCTGCCTCTAATGAATCTTCCTCTGATGACATCAGCATAAGATTAACGCGAGACGACCACCGGGCACCACACTTTCTGTGGTGATTGGCTGAATCGCTCCATAAGTGGATATGAATTCTTCCAAATGGAATGTCGAGGGCACTTGTTTGATTGAATAGGTCCATTTCGCCGTTCCCAGATGAGGTCACCGTGACACGTAGAGGCGGGGGGGACCACCATGTACAAGTTTCCGCCGTAAATTAATGTGCGCTGGACCATTAAAGAAGAAAAATCGAAATCAATTACCTTTACACTTGGGAAAGGAACCAGCGGCCTCAATGTAAAATCTTAAACTGCGTATAATGTTTGTGCATTCTACATCATAACATACATTATCTCTATTATATTCACGTGACACTGACACTATTATCTAACATTAATTTTAACTATAATTGCTACTTATTACTATTTCATGTGTCTTTGTGTATTTGCATAATTTTACACGAGCAAGATGAAAACATGGGATAATGTTTGATCTCCAGTACTGCATGACTGCACACAATGCAGAATCCTGAATGCCATTTAGGTATAACTGCCGCAATATCGGTTTAATCGGTAGCATCATTACAGCAGACACTTGCCGTTGTATCGTTCGCACAGGCTATTAAAGCACTTTAAAGCATGGCTGGCTAACCCTGCTCCAGGAGATGTGCCGTCGTAAAGGTTTTCAATTCAAACCTAATTTGGCGCACCTGATTCTGCTAATTGATGACTCCAAGAGACTCCCAGCGGTTGAATGAGGTGCACTTTTACAGGTTTGGAGCGCAATACCAGCAACCGAGATGATTTACCTGAATCTGAACTTTCGAAATGAGAATTTGGATTCCTTGTAGAGAAGTTTTCTGACTCGGCAATAGTTTTTACTGAGGCAGAGTTCAGTGTCGACATCATCACTGAAGACATTAAGAAATGACCCCACATCCAGATGTAGGATTCATCCATTACGGCACATATAAATATGATAGACTGGGTTATATAAATGGGGAACCAGTTACTTATGTAGTCTGCTATCAGCAGTGGCCTAATGTAAGTCCTTGAATAATGACTGCTTTGATTTGTTAGATATTGTACTTCACAATGCAATGTACAGGTGAATTCTTCTCCCTTTTCTCACAATCCATATGGCACACCTGGACACACAGACACAGACACAAGCACGTGCACATGCACGCACACACACACACACGCACGCACACACGCACGCATAAACACACACGCAAACACACACACACTCACACTAGCGCGCATGCATAAACACAGAAACACAAAAACACACACGCAATCACACACACTCACACGCGCACGCGCATGCATAAACACACACACACTCGCACAAAAACACACGCAAACAAACACACTCTCACACGCACATGCGCGTGCATAAACACACACACACACACACACACATGCAAACACACCACACACACACACACACACACACACTGTGGAAATTGCAGAGCTGCATGCTCTAACGCTAATGTATTAATTTTCCTGTGCAACACAGCCCCTGTCACTCTTAGCTTCACGTACAGCAAAGGTTAGGGCAGTGGGTCTCCATCTCGGCTCAGTGTTGTCAGCCTGGGAGACTTTCATGTGTCACATGGTACAGGGTGACAGGTAGTGGAAGAAGTTTGGTTAGTTTGAAAGAGCGCTTACAGGAGGAAGGACAAGATGGCCACCTCTTAACAAGAGAAAGAAGGGTGTGAAAGAGTGCTGCACTATTTACCGGAAGCTTCTTTTATTGGCCATTTTATCTTCCTGCCCCCCCTCAATCCCCCCTCCTCCATCCACACAGGAGAAGAGGAAGGTGCCTCTGTGTGAATCAAAGACACTCTGGAGAGAGAGGCTGTCCTTCCCATTACCACAACTGCTCGCCTGCCGAGATTAACTCGAGGTGTTCAAGGTGACAGCCTTTTCACAGTGCTCTCTGTCTCTCTCTCTCTTCCACTCCTCAATCCCTCTCTTAATGTGGAGTATTTTTCTCTTCTGATACTGTCATCCCACTTTCCCTCTCTCACTTTTGAGGTTGCTCTCCCTCTCACTCTCACTCTTTCTCTTTCTCTCTCTATCTTTGAGACAAACACATAGTTCCTGTCTGTACTTTGCTGATTGTGTACATTTAACTATTGAGGGCAGGCCTAGAGTCCCAGTGGGCGAGTCCGTCCTCATTCGCTCATGTGCACAAAATAAGGCATCATTTGCGATGGATCTAAATCTATTTGATTTGTGATTATTGTCCCGTCATATTCTCCTGCCTCATTTTAGGTGCCCCAGGGGAACACGCCTGACAGCTTTCCGTGTTTGGCGGCTCGGCAGCGGCCTCCCCTGAGGGTAGATTATTTATGCTAATGTGCGCTTGCCTCCATATCACTCCATACAGGCAGGATCTCGCCGCGTAATTGAGCGGAAGTAACAGAGAGAAATGAGTCATTGCCCAGCAGTATAAAGAAACCAACAAACAAACTTCATACATTGCCTCCACTCCAGAATGAGGTGACACAGAGCATAATGTTTTTCGCCCTTTTTCATTGTGCGAATGAGACACATTGAGCCTGCTGATAAACTGGAACCTGTCGAGTGCAGTGCAGCCCAGCAAGATATTCAGGAGTCATGAAGAATTCCGTCGGCATGTATTCAGATTTATGCATTGTGTTCAGAAAAATCGATTGGATGTGTCAAAAAGGAGAACAGAAAAAAGACTTGACATTGATTTGACATTGATTGCGATTGATTTGTTGTCTCTTTAAAACTATGTGAATGAGATGTAAGGAGGGTCTCCTAGGAGACGGATGTTGGCCTATACCTGCACATTTGCTGATTGGTGGAGAGCCCATACACAACATGATGTAAGGATCCAAAGCCTGCAGGACATATTAATATTATCAGTCAAGGGCATAGGTTTAATGTGACAATTGGCAGGGACTCACATGCAATGTGAGTGCGCTTAGCGCGCGAGCAGGAAATATTTTGCAAATCTGAGTGCAGATACTGCCTTTTCTGTGAACGGAGATTATCCGAATGAGTGTTTCTTTGTTTCTTTTATGATGCTAAGCAAACTACCTCCATAATCTTCATACATACTTCAGTTTCTATTTTGTAGCCATCCAAATACTTTTGATTTGATTTTGGAATACGTTTTCAACTGTTACTAATGTTACGAACATTTATTATGAAGGTTAGCAGTATTGAACAATTGAAATACTCTTACAAATTCATAAGTTTCTTAATTACATTATGGTATGTTTTATTATTAGAGAATGTTAAAATCATTATAGGCAATTTATGTCTATTAAGCATCTCTCTGTGCAGTAATCTGACTGCAGCCGAGATAAACTCTTCAAAATGGACCACTGACTATCTGTGAATTGGACAAGCCGCAAACCGAGCGTTTTTTCGGACTGGATCATGTTAGATTTATGACTTACAATAACTCGCATCTTTCATTTTCCCCACTGAGGCAAAGTTGGTCAGGATATTTCGACTTTCAAAGGTTATTTTTACTGAACATCATGAGACTAACTTTAATGCTTTCCCCATAATTCCATACTCTAATTCATAATTGGGACCTCACCTGAAGCTCTAATACACCTGTATCCTCAACAGCTCGCTGGCGTGGTTCCTGCACACAAAATAATACATAAATAATAGCACCATCGCGAATTTCTAGACTGAAATTCACCTCATAATTTGATACATCCACCTGTGTTGTGTCTACTATAGCTAGCAACCTGACTACTAGCCAACGTGTGACAGAAACCAGGTTTAGTTCGCTAGTAGAAACTCGCGAACACAATTAACTAACATTATTTGACATTATTTTCCAATAAAAAGTAACTTTAGGTAGCTAGCTTCAGTTTTAGCTAGCTTAATTTTCACTTCAAATAGCTGTTCCTGACTAGTTTGTTTGATCACTTATGCCCTGGATAGTAAAAAAAAAAAAAAAAAAAAAAAATAAAGCTTCTTATGTCGCCTCTTTTTTTGGTCGCCTGTCGGTTTTTTTCCTCTGTCAACTGAGTGGCTAGCTGCCGTTAGCTCGCTAGCTAACAAACTGATGTTATATAATGGTTAGCTATGGAAAGGTACTGTAAGCACACTTAGTTATGAGAGTGGCAGTTAGCTAGACTGCTACAGTGCTAAGCCGCACCGATTTAAGTTCCCAACATTACACTTGGCATTTCAGTTTGGCTGAATATTATTAGCATTAAATGGAATGATATTTTTTTTCTCACGCTCTCAGACAATGAAATTTCTGCAAAAGTGATACATGCCTAAGGTAATATTAAATATATGTCATGAGTTGGGCCATGGGAAAAGTGCAATAGTTGCGTAATGAAGAAAAATCTGGAACAAATGCCAAATTGTGGTTCTCTTCAATGGGCAAGCCATTGCAAACACCATGTAATCAAAGCCGGCGATCCAGTTGCGCGTCTCAAGCCCCGCTTTGGACAAAAATGAATATTCATGAACTGAATAGAGTGGTCAATTTACACTTGACTTTTAGCCTTCGGGTTGCCCGTCCCTTTCAACCAATCAAATGCTAGAATGCGTAAATAGGTTGTCTTGGAGACGTAGCCTCTACAACTGGGTCTAATATGGCTTATCTGGAAAGATGATGAGAACGAGTTCGCTGAAATATTGGTAGGGACAATCTGGCTTCCCAAAATATTGGTAGGGACATGTCCCTACCGTCCATACGCAAACCTACGCCCTTGTGTTCAGTTTTAATATTTTACTTCTGCTGAAATTAATAAAATACTATTTTACAATGATATCTGTATGATGATATGCCATTGAAAAAAAAACTGATCAACGACCTCCATACAAAATAAAACAGAACATTTAAAAGTAAACATTACATGCATGTAGGTAGTCACACAGTCTTCTTGCTCCGCATGGCTACAACAGTCACCAATGAAAACTGCGCAAGCATTGATGAGAACCAATAAGCTGAGGCTGTGCCATTTTCAGCCGACTTCCTGGTTTTATTGTCACTTAACTCTGCACGCTAGCAGATTTCCCATTACAATCTGTGTTTATGAATATCACTCGCTGCAGTGCAACTTTCCATTTAACTGGGCAGTATAATGTAAGGAAATATCAACTGTACGGGCAGTTCAGTCACTGTACATCGGACTACAGCAGAGCCTGATCAAGGACAGCATGGCTTAAGGATTCTCGCTGTAATGGTGAAACTCTCCCATGTTTTTGACGGATGCTCTGAGTATTCAGGCGGACTGGACCATTGAGCTTGGCTTGACTCAGTTTGACTGATTTTACTTTCCAAGATTGTCAGGTCTCGTGGCCCTGCTTTTGTGTTTCACGTTGCTTCTGCTCTTCGAGGGAAAGAGTTTCTGTTTATTGATTAATGTACTCGTGTCCTCATTTGCCCTCTGTGAATTCCTTATGACCATTCCCGCACCTGTTTCCCATTGTTACTCACTGTTACTCTGTATTTAAGCCCTCGTCCACTAGTACACATGTATTTTTGAAAATGGAGTCTTCCCTCCTTCATTTTACAAAGAAATCTCTGTCCCCTGGAAGATGCAAAAAACAATTAAAGTGCTGTCGAGAGCATGCTAAACCAAATGCAGGTTGCATGTGGCCTTAAGGCAGAAACGCATAGAAAAGGCTACGTTTTTAAAAATACCCATGTGTGTATGGACAGGGCCTTAGTTCCACTCTTTGTGTCATTACCAGGTTATTTAGTCTTGCTTCGTGCTAATACTACTTTCTTGTGTCCTTGATTCTCGTGCCACAGTTTCTCTTTCTTTGTCCCAGCCTCATATTTGTTTCCCACGTCCAGCTTTTGTTTTCCATTGAGTAAACGTGTGAAACCAGGGTTAAAGAGAGGCACATAAGGTACCATAAAATGATTTCATTTTTGATAAACTTAGCAGCATAGTTGCATACTATGATTGAGTACGCTGTTAAACATAAACCCAAAGTAGGCGATGACCCCTTCCAAGCTGGAGGAGGTTGTGATAATTTTTGAGGCAACTCAGAATAGTTATTCTTCTTTAGACATTATCTCATTATCTGTATGTGCTAAAGGTGTGTATGTACTGTATGTCATGATATTCAAGCAATTATACAGGCTATTGGACGAGCGATATCACCAGGCTTGATTACACAACAGTACTCAGGGTTTACGGCCCCTGTTCTGTGTATTCTCCCTCAGAAGGGAGTGCTAAAACAGGGCAGGGAATTCATGAGGCCACCGTATAAAAAAGTGACATTTCTGCAGGCTTAATCAAGAGGTATCACAATCATGGACCAGGAGGGATGCACAACACGACGGGCTTTTCGATTCGTCCCTGACTCTATTCAGTCCTCGCATCAAAGATTCTCCCATGTGACTACTTTTCTTTGGAATCATTCAAATCACACTGCGTGTTTACAGATAATTATCTTTTCTCTGTTAGTGTAATGGTCACATGTTGAGAATACTGCTAATAGACTGAGGGCATCAGTATCTTTGCTGTGCTTTGATTGCACTGAGAGGATGATCCTGGCAATCTTAAGCACTGTCTTTCTAATCACCCCTCCAGTCACATGCCAAATCCAGAGATCCTGAACAAAAGATAGAACTGCTCTCCTTCATAACTCATAATTATAAATGTAAATATGTATGTTGATACTGCTAATCAATTCTGACACTCATTAATACCAATTGTGAATTTTGCTATGCATAGTTAGGTACAAAGAAGAATCATAATATGAAACTAATAATTGTTATTTTATTTTTGACAGAATTTCAAGTCATTGGGCTTCCAGTTGACAAAGTTATGAAATATTCAATTACAGTGACAGCAAAGTCACTGTGCATGGCACTGAGCGGGCTGTATCAGTGGCCCTCAGATGCAGGATGTTGAATGTACAGTATGTCTTTTTAATGTGATTCTGAGGAAGACACAATAGCATTAAAACACGTCAGTTTTTGCACCATAAAAAGGCTTAATTGTATCCCTGATCTCCAGATTCTTTTTTTTAAATAGTCAATTTGTGCAATTACTGATAATTAGCATTTATTTTAATTTGCAGTTTTGACTCCACAATTTAATTAATTTACTGTGTCTTTGATGAGGACTATATAGTCCCCTCACAGAGAATGGGTCCTTTCTTTTTTGTGATCGGAAAGCATGCTGCTCACATTCTGTCAGCAGATACAAACTTCATTTGAATTAACCTCTACGCTGCTCGCAAGGCACATTTCATAAAGTAGACAGCACATGAGAAAGAGACAGAGGAAACACCAGATTGGTGGTATTTTCAGTTTTATCACCTCACCTACGATGTGAAATTTAATATCTGTTCTGACAAAAACCAAGGCCTGTAGTTTTGTGCCCTCGCAAACGGACACGCATGTCGTTGTAACATTACACACACTTTCATCTATCGCAAATGGAGTATTTATCGCCTCTGCCTTGTTTGGTAGTTTTGTGGTCTCCAATAAAGGTGTTTGCGTCACAATAGGTTAAACGGTTCTTTCGAGGGTGTGCCAATGAATACAGCTCTTGCTGTGCAAGCTTTGGGTCAGAGAACTCATTTGCATTTTTACTCACCCAGACCACCTTTTAACGTAAACAGTTTAATTCTTTGGTATCAGCAGTGCTGTAACCAAACAACAGATAACATTCATATTGTTTTCTTCCTGTTGCAAATTTTGACTGTTGTTATGCACCCTGTAATTAATGCCTACAACATGGTGGTGGGCTCTCAAGGGAACGGGAATGTGAAAGGATATTTTTACACGTGAATATTTTCCTTGTGTGGGAGGAAATACAAATAATTAATTCCAGTCTCACCCTTGTTTTAATACCATGAGTTCCATTTTGCATTCATCTTTAAAAAAAAAAAACATAACCAGTGAGAGCGGAGCCTGCCAAATTGAAGTGCTTGTCCTTCACTTGACATAATGAAATTGCCAGTTCGTTATGGCAGCAAGGCACTAGTTTTAAAGGTAATGACTACAGCTGATCTAATTTGCCTTAATGTCGCCAAACACTCACCAAACCCACTGGTAATTAATTCATAGACCAACCCTTTTGACTACAGTGCCACCTTGTTTCACAAAAATACCAAAATGGAGTTTTACACACCCAGTTATGATCTGCAATACCATTTGCACTTGCGTTTCCTAACTGAGAGTAAGTCGTCAATTTAGGGCTCCAAATGTTATCTTTTATATATCCTGCTTTTACACTTTAAAAATGGCATGCTCATGCAGTCAAAACAAAATGACACATCTCTCTTATTTATCAATGAACTCTTTTATAAATATAACCTCTGAAATAATACTTGGCTATTGTTGTGGCTGTTTGCAGAACAGAAACAAATGTGCTCTCTCTCTGACAGATCAGTCACGGGCCAATCAGGAATGGCACAGTGCGGTTGCCATGACAACAGGCAGGGTTCTTGAATCTGAGAGGGCCGGAATGTGATTACGAAGCAAGGCCTTCTGTTTAGGCTAACAGGCAGAGAGCGGCAACCCAGTTTAATTGCACTGAAAAAAAAATAGCACCATGCTGGCTTAGCTCCCTATTGCAAGGACAGGTGCCCAGAGGTACCTGGCTTTGATTGTCATTTCCATCCTCCATAAAGAACAGCATAGATGGATTTAAGGGTGATGGCATCCGCAAAAGAAACAAGAGATCCCTCTGTTCTCACCATACATTCAGTAGCATTCTGTCTGGCACTCTCAAACATATATGACTGCGAAAAAAAAAAAAAAAAAACACACACACACACACAGGCTCATGTCCAACCACAGCTCGCTTTTATGTCGAGTGTCTGGAACAATTAACCGCCTTGTAAAAACAACACAATGAGCTCAAAAGTCCTTAGTTTACAGATAATTGGACTTGTTTTTTTTTGTACAATTGAAAAGCCTAGAGCTAAAAGTAATTAAGTCTCTTTTTCACACACCTTGAAATAAAGATGGGAAGACGACTTCACAGCTATCCAAGTCCACTGCCTCGATTTTCTCAAAATGGACATTTTGTGACATAAGCACCCTTAGCACTGGAGTTTTCAATTTGATGTACTAAACAGTTTTTCATTCCCCTATCAGTGTAGCCCTAACAATAACCATAAATTTCTTGTGCTCTATTGAACGACTTAATTAAAAACACAATCTGTATATGAGACCTAATGTTTTGCTGTTTCACCTCCTGGTGTGAGAGTCCTCTGGGTGAGACACACAATGAGCATTTCAGTTGACTATACTAAAAAAAAAAAAAAAAAAAAAACAACAACAACAACAACTGTTTCATGTACTTAACAATGTTATATGAACTGAGTTCGCACAACTGGCCCAAAATCTTAGAACTGAATTATACAGCATGCAAACTGAGTTTATGCTGAAGAGATGAGTGAGAGTACAGAATTGAATGAGCCAGCTCCCAATAACAGAAACTGTGCAAGTGTACAGGGGTCACAGTTCATTTGTACAAGTTTCTGACTCATTTGTAATTGACTCGTGTGAGTTTGAGTGATTTGTTACAAGTATAGGTTAATGAGAGAGCACAAGGGATTAAATGTGTGATTGTTAAATGTTGAATAATTGTGATTGTTGAATAAATGAGTGAATGAATGCATTGCTATGTGTTGAAATGAATCAGTGAACCCGTTCAGGGAGTGCATGAATGAGTTAAATGTGTTAAAATGAATCAGTGAATCAGTTCGGGGGGTGCACTAATGAGTTCCTGTGCCTTTAAATGAGTTCTTACATTGGATGCATGAGTGGTCATGTGTTTAATTCACTGACTGAAAGAGTTGAGTCACTGTATGAATGAGTGGCAAGTGTTTGGACAAATGACTGAATGAATTGAGTGACTGCATGAATAAGCGTGAAAAACATAACTAATGACATCTATTGGGTGCCGATCAAACATCCAATCAGGTGCAGGGAAAGAAACAAGCGACATACTGAAAAGTAAGTTCTACGACCTTGCGCTATATCCTCCAAATCTATGAGTGATACCTCATTGAGCATCCTACAACAGTACGAACATAATAGCGCACTTTATACACCCTTCGGTATGCTATAATCTGTACATCGGAGGCAAGCAAGTGCAGTAAAATCCCCAATGTGAGCCATGATTGGCTGCTAAGGAGAGATAAATGGGTTGTGAGAGGTGTTCATTCGGATATCATCCCTGGAGACTGTGCATTCTCAGAGACACGGGAGAACTCGTCCCCCGGAGCCAAACTTAATGCTGCTCTGGCCTCTTGAGCCACTGAGTATTTTTAGACATATCCATCCTTTAATTCTCCAAACATATTTATGGGAGGCAAATTGCTGGATTTAATCATGCAATTCATCTATATTAAGTACAGGGTTTCCCCTGAGGCCAGGAGTACTGCAGAGCAGGGGGAGGGACACTAACTGCGCTGAGCATTACCCCAGCAGCTGATCCGGTGTCGACCTTCACATCCCCGCTCATTCCTCTGTTATTTCTGTCTAATAAAGCCCCGCTGCTCACTGTCTATATTACACACACACACACACACACACACACACAGACACTCGCGCACGCGCTTACACTCAGTACTGACTGTCTATATTACACACGCACACATACAATTACATTCAATACAGACTGTGTGTATTACACACACACACATACACACACACACTTACATTCAATGCAGACTGTCTCTATTACACACATGCACACACACACGCGCACACGCACACACACACATACATGCAGACATATTGTCAGTTCAGAATGTCTATATTACACACACTCACATGCACAGAAACACGCTTGTATTCAGTACAAAATGTCTCTATTACACACACACACACACACACACACACACTGAATCCCTGTGCACTGGCCCTTTCAGCAGTTAAAAGCTGAGTGGGGTGTACACTGTAATAGAGGACAGGGTGAGTGTGGGAGGGGTGGGGACAGGGTGTAACTGCTTGTCCAGTCAAGCTGTTTATGTGCAGGACAATTCTCACCCGGACATCTCAACGACCAATAAAAAGAGAGAAAGCCGAAGGGAGAGGAAGGGTGTAGCGCGGCAGGCTGTACATGCTAATGAAGACGTTATGGCTGAGAGCCAGGCCCCTGTCTCACCTCAGACCTGGGTGCGCAAAGAGCAGTTTGTCCAGACCGGCCCAAAGCTGTCAGCTGGGCTGGCACAATCCCCAGCAGCCCTGCTCTTATTGCAGACAGATTTAATGCTCTCTCATTATTTCCCTTTTGTTTCTTTTTAAAGGACCAGGGTGTGTGGTTATTTGCCACCTACAATGTCATCCCTCACAAACATGGAAAACGCCACAGTAAATACCAGCTTTGAGATGCTCACAACATGCTGCATTTTGTTGAGACTGGCTCAGATATGGATTGATTCTATTCTGTGGTGATTTTTCCAGCAGTGCTTCCGATGATATTTGGAACTATCCAACGAAGCATCCGTCTGTGCCTGTCAGAGAGTTTTGACCTCAGGCCATGGTCTTTTATGCTTTTTGCTTCTTTTTTTGTGTTTGATTTGCAGCGCAGTGCAGTGCTTGTTCAGGCAGACAACTTGAGACTTGCCCTCATTCTCATAGGTACCCATCTATACCTCTGTAAGACAGAAAATTTAAACTGCCGTCCTGCTCTGCCTCAGCGGCAAAAAAAGCATGCTGCTGCCTACTGCTGTGCTGCATCACTCTATACTGCTGCTGGTAACACTTCCTGCTGCTGCACTGCGTTACTCTCTGTTGCTGTTAGTAACATTGCCTGCTGCTGCATCACTCTATCCTGCTGCTAGCTAACATTACCTGGTGCTAGTTCAATTCGCCTGCTGCTGCATCACTCTATCCTGCTGCTAGTTAATATTCCACTTCCACCCCAGCATTTACCTGCGGACTCTGAATGTACCCCCTGAGGTGAAAATCCTGACAATCCCTGCTCTCATCTCAAGCTCAGTAGGTGGCAGGGTGTGTCAGGGTCAGAACCGAGACGCCAAACTATCATTGTATCTGTTTGTATTTGATAATACTGTAATTAACTGTTTATGTGTGTGTTGACAGACTGAAATATGTTTTCATGATATTAGACACTGTTCTCCTCGTTACCCTGGACTATTTTGCTTTTTTGTGAGAGGCACCTGAAATTTAGGCATCAATTTTGCCCTTTTGTGTCTCTGTCAGTTTCCTCATTTCGATTTGGGGGCTTACCTTGCAAAGTATTGCTCTTTAGACCTCTTTTAAGCAGCAGTATGTTTCTGCTTTGCATTTGAATGAATATAATCACCACTGTGGTTTGTTTGTAATTGTGGTATAGATACTTCATATTGAAAGACTTTTTCACCTCTGATATTTGGTCCACCCACTGCGCATGATACGAAGCGATGATAATGAAATGGACTGAAATCTTGCAGTAAGGCCAATTAAATTAAAAACGCACAAGGAATCACATGACTGAGGATCACAGCTGCATCACCCGGGAAACCACAAAGTGACATCATAATCATGATAGCCAGCAGAACGAGACCCTGAGACAATCTTCACCTCAGGCTCCCTTTTGTCCCTTCAGCCTCCTCAAATTTTACAGCTAACCTAATGTACATAAATAAATCAGGAAGTAAACTGCTGGGTACTTTTACAGGAACTAAACAAAACACAGCCCCCCAAAGCAGTAAAACGAATTAGAAAAACCCACAATTTATAAAGAAATAACGCTGAGAACCAATCAAATTTTTTTTTTTTAATCAAGCAGGAAGGAGTAAAATAATGGGAGTTTGCACTTTGGAAGTGGAGGGCGGGCAGATCAGAACCGCCGAGAGTTTATGAAACACCACCAATAAATCTCCAGACTGGTTCTTTCTAGAAGGCAAGAAAAGAAACAGTGGGTATGTTTAATTTGCCTGCAATACTGATTTGCAATTCATGGGAAATAAAATGCCTCTCCCATGATGCATATTTGACTGAACAAGAGAGATAAAAATTAAAAAACCCTCTAGACTCAAGACAAAAACACGGTATGCTGTTATATTCAAGTGCCTTTTGCAATGATGTTAAACAGCCAAGATACACAAAATTACACCAAGACACCAGAATGGGGTCAGATGCATGACACATTAAAGAAAGTCCAAGTCCCTAGCGAGCGGAAAACCAACTTATTTACTCATTTTAATTTGAGTGCAAGAAGTGCCCTTTGAACCTAATTGAAGAGCCTTGTCCTATATGTGAACACTTAAGTCACATATTCACACACCGTGAGGGTGGGAAAACATCTTATAAAGTTACCGAAGTTCACTGCCTCACTTTTCTCAAAATGGGAACTTTGTGACTTACGCACTTTTTGCACTGGGATCCTCAATTGTTGTCAAATTTGCAGCGTAGGCATACACGTGTATTTTTAAAAATGGGTTTTTGTACAAGCAGAGGGAGAGCTGGGAGATTTTCTCAGCTTAAATTGACTGCCATTTTGGGAGGATTGTTTGTAAAGGATATAGATAGTGAGGTCAAAGAGCAGCTTTAGCTGACTACCTTAAAATTGCTCACAGGCGCCGCCCCATTGCTTTATATGTGCAATGTTGTGCGCTAACCATAGTTTGGATGCTGTGCATGGAATATGGATAATGTGTGATGTGTGTACTGTTATGTGCTAACTGTAGGTTGGATGTTGTATACGGAATGTGCACAATGATATGTAATGTGCACTGCTGTGTGTTAACCAAATATTGGATATGCAACACATTCTCATCCCACCCACAATCCTTTGCTATTGAAGGGGCCCTGGGTTAACTCCCGTTGCTGGTTCTTTTCTCAGCCTGTTTAGGAGTCTCAGTGTTCTGTCTGCCTCAAAGATTTTATAGACAGCGTTTTATCTGAATAATCATTTATGAACGAAAACTCAGCTTTCTCTGAATTCCATCTGCTATAGTAGAATTTGTATTTTCAAATCAGCCGAATGCACTATACACTGCCTTCATAATAGTCAGCCTTGCAAACACAAGTCTATGCTGTTTAAAGAGCACTTCATGAACACAGTAATGCTCACAAAGCAAATATATATATTAATAGTGGCATTCAAAAATACTTAATTAAGTCTGATTTGTTGTCCCATATTTATCACTCACATTAAGAATAAGAGATGGGAGGTGGGGACTAATAACATCCCAACCAGGGATAAAAATCAGACATGCAAAGGGGGAAAATTCCATCTAACCCCCTGTAATTTGTGCACTGGGGGTCAGGATCTTTTCTTATTCAGCACATCCGGAATGCTCGGTGGCGCGAAGGTAGGTGCAATTGCCCAGCAAGAAGGAGGTTCTGCTTTCAAACACTGGCTGATATATTCTGGTATTTGTCATGTTCACTGTTGGCATCGAATGGACAGTTCCTGCAGCATCCAAAGCTGACGCAAAAGATCTCCTTTATCATTGCATAGTGATGTGCAGGGTATCCGTCGAAGCGTCGATATATTACGACTTGGAAGTGGGAATGGGCTTGGATACGTGGAGATGCATGCTAACAATAGGTTGGATATGTAATGTTGAGTGCTAGCTATGCGCTGAAAAAGTGGTGATGTAATTCTGAGATCAACTTGCCGTAGCCATGGCAACTGGTTCTCGCCGAACGAACCAAACCATAAGCAAACAACTAGCACAGTGTTTATCACCATAGCTCTCGTGTCTATGTATGTCTTAAACTTTATTTTCAGCGATCTTGAACCCAAATATGCTCATTTTAAAAGAACAGAAAGCATTTCTCACTATATTTTTGATCCTCAAATATTTTGGTATTTTGTGCCATGTGTTAAGTGTACGAATGAATGTGTCGCTAAGGTGTGAGCGTGAACCATTGTCAAGGAAGTGAGTGTTGACCCCAGCGAATGTGACATCACACTTTTTCAGCGCATTGGTTGGGTATGTAGTGTTATGCGAACGTGGTTTGAATTTGTGTTTTCGCGTTCCAGGGCAGCTTGGATTTGTAGTGTTGTGTGCTAATGTATAATGGATTTGTAGTGTTCCATGCAAACACAGGTTGGATTTGTAGTGTTGTGTGGTAATCTAGCTTGGATTTATAATTGTTTGCCAACGCAGGTTGGATTAAAAATGAGCAGAGCACCCTTTCTCATTCTGACCCACCTAACAGTTTGCCTCTGCTGTGATGACTGTCTGTTGCTGTATAAATTAATTAGCATCGTGCTAACCCAGTTGTGACTGGAATTCATTTCCAATATGTTGCGAAAGTAAGTTTAATTTGTGAGAACATTAGAACAATGAAAGTTATTGAATGCCAATACTGAAGATATGAATAATTAATCAAAATGTTGTAATAAATCTAGCAAGATCATGAAAGAAATTGTTTTTGGGTGGCCAGGAAAAATGATTGTTTTTTCAAACTGGTATAAACTACCTCACTTATTGGATAGAAAGCATTTTTTAATTAGTGCTTCATAAATAAGTAACAGTCACAATAGTTGGTGGTCAATGACTGTGAAGCAACACTGGGAATAAGTTCTAACAGAAGATCCAATTCAGGTAATGCTCCTATACTCCTGAAACCACCACAATCCACTGGCTTACTCAACAAGCGGCAGTGAAGTACTATTGGTCCTGTATCATGCTGGGATTTTCAAGACAATATATTCATTAGATGTTCGAAAAGGAAGATTTTAAAAGCAAAAATCCCATACTAATCTACAATTTCAAGTCCATTTCCTGTCATTCTTTCCCGTCAGAAGACCAGATTGTTTGGAGTGGGTGCTCCCACATTGACTACGAGCTGCCCTCTGATTGGCCAGCAAACAGAGATGAATGTGAAAAAAGGAATTTTAGTGCTATGAGGGAGAGAGGTGTTGAAGTGGAGGCGGGCACACAGACAGAGCTGGTCGAAAAGCCATTCAGGGATACGTTTCCAAAAATCTCCGTGCTTCTCTCTACATGGCTCTGGTTCAAACAATGCGACAACATTGCCTTTGGGAAACGTACTGCTGAACAAATCTGTTTTTGATTTAGAAAACTGCGTTTCATGCGTTTAAAAATTGACAAACGCCTGGTGCCCAGTGAGAGTACCAACTTAGTTTTATAAGCATTGTGCAACGTGTGAGTTTGGGTATGCATCACTGAATTCATATAAAATACACAAAAGGAGTATTGCACAGGCAGTGGTATGGGCAGCTGCTGCATCTGCGTTAGGTCCTGTCGGATGATAAGGTGAGAAGGTGGCAGAATATTACCGTTCCATTCCCCCCAGTTTTAATACAGCGTGAATAAAATACAACAGTGGTATCTCTCCCTCTCTCTCTCTCTCTCTCTCTCTCTCCCCCTCCCTCCCTCCTGGATAGTCTTTGCCAATGATGGACAGTAATGTGGTATTAAAAATTCAGACTTTTCCCATGTCCTTCATTTACAAAGGGCCTGTACATTTTGTTGGGGGCCATGCTGATGAGTTTCAATGAGTGAGATTAATCTGAGATAGCACAGAGATTCTTTTCGCTACCAAAGCAAAAACTACAAATCAGGAACCCAATGTCTCTCAGTCAGCTCTGAATCCCGCTCCGAATCTAAAAAAAAAAAAACATGGTTTCTGATGAGTGCATGGGTGTCCTGTATGGGAACATACTCATCTCGGCCCAATCACAGGACGCTGAAGGGGATAAAATGGCTGATGGACTTTGATAGCTCTTTTTGCACAAATGGGACTGTTTTGGTGAAAACCTCTCTTTTCAAATGTCAAATTGCCAGCGTACTTCACCGCACTGCAGGTTGTTAATACCGCAGCGATCAGACCAGCGCTGGAAATGAGGAATATACAATTTAATGATGAAATGTCAGAATTGTCAGCACTACTCAGAACAGGAAATTGCTATCGTGGAGAGTCATGTACAGATGAAAAAATGAATTTAGTTATATATATATATATATATATATATATATATATATATATAGTGCCGTGAAGTATTTGCCCCGTACCTGATTTCTTATTTTTTTTGCATATTTTTCACACTTAAATGTTTCAGATCATCAAACAAATTTTAATATCACACAAAGATAACCCAAGTAAATACAAAATACAGTTTTAAATGATGATTTAATTTATTGAGGGGAAAAAAGCTATCCAAACCTACCTGGCCCTATGTCAAAAAATAATTTCCTCCTATTGTTAAATCACAATTTAACAGTGATTAACCACATTTTTTGAGTTCAATTTCACAAGACTCACCCAGGCCTGATTACTGCCAGACCTGCTGAATCAAGAAATCACTTAAACAGAACCTGTCTGACAAAGTGAAGTAGGCTAAAAGATCTCAGGAAGTAACTCATCCTGCTGTGATTCAAAGAAATTCAAGAACAGGTGAGAAACAAAGTAATTGACATCTGTCAGTCTGGAAAGGGTTACAAAGCCACCTTTTAGGCTTTGGGACTCCAGCAAACCACGCTGAAAGCCATCATCCACAAATGGAGAGAACTTGGAAGAGTGGTGAACCTTCCCAGGAGTGGTCGGCCTACCAAAATTACTCCGAGTGCATCGACAACTCATCCAGGCGGTCACAAAAGAACCCAGAACAACATTTAAAGAACTGCAGGCCTTACTTGCCTCAGTTAAAGTCAATGTTCATAATTCAACAGTAAGGAAGAGACTGGGCAAAAATGGCATCCATGGGAGAGTTCCAAGGCGAAAACGGCTGCTGACCAAAAAGAACACAAAGGCTTGTCTCACATTTGCCAAAAAACCTCTTGATGTTGCCCAAGACTTTTGGGAAAATATTCTGTGGACTGACGAGACAAAAGTTGAAATTTTTGGAAGGTGTGCGTCCTGTTTCATCTGGCGTAAAACTAACACAGCATTTCTTAAAAAGAACAGCATACCAACAGTCAAACATGGTGGTGGTAGTGTGATGGTCTGGGGCTGCTTTGCTGCTTCAGGACCTGGACGACTTGTCATAATTGATGGAACAATGAATTCTGCTCTCTCCCAGAAAATCCTGAAGGAGAATGTCTGACCATCAGTTTGTGACCTCAAGCTCAAGAGCACTTGGGTTATGCTGCAGGACAATGATCCGAAACACACCAGCAAGTCCACCTCTGAATGGCTTAAAAAAAAAAAATGAAGGTTTTGGAGTGACCTAGTCAACGTCCGGACTTAAATCCGATTGAGATGCTGTGGCATGACCTTAGACAAGCCGTTCATGCATGAAAACCCTCCAATGTGGCTGAATTAAAACAATTCTGCAAAGTAGAGTGGGCCAAAATTCCTCCACAGCGATGTGCAAGACTCACTGCCAGATATCGCAAACGATTGACTACAGTTGTTGTCGCCGAGGGTGGCACAACCAGTTCTTCGGTTTAGGGGGTAATTACTTTTTCACATAGGGCCAGGTAGGTTTGGATAGCTTTTTTCCCCTCAATAAATGAAATCAAATATGCAAAAAAATAAGTAATCAGGAAGGGGGCACTGTGTAATAAAAGTCTTTTTCACTTAGTAGTTGATCACAAAAATGTATAAAGGCAAAGCCTGAATTATGCAAATATACTTAGAGTTTTTGTGTCATTGATTGAAAAAATTTGTACAGAAAGGTGAGATTTTGCTACAAAAGTCTTTATTTTGAAATTATACATACACTTTATTTTGAATACACAAATTTAATATAATATCAGAACATAAAGCCATGGTGCCTTGGAAAAAAAATTTAATATTGCGTATGACTCCCATGAGCTTGGAGGACTGCATCCATACGTCTTGGCAATGACTGAGATAACTTGATGATGAATTCATCTGGAATGGCATAGAAAGCAGTCTTGCAGGACTCCCAGAGTTCATCAAGATTCTATGGTTTCATCTTCCAAGCCTCCTCCTTCATCTTACCCCTGAAATGCTCAATAATGTTCATGTCAGGTGACTGGGTTGGCCAATCCTAGAGTACCTTCACCTTCTCCGCTTTCAGGACCTGTGACATGGAGGCAGAAGAATGAGAAGGAGCAGCAGTATAAGTAGGGCAGCAAGAACTTCTTGATATTTCAGGCTGTTGATGTTGCCATCCACTCTGCAGATCTTTCTCACACCCCCATGCTGGATGTAACAACAAACCATGATTTTTCCTCCACCAAACATGATTGTTCTCTGGGAGAATCTTGGGTCCATGAGGGTTCCAACAGGTCTTGTACGGCGACTGGCATGTAGTTCAATGGATGATTCACCAGAAAAGTAAACTTTCAGCCACTTTTCCAGTATCAATCCTTTTTGCAAGCTGTGGGCCTTGGCAAATGCAATGCAGGTTTTTTGTTTTCTGTTTAATGCAGACTTCTGTGTACTAATTTGGCTATGAAAACCACTTTGAGAGAGAATTTGACAAACTCTTCTTGTAAATACCGGGATTTTTGGTGACATTTCCTCATGTAAGCCGCTGTAGTTGAAGAAGGGCTAGCCTTGTACAGTTGAAGCAACAAACGGTCCTTTCAAACAGTTGTCATACCGGGGTCTGTCTGATCTGCGCTTGCCATGAACGTCACCAGTTTCTTCAAATCTTTTTCTCATCCCCTCCACTCGACATTTGGATACATTAAAGATGTCTGCCACCTCAGCAGCAGACTCAGTCTTCAGGCTCTTGATGATCAGCACTTTGGTCCGTGGTTGAATCTTTGGTATGTTGTCAGAGGTCTAGTCGCACCTCATATGAAAGTCTGGTGTGCTGAGGTTATTTCTATACACATCTGGGAACGTGTTAATTACAGTATTTGTCATAGATTAAACTCTAATCTGCGATTTGTTGCATCATCTGAAGAGACGACAAGACTTTTGTCCCAGCAAAAACAGATGTTATGGGCTTAGCCAAGCTGTGAACATCAGAACACTTTTTGACGGTTTCATTTTGCTCCAAATTATTAATGTGAAAGCCCTTGACATTAAAATGGACCATTTATTGTAACAATTGATTGGTTAGAAATAAAGTTATATGCTATTTTTAGTTACTATGTCCTTATGCGACAAGACTTTTGTCAGACACTGTATATATATATATATATATATATATATATATATATACACACACACACACACTATTATAAACATACAACTGTGAGATGCAGTGAACGTGCTCATCATTTTACGAGGTCCCCGTACTTAGAGCATCATTGAAAAGCATTTCTTTTTTATGAGCTGCATATAAAAATCTAATGAGATTTGGGTTAGCTCAGGCTGGAATAGAACATTCATTGTTCTGATAGTCAGGTCAGGTAATCACAGTATTTTGTACATAATTCATGCCTTACAAGGTATGTTTGTACATGAAGTGCTGTTGAAAGGGGACCTTCAATGTACAAGTCTCTTAGTACACCTCATCATTGAACAGAATGGAGTGCAGGGGAGCATTATTGTGTGACATTGACCTTACAGAGTCTAGCTCTAACCAGAAGCCACTTATTTTTGTTCAGTGTACCACTAATCCACATATACTGTCTGGCTGCAGTTCAGCTATCATTTCCCAGTGGTATCACATCTATTTTAATGGCATTTTAGCGCAGACACCAGCGTGCCGTGAACCACAGTGGGGTTGATGATTGTCACTGCACTGCCTAAGGAGGCAGCAAAAGTGAATTAATTAATTAATGTATTTACTGATTCATTATCATAAAATCAACTAAAATCTGCAGTAGGTGTGAATAAGCTTCCAGTGGCAAATGTTGCATTTTTTTCCCGAGATTAAACAAATATGTTATTTCAAATAAAAAATTTTTAAGCTCCGTAGTCAAATTTACGTTGCTTATATATCATAATCGTGGTTGTAATTATATCCCTGAAACAGGGTGTTTGAGGATATTGTGGATTTGCCTTCACCGCTGCTGCTGCAGATCGTGTTAGCGCAAGAACTCAAACAGTTTAAATGGGAAACACTTAAAAGGTTTTGCGTTCATTCCCAGAGTGTAGTGGACGTAATCAATTGCTTTGTGTGGCCCTAAATGCTTTCCTGTAGCGCCACTACTAGGTCAAACTTTACATTTCCAAATGCAATGAGTCAAACAGCTTTGATAGGAATCAAGTCAGACCTCTTGCAATCGTTTCAGGGGCATGTAGGGGGACTGTTATTCATGTTGGTCACCCTATGACTTTGCTGAAAAGACACCACCAGTCCAAACTTTTCATTTATAAAAACGGTAATGACTCAAGCATCATGTCAAATCAGATTTCGAGATTTCTGGCGCATTGAGGACGAAGTTATCGATTGTGGTGGCTCTGTAATATTTCCCGTAACTTCTCAACTCTTCCAAATGTGACATTTACAAATGCAATAGCTCAAACACTTTTTATATAAATCGTGTCGCACGTCTTCAAATTGTTTCAGGTGCAAATAGAAGGGCTGTTATTAATACTGGTCTCCTTTTGACCTTTGTGTTGTGCCACCACCTGGACAAAGTTTTCATTTTAATACATCACAATAACTCAAACAGCTTGAATAACAATCATGTCAAATTTGCTTTCAACACTCCAGGTGCAAAGAGAAGGAAGTTATTGATTGCGGTGGCTTTGAACTGTTTCCTGAAGCACCACCATGCGGACAGATTTGACATTTCTAAATGCAGTAACTCTCGCAGTTTTGATGGGAATCATGTCAAACCTTCTGTGATTGTTCCTGGTGTGTAGGGGAAATGATGGCGACCCTATGACCGTCCTGTCGCACCAGCACTAGGCCAAACCTTTCATTTTAAAACTAGGCCTACGCTGTTGGCGGCCGACAGCAAGGGGCATATCCCCGAAATTACCATATACTCAAAGCCCCTTTTGTTAGATTCCCTTTACTAGACGTACAATGTGAGGCAAATTTGAGGTCTGTGTAAGTGATTGTTCCAGAGATATGGTAAAAAAAACAGATTTTTTCAATATAGAACGCCACCTGGTGGCAAACCTAGGAGTGCATACTTGCCCAAAATCTAATCAGTTCATCCTCAGTTATGGCGCTAACGGCTAAAATCTGCAGACGCGGCGGACGCGGCGGCGGGTGGGGCAAAACCATGATATCCCCGAAACTCGTATTTCAGGGATATAAATACAATAACTTGAACAGTTTTCATGGGAATCCTGTCAAATCTCCTGTCAGGATTCCTGGTGCGTAGAGGTGGAAACTGGTTGATTTTGATGGCTTTATGACATTTACTGGTACGCCAGCATTGGTGGGAAACTGCTAAGGCAATGAGTCAAAATGCTCTAATGGAAATGAATTCAACTTCGCTGTGAATGTCTTGGTGCATAAAAGAGCAATCCTATTGTTCTGGTGATACTTTCACCAGTCTGGTGGCACCACCTTTAGGCAAAAGTTCACTTGTTCAAAAAAGTCAACCAGTTTTTATGGGATTTGGGTAAAATTTACTGTGAACCCAGAGAAGTTCTCCTGTTGACTTTCTGGACCCAATTACCTTTCCTGTTGCATCACGACGAGGCTAACTATGAATTTGGCCTATGGGAGAATGTTATCATTTCTGGGATATAGCCAGCTTTAGTCCATTGAAAGCATTTGTCTAGTTGTAAATATAAAATTACAGTAATGTCAATTTTTGCAGTAAAAACTGCATAATAGTATTATAACAATGGCATCACATTATGGCTCTTATGGAAAACTCAATTTTCTGAGGCATTTAATTCTTTATTATTTTGTTTTCGATGTGTGGTGTAGCTAAGCTCAGAGGAGCTAATCCTCGATAAATACAGAAGCTTTATTTTGGGGGCGCACTTTAGTCCTGCTGTTGAGCTAAATGGATATAAAAACCTTCAGGCCATGGTTTTTCATCTGCTGGTGTAAGAGGGTTTATTCTCTGAACTGGTCCAAAGAGCAGTTACACTGACAGCACACTAAAATAGAGGCGAAACCCCTGTCAAGGAACCAATGGTCTGCGAAATTAACATGCTAGGAAGTGTCAATATTTATTCCCCAAAAGTATAAGTCAGAGTAAATTTAGTTTTTCTAATTGAATCCTTAAGAAAAATAAACTGAGCAAATAAATAAACAAATAAAAATAAAATATCCGACGACTCCATCACTGCCCCCCAAAAATTATTGTCTGCAAAAATAACCATTTTTGCATGTGTGATGTTTTCAAACATGCCATCTACAAAAATCTTGATGACCTAAACACAAAGAGGGAACTGACAGGAAGTATTTGGATATTAAAATGTGATGTGTCTGCTTGCGCCATAGGCTGGTTATTGACTTTGTAATCGTGAAAGCAGAGTAGAGACAGGAACGATGGGAACTCAAGCCGCCTGTCATTCCCTTGACAGCACAGTCTCATAAAAGGAGGCCTTCGCTTAACTGTGACATTCATAAGCACAGAACATTAATATGATTTTGTAAAATACTGTCACTGGGAACCTCACACAACCTATTTTAATGCTCAATTAAATGCTGGATTTCAGGACGTAACAAAAGTTAGACACTGTGGAAAGGAAGAGAGGAAGAGCGGGTAGAATTGGAAGAACAGAGTTTGAATGGACGAGAAACTGAGAGAAGAGATGGATGATTTGGAGGTAGGGTCTGCTAACAGGAGGCTGTCATGAACATTTTTGGCTGTTAGTTTTTCATGGTTCAAGTTGCAACATTTCAGGTGTGCAAAATCACTGGGTTAGAACAGGCAATCAGAATCCATAGGTTCTCATAACACTTGACATGCTGCGGTATGGTAAGATAATGCTGTGAAACTGGTTTCCCCCCAACATGACCCTGACCTGGAATAGTCCGTCAGACAATAGCTGAATGGATGGATGGTTGGATGAATGGATGGACAATAAGCACATAGTTGGTCATCCAACTACACCCTAGTACTGTAAGGTGGGTTTTACCTCATTGAATGAAGGTAAAGCACTTACCCACAGAGCTCATGGTGTTGAAGAAAAGGTTTTCTGCTGGGTACAATATTTAGTGCACAGTGTCAAGGGTTCTGTCCCAAAGGAGTGCATTTTCAATCAAATTGACTGGGACTCCATGCCCTCATTTTACAGATTTGGGAAAGGCCAGCCAATCATTTCTTCATGAAATTCGCACGAAAATATGCCAAAAACAACCCACATCACATGTTGTATATGGACATCCCACAGACTCTGGCAGTGTTCCTTAGTTTAAGCCAGGCCTGTGAGTTCTACAGCAGGAAAATCAAATGGCTACAGCATGCTACAATGTTCCCTACCATGCTGAGCTTACAAGAGTTTGTGTTGAGGACTTTTTCTTGTTCCACAATGAAATACCCTCTGGTCCATACATGACACGTTAAGATTGATGTCGAAGAATGTGACTGGCCTGTACGGAGACCATACGTCAGCACAATCAAACAATATTGCAGTCAATTTAGAAAGTCAACTTTGAGCTGGGTAGAAATCAACCAAAGTCTCTGTCTGATTTCGCTACTGCTTTTCTGACTGGAAAGGATACTAATCCCTGAAGCAATATTCTAACATCTAATGGACAGCCTTCCATAAGTGTAGTGCCTAATGTGGCAGAAAATGGAGGGACCAACACTTTATTAATTCCCATGATACTGGACTGAGATGTTGGCTGAGCAGGTGTATCCATGTCATTGGCCATGCACTGTTTTTTTACATGACAAACCATTTAATAACAGATGTATCAAACTATAACACGTTCAATGGTTCAATCCATGGATGGGCATCAATTGCATTTTATTTCTTTGAAATCTGGAGGTGGCTTGCAATTCAATTCAAGGTTTGATTAATGACCGTGATTTTCTCTGTGAAGATACGTCAACAAATTAATTACATTTCATTGAATTGAAATGAAATTGATCCTACTGTGAATACTGAATGGATTGATGATGAAGTATAGGCAGCAAACAATATATATATATATATATATATATATATATATATATATATATAAATATATATATTTAAAAAATATGTTGTTGTTTTTTTTTTTTTTTTCAAAATCGTCAGAATGATAAATTCTGTCAGTTTTCAAGAACTCCATTGCATAGGGGAACATTTCCCAATAAAAATTGATCTTGGAATTAAAGTGCGATTTTCTCCGAAATTAGTTCCTTGTCTTAGTTCACACAAATCGGGAGCGTGTACATGCTTCTTAGCCCTCTATTTGACACAGCTGTCCATTGTGTTAAAAAATTAATGGGCTACACCAGAGATGCAATTTATTGGTAACACCAAAAAATAACATGAACTAGTGGGTTTTGCTATGCTTCCAGAATATTCCAGCCGGCGGGGTATTGAATTCAGGTGTTCTCACTTTGCTATGCAATTATAATGGCTGTAAAAAGTGCAGCCCTCTTCTGACAGTTCTGTTCACAAAGACTTGGGAAAGCACGGAGGATAAGAAAGGTTGCAAGACAGCACAAAATGGCCATATGAATAATAAATCATCTTTGGCGGAGGTTAACAAGGGTTTGCTGTCCAGCCGTTTAAGTTTTAAGCACACGTGATGGGTCACACTTTAGATGAAGTGTTGCTCATAAAGGCTTCATACAGCATGGATAATGCCTTCATAAATGCGACATAATGTATTCATAAATCATACATAAGCAAATGTCATGCTTTGTAAAGGGTGAAATAACACATCCTTATTCAGCATGTGATGCCTGACGCAATATAACTGACAATGTCACTTAGCTACTGGCTAAATGCTATGAAGGGTGACATTGTAAGCTAAGTGACATTGTCATTGTCACATCTGTCATCACATGCTGAATAAGGATGTGTTATTTCACCCTTTACAAAGCATAACATTTGCTTTTATATGATTTATGAAAACATTATGTCTCAGTTATGAAGGCATTATACATGCTGTATAAAGCCTTTTGAGCAATACTTCATCTAAAGTGTGACCACGTGATGAATTTGTGTTTGCCAATTCATCCATGGACCATGAGACAGCTACAAGGTCTGGGATCTGGCGTTTTCTACCTGTTCACACATTATAAAGCCAACAACACTCAATGAGTTGGGCTTAAATGGGCTTAAACAGTTAACTTTTAGATTGGTATTGAGTTTGTAAAAACAGGGTAAAGCAAGTAAATGAACAGAATTTTATTTGTTTTGAACAGTCATTAATGGGAATGAGTAGAGGCTAAATTTAGTGGTTTGGCTCAGTCTTACAGAGCAGATTTTAATTGACTGATACTGCTTGACCTCTATTTTCCCTTGTTTTCCTTTATCAGTAAAAAGCCTCAACATATCCTAATCCAGTGACTTCACTAATGTGGTCACATGATTAAAGGAAAATTTTCCTCCATGATTTCTAAGAAGCAGATTCAGATTTGGAAAATTGATGTTTTGTAAATGCGTGCTTTTTGTTTGTCAACTGCAAGTGATTCATCAACAAACACATCTCCGGATTAACATTCATTTTGATTTTATTATTTTCTTGTGTTTTTCCACATTAAAACTCATAAACCACAAAAACTCAGTGTTTTTTAGACGCGCGCCTCATGAAAGATCATCATTTTCCAATACAGGTTCATTCATGCGGGTCTGGAGACTCGTGAAGAGGTCAAGCAGACGTCAAGCGTCCCCCACGGAAATATGAAACATGGTCATAATACTGAAAATGTGTATTACAATACCAAATACGGGCAGCATTATAATTCATATCCAATTTATATTCTGAGCTTGTGACTTCATTAAAAATGGCAAGGAGCGAGCATCTGTAATTTTCTGCCTTTCAATTTAAAAACACGGAGAGAGGAGCAAACAAAGCGTTTGTCATATCCATCACCGTGGCAGGACTGTGATCATAAAGTGGGCCGTTTAGCACTGTCTGCCGAGCCTCTTGCAGTCTTTTCTTTAAATGATGTGGATGGGCCTGTATGGCTGTAGAGCTACTATTTTATCTAATAACCTCCAAGCCCCCTGAGCTACCCACCCATCTACTCTGCACGCACCCAACGTACTGTTGCCGGAGGAACTATAAACGCACGGTGTCGTTAACTCATAAAGAGCTGACACTACTGTCTCTTTTTCTCGCGCAAGTGGTGCTGATTGTCGAGACTGTTTTTTAGCAGTTTTTCTGAAACGTCTCTCCTGCTGACCTGCCAGAATTAAAAAGCGCGACAACGCAAATGCACTCGCGTGGAATTCTCCCCCTTGCCTTTCTCCAGACGCTCGCTAGCTTACCGCCACCGCCGCGTCGTGTTCCAAGGTTGTTCCCTTTTTTCTTTTTTTTATGCCGCACAGAGTGAAATCTGGTGGAACTAATGCACCCAAATACAAAAGGGGCGGCCAGGGATTTGGGTCAGGCTTCAAAAGAACGTGTCGGGGTAATTTCGCCCGCCCAAACAAACACTTCGTAACAGCATTAGCAGGAGCGGAAATCCCACCTCGTTCGTTTTTGGTGGGGAGCGGGTGGAGCCCAAGGTCACGCGTGCGGCGAGCACATACTCTGCCCATCAGCCTCCTCCAGTCGGTTCCGCACCGCTCTCTGACTTATTAAACAGAACAGTCACTCAATTAGGAGCCAGAGAACGCAAACAGGGCCACTGGGAACTGCCACCGCGAACACTCGGAGTGCCCAAGGAGTCAAGTCTTTCTTCTTTAGCTACAAACACAGGGAGCATTCTCACCAGATAAATCCTATTCTGGCACCCCCATGTTTAACCCCAGAGGGCATATATCTGCAGCGGGGAGATAAACATTGTAATTCCAGAATCAAACCGACACGAAGCAGCTAAGCGACCGCTAAAGACGGCTACTGACTTTGAGAGGACAAAGGTGCGACTGTGAACACACCCCCCATTCCCAAAAGAAGGAGAATATTTTCCCGCCAACGTAAGAAAACCCCATAACCTCGGCTTAAAATCAAGTTGTACTGATAGGGCGACTTGTTTCCCAGGCGCTGTGATGTACCCGGTCCGATGCTCTCGCGTTGTTGGCTTAAAGACGTAAGAGAGAGGAGGTGTGAAGACGAAGCCGCGTGGAAGCAGGGCACAGATGGCGCTGCATGGTATATTACACAGACCTGATTAACACTGAAAATATGGAGGACAGGAAATAGTCACATCTTCTGACACCATTTTTGGCACCAAGTGCACTGCTGACTTCCTCTGGGTCGACACTAGAGTCCCCAGATATGAAGAGAGAGTTGCAGCAACTCAAGAATAGAAGCCATTTTTTATCCATTATGTGAAATTGAGTTGTTGGATTTTTTCATTCATTTCTCAGAAAGGAAATGGGAGGAGAGGGGGAACAGTATACCAGCTATAGCAATGGTTTTGACAGGCATGAGAGGGGAAAATGTTTGGATAAGAGAAAATAAAAAAAACGGGGATAAAAATCTCATTCACTTTGAGACAGTGCTCAGTAATGCAATGGAAACAAAATGGCTCCATGACCAGACTTTCTAGAACCCTCATGTTGAAACTCTATTTAGGAACTCTACAGCACCTTCTACCAAATCACTGCATACAGCACAGGAAGCAAGCATTCGCTGTGGCAGGTGTTTATGGTTAGCCAATTTATCCTTTGCAGTTCATCTGTTTTTTCAACCATTTTGTGTTTTGCATGAGTACACATTTTCCCGCTTCAAAGATATTCTTGTTGACTAGCAGGCTCCTCTTAAGTCAAACAAAATTTAAGTCATACGGAAGGTGAAATCGGGTGAGTTGTTCGATGAGCTGGATGAGAAGGTTGAGATTAATCTGCGGAAAACCTAAAAAGCCTGTGTGAAAAATCTGCATTTATGAATATAAAAACATTCAGCAATGAATGTGTGATGCTGATTTGCATTGGACAGCGGAACCTGTTTTTCCTCAACCAATAAAATGCTACATCTGTGTGATTTTGATTAAATATTTATCTGCGTTAAACACTCAGCCCAGCAAAAGTGAAAGTTTCATATGACTGAAGGAACATTTTGATGCAATGTTTTAGTCTCTTTGACTGTTTTATTAGCTGACGATAAGGAGTCTGCTTCATAGTCATTTTTTCCCAAATATGACGGGTGTGGTTATGATATGACACTACACACCTGCAGAAATCACAATAAATTTTAAGACTTTGAAACATGGATGCATTTGGTCTTGGCCCATTACAGTCTGAATGATCCAGAGATATGACCTCAGTATGGATTAATCAACTGAGCTACAATTCAGTACAACAGGACCCAACTGCTTTCCCAGTGCCACATTGGAACACGTAATCTGCTCTGCTAGGATTTTACACTTCTGCCTATTTAAAATTTTTAATTGTCATTGTACACGCACACCCCAGAGGTGTACTACAGCACAAGTGCTTCCTCATAGCTCCTCAATTTTTTATGACTTTGTCAATGAGTAATGACTACATATCATGGTTTCCTGCCTCTGTTTAAATGAGTGCCTTATAAAAAATACCAATGTTTTAGGGTCCTGGGGGACCAAAGTCAAAAGCACCATAGTCTACTGATGTAGTTTTAATGAATGAAGCTATTAATACAAATACTACACAAATAATGTTTATTTGAAATTACTGAAAACCACATGTTACCAGAATCAAAGGATGGAAAGTAGGGTTTTAAGTGCTAATGTACTGGCACTTAGGAGAAAGCTGTAATATATATCAAAGATATACTCTGTAGAATTTTCCTAAAAAACAAAGAATGGACTTATGCAAAAATAATCCCTGTCAATCATCACTTATGACCCAATTGAAGTGTGTGGCGGTATCTGTATCAACAGAGACTGCAGTCTGCTTGTATTTTCTTATTTTTATTTGTGCGCAATGCCTCTAGACATCAGCCTTTGGGACGCGGCTGTGTTGCCCCCAGCCAATAATAGCACACAGAGTGTAAGGGCGGGACACAGCACTGAACTGCAGGGTAGCACTTCTGATGTTGCTGAGCTGGGGAGGTGGGGCCAAATTTGAATGTTGTGTTTATAAACTGCAACCCAAAAATGGTACTCAGTGTAATATGACTTTAAAGAAAAGTAAATGTTTTTGTTTTACGCAATATGTACATTAATTTTAACTTTCAGGGAATAATAATAATGTTTTTTTTTTTTTTTTCAAATGACATTACTTGCATAACTAATCATGTTTTTTGAGAAGAAATTCAACATTTTGCTTCGACGGTAGTTTCTTACAGTAGTTCATTCTATGGACTCCAGTTGGTAGTCCTTGTGTGTTAAATATTTTCGTTGGATGTGGGTTACCAAAGTGAAAACAAAGTCAAAAACTGAAGTTAACAAAGTGAGAAAGAATGCAGTGATTCATTCCAGAGCTATTTCCATTTTGCCTTCATGTAAGAGAAAAAGAGACAGAAGTGGGGGGGAGGACAGAGAGCAAGAGCACGTACACCATTTCAGAATAAATTACTTGATATTTTTTTCAAGATTGAACCGGCCCATCAATAATAGAGGAAGAACTCACCAGAATAAAGCAGCTCACCCCTCCGGCGTGCCGCACAGCGGCCACACATCAGCTTGGCGGCCAGCCAGCGACCGTATCAAGCGTTTGCCCGTCTCCGCTGGCCTACTTTCCTGTGTTCGAGCGGGGCCTGAAGTCCCTGAGCAGTCTCCACACTTTGCAGTGCAGTTCCACCTCAGTGCTTATGTAGTACACCTGGTGTAAATCTCTGATGAGTCCCAGGGGAACCATCATGTCCTTTTGGATCATTTCATGTCTGATGGTCGGCCATCGCGCCAGCCGAGAACCACGCAGCACCTGCCAAACCCGGGCACATCTGAGCCGCAAAACCGTCCACAAGGCAATTGCAGTCTGCAGTGGAAATCTGCGGTATAACGACAAGAAATTATCCTGATTCAAACAATTAATGAAAAAAGAAAATCCATTAATTCTATCGAGATGGTTAAACTAGCCGTAAAACTGATTAAAAAAAACCAGTCTACCAAAAAATCTAAAAAGTAAATGCTTTATATGAGGTTTATGAAGATTTAATGCTGTTGAACAGTAAATACAGTACATGCTTTTTATGATGTACAGGACATTTTTTTTTTGTCATGGCAGAGTGCCACTGTTTCAGAAACTAACACCTTCTTCAATGTGTTATTAAGTGCAAAGGACAAACCCAGGCATTATACAAATTCATCCAGTCCTTTCATTTGAAAATTTGGCTCCATGGATAATCATATCTCTTGAGTTTCCTTGACAAGATGACAACAACGTATTTAACAGCATAGTACAATGCCCTGAATTATCGTTTAGCGATGCATATTATGTATATTGCCTTGCTGTGTAAAAAGTTGATTCTAATTACTCTTTTGATGGTTGAATTTATTGAACTGGAGCCAAATCTACCTGATAGTGTTAGGGTTTGGCCTTGCAGTCCCTCCCCCTGCTGCATTCCTTCACCTCCCCCTTGACGGGCTACAGGTGTGGCTCGTTAAGGTGGAGGTGAAGGCAGAGTATAAAGGGCTGGCAACTGCCAGCCCTAATCAGCTCTGCATTTTTGCACTTTGTGTTTTATTTCTGTTCTGGCCTTTCTCACCCGTGCTGCTCTGGAGTTTGCTATGTTTTGTTTTTTATTAAAACTACTGTCTTTTTACCAGCCTTGGCAATTGAGCCTTATTTTCATTTAGGCCCATGGTCCTAGCTCCCGTCGGACTGCAGTTTGCATCCGGCAGGACAAAACCATGACAGATAGACCTCGGATGAACAAATCCAGCCCAGGTATTATTTTTTCCTGGGTAATTAACTAATTAACTGAACAACACTGCTCTTCTGATTGGCCAGACTGTCTTTACACCTGACTCCCAGGTAAAGCAAGGGTGGCGAACCCGCAGTTCTCAGACCTTGTGAAAGAACATTCCAGAAGTCCTCCATTGAATTGCCAAAAGGCCACCTGAGCACCAGAGAGGTTGAACTCAGGGGTTTTGATCCTGGGTGGACAGCAGTAAGCAGGAGCTGATCTGAGGTCAGTCAGATGCTTCTGCCCCCAAGTCTCTCTGATCTGTCAGACAAAGCACTGAGAAGATTTTCCTCCTACACCCGGTATGATTTCAGTACTCAAACTCTAACTGATATTCAACCTTAAAGTCATCTACTACATCACAAAACCAAAAAAAAAAAAAAAAAAACATTTGTTATGGTTATGTTATGCATTGGTTTACACTGCTCCTTCCAAGCAGTTTATTAAATCTCTGCTTTGCAAAAGTAGCAATGCAAGAGTCATTTAAATATGGAAAAAGCACACTGCTGATATAAATTTCCTGAAATAATCAAATGAGTATTACCCACTGTGTCTCTTATTGTTTCACATGAAATATTCACATATAAGCCTTTGAAGGCATGAGGTCACAAATACGTGCTCGGAATGTTCTCTAACAAATATTGTGTTGCTTTTGCAAGACTCACCAGTGACTACTGAAAGCAGAGGAGTTCATAGGTGGAGCATTAGAATTTTTAAGAGTAAAAACAGTCCAAAAACCAGACATCTTCTCTATAAATCCCAAACTTCAGGAAGACTGACGGAGTAATGAATAGCTATCACCCCTGCAAAATATATGGGGAGAAGTGGGGTTCCCATATGTAATCTGCTACCCATTGATGAAGTAGCTTCTCCCGTGCTTTGTGTATTTGTGAATACCAAACCTGTACCAGAATCCTAACCCTAACATATTTCTTATGTGCACATTTGAAATTTTCCCCTGGGTATCTGGGGGTAGGTCACAAACTCCAAGATACTCCAAAACCTGCCAGGAGGGTTGTGATATCTACTAATAAAAAGGGTTCAACAGACAGGAAATGTGATACTAATGTCCCATCTGGCTTGCTATAGTTTCCTGGAATGCTTAGCTTTACTCATTTCTCCTGTGATCTGGAAAAACCTAGTGAATTTATCAGGAGCAAGGATTCTCGCAACTGAACAAAAACCTTTGGATTCTGGACCTTTTTAAATGGAAGAAATTATAGAAACCTGATTTTGACAGCTCAAATAACACAATAGCTATAGCTAATAGCTATTGTATTAAGATTTTCACCACTCTTAATTGCCGCAAATGAGGGTCAAACTCAGTTTCTCCCAAAAGTGACAAATGTACTAGGTTTTCCCAGATCACAGGAGATTTGTGAAGACATTCAAGCAATCGCTAATACAAAAAAAAAAAAAAACCCCAGAGATGGTTTTTTCGCCGAAATTTCTTGCACTTCCAGGACTGCCACACTTCCGATGTGCAGCTTGTGTAGCGGCATGACAATAACAATCCAGCTATACTTGAGAAACTGCAAATGATAGAAACGTTAAAATCAAGCCAAGAAAAAGTACCAGGTGCATAAACAATTAATACGGCTTCTACTCTCGGCATTGTATGGCAAAGTATCCGTAACCATGCATGCTAATGCAACTCATTTCCCTGCAGCTGTGCGCGACCAAAGGTGTCTGGGTGACCAAACTATTCCATTAAGCATCAGAAATGGAACTCGATTGCAACATCCGGGTTTTTTTTTTTTTTTGTATTAGCGATCGCTCAAATTAGTAATCGTTTTACCAATAATATTTAATTTTGCTGTTTTTCAAATTTCTCATGGTTTTTTAGTAAAAAAATATACTGTAATACTGTCAATTTTCCCAAATGAAAATATACATTCTGCAAGTTTCCTGCTTCCCTACCATCCCTCAGTAACATTAAAAAACTTTATACAGTTGCTTTTATGTGTTATCCCAATGCTCAGCCTCTAACCAACGTAGCGTCATTGTTAACATAATGCAAAAATGTTTGCATTTTTCACCGCAAATTTCAGTTCCTGGTGTACAATTGCATTGTTAGTGGAATCACTAGCCTTCCTACATTTATAGAGTTTGCTGTCTCTCAAACTTAATTCATGAATATCATAAATTCAGGCAGGTTTATCACATCCAAATTGTTCCTAACGTCTCTGCCGGTTCTAGTCTCTCTGGAGTTGAAATCTGCGAAAGATATATCACTTTTTGAACAGGAAAATACCCCATATTGTAGCTCAGTTGCGCTTAGCCTCCACTTTCTGGCAGAAATCTAATTAGACATCACAGATCTTGCGGACACATAAAGTTAAATCACAATGTCTCTTGTTGGTTATAATAGATAGGCTGAGTTCCTCAGCCTCTAAAAAGAGGGCTCATTTCAGATGAACACGCTGTGAATTGCTTTCATCTATTTCTTTCCAATAAAGCTTTTATATAGTATAATACAGCATTTTGGTTCTAATGTGATGATTGTATCAATAAAAGTAACAATGAAATGAATTTTTTAATTTCTCGAATGAGTCACAAATTCATTTTGAGCATTAGTCACCCTTCAGTTCATTCCAGAACAATCCTCGCACACAAAATATCTCGTAAGGATTTTACAAGGCAAGTAGTAAAAAGAAGGGAACTAGTTTTTCTCCAAACAATTTAACTGCTCAAGTTTGTGCCTCAAACTTTTTTATCTGTGTGCTGAAAGTCACATTGTATGCTGGTCCGTGAACATACGGAGCCTGAGAGCAAAAGAGCATTGATATGAAATTCGGTGGAATTTCATTATGGATCGCGGAGATAAATCCAAAGAAGGTCTCTGAAGCACAGACTTCTCCCTGCACACTGTGCTCTGTGTCACTCAGTTTATAGTCCCTGCCTTTCTCACTTTAGGCGACAAAGAGTCCTTGTTCTTCAAACCTTTACTTACCCCAGGAAGGTCATACCCTAAAGGGTAACCTCTATTATTCATTCCTGCCCTATTGTAGCAGAGGGGCTGTTCTTCTGCTGAACTTCCCCTCGGCTGTGACTGTAAGGGAAAAATCATGTTATTCTCAAACCACTGGAGGGCCGCAGAAACACATGAGGCCTTCTGTTTTTCATCCAACAGACCATCTTAGGTGGTGAAGAACAAAAGACTAAAGCTAAACATGTTTTCTAAACCTCTTCTAAGGACCCATGTACTGTATGTAATGTTAATTTTTGCGCAGAATACAAAATTATGTCAGTTTTTCCTGTCGTGCACGAGCCTATTTAAGCTTTATAACTCAGTATTTGTGTCACAGAGACTTTGTGAAATTATTGCAGTGAAGCAAGACATTTGGAAGTTCAATTGCAGAATTGTTTAGGAATTATGTTTTGGAATTTACGGACGCCGGCATCTATATCTGTGCAAAGGGGTTAAGAACGCAGTTTGCAGGAGTCCCATTTGGAGTTTGCTTTAGTTGAAAGAAGCCATATCCTCCAGAGTGCCAGGATGGGAGAAAGAAACAGTTATTTTTCACCCGCCAAAGAGATATTTGAGATCATCAACTGCCTCTGGTGTGACATTACTGAAAAAAGGTCACAAGAAAAGAAAAGAAAATATGTGCATTTATTCCACTCTAAGTATATATTCCAGTCTAAGTATGGGTACACTAATGGCGCTTTTCCACTACAAGGTACCGGCTCTACTCTACTCTACTCCACCCGCCTTGGTACCGGGTACTTTTCTGGGGGGTCGTTTTCCGTTAGAGGATAGTACTGCCTCAGTGTAGCTGGTCGTCATAGCGGTGCAGCACGATATTTCTGCGACGTCATCCTCAATACGACACACAATGTCGCTGCAGTTATATCAAGTTTACATTTTTACCGTCAATTTTGTTAAAGATTTATGTGTTCAAATCAGGTGACGTGCACTACCGTCACCACGTTATGGCACTAAAGTCTGGCGAGTGTTGAATTGTATTTTCTGTTTGACATTGTCTTGTCTAAATTCAGTTGCACATTAAATTGCGTACCACCTAACAACACAAAGCAATGAAATCCATAAAAGGCATGGAGAGCGAATTTCCATTTCATCCTGAATTTGATCGCAAAAAAACGAATTGTTAGAGCATGAGATAATTAAAGGGGACCTATTTTGCTATATTTCCAAGGTTATATTTTGATCTTCGACTCCCCTAGAGTACTCCTGATCATTCAAAGTCCTAAACAGGGTCCTTATTTAGCTCATACTGCCATCCTCAAAAAATCCCATTTGTAGTCCATTGTAGTCTCTGCCTGAAACGCCTCATTGGGGTGGCTCTTCCGCTATGGCTCCCACTCCCCGTGTGCCCACTTTCTTCTGGCTGGCCAGCTCTCTGGAGGGCGGATCTAGGCGGGACGGGCAGCAGAACACAGTTTTCCGGGTCTGCCTCCTCAGAGTGAAACTGAGACGCGTCTCCCGAAGGAATCGACGGGCATATTCCGCGATCAAAACGCAGTACATGTGTATAGATCTAATGAAATTAACTTGTTCTAATAAGCGCAACGGCGAAAGTGGAGGACGCAGTGCAAATGTCTGGCAGCTCAAGCTCAAATTTGCTGTCTACCTACAGCTACTATGGTGCGCACACCGGTGTTTCTACTCTATAGCTAGGATTGAGGGAATGCTAGAATCCACCCCATATAGACACATTTGTAGAACGGGTCGACAAACCCAAGTGTAGACCGGAGACAGTAGAAATCCGGTGGGTCTGAGTTTAGAGGGAAACATGGACAGTGAGGAGCAGCAAAAAGTGGACCAACAGCTTATGGACTGCTTCGGTGTGTACTATAAGGACCTGCTGGTTCGTGTGCATAGCTGTGGTGTGTCGCTAGTGTGGAGTAACGAACAGGTTCTGCGCTGGTGTATGACAAAGGGGCGAAAGCTCCAGGCTAAACGGCCTTTTCGGAAATTGCCCATGGTAATGGTTACTTATTGCGTCGGAATGACCAACGTTTGCTTGCAGAAAATGGGCGCGATAAGCCGCTTTCACACTGGACGCGAAACGAATTTTTCACGCGACAGATTACATTCAAAGTCAATGCAAAGACACGAATACACGTGTTATGGGCGCGTTAAGCAGCTTTCGCACCGCAGCTGCTTAACGCAGCTGAAACGCTTATCCTGTGTCGAATTATCCTGTATTGACAAAGCTGTCTTTGGTGAAATGCTGAGCACAAACAGCTAACGTTCCCTTTGGCCGCGGCTGTTTGCTGCCCGCAAACAAAAAAAAGCTACCACTGATTTCTGGTGGCAATCTCTTTTGGAAGAGAAATAGGTGTTTTTCTTCGCGTCCAAAAGTAAATGGAAAAGCAGCTTTGGGAGAGACACTGACAAAACTGCACCTCAAATGATCTGCGGTTCTTCTTTTGTATTTCCAAAAGTGTAGACACTACTAAGGCATAGTATGATATGCCGTTGTTAGTGCCTGCTAGAATAGTTTCTGGTGTGGGCAGGTCCAGCGCCGTGATTGGCTCTGGCTAGGTCTGTACTAATTGGACGGCACAACCTGACGTCAGGTTTTGCCCAGATCTCGCAAAGATCTCGGGAGGAGCTGTTCAGAGAGGAAATCACGTTCAAGAAATCACGTTCTTGGATTATGGCAAAACCTCTGTATCTTATGTTTAGAAACTTTTCAGAGGTTGAGTATGGACAACCAACATTATAACATTACTAATATGTATTAAAAGAAGGATCAGCATCATAGGTCCCCTTTAAGTGATCACTGCAGAGCAGAGTTCTACATTGCAAATGCATAAATCGCAGGAGATGGCAGAGAATTAGAATTCATTGCTTTATGAATCGTCGTCTCATCTGTGATAACTTTAAGAGAAAAATGATTTGTCAACATCCGTAAAGTAATTTTTCTGCGCAATTTTCTTAAAACGGGGGACATAACATTACTTTCTCAAGGGGAATTAGTTAGGGGAACATAACTGGACACAACACCGTAACTTAATTTCGCCACGAACGGGGTCACAGGCAAAGAGAAACGCATTTCATGTGAATGTAGCAGCTTTGGTGAACGAGCGAAACCGTGTTTGAAAGGTAAGGCAACGCACAGTATATTGAACAAGTTGCCTAAAACAATATAAGTTGATGATCATAATAACTACGCTAATCTTGATAATCATCAATGTAACTCGAATGAGATGTCCCGAGGTCAACCTCAGAATCGTCTTTTGCAGTTACGATTCTATCTGACCAATCAGTGGGCTGCGGCGTTGTCACGTCACATTTTACGTAGTACCTACTAGTACCCGGTCAGCTTTTTTCGGAACCCCAGGAGAGCAGGTGCCAGAAAAGGTGGTACCAGGTAGGTACTAAAAGTACCAAATTATTTTAAGACTTAAAACACTTATTTCTATCACCATTTTCTTAGTAAGACAAAAAATTTATCCTTGATTTGAGATAATTTTGATTATCTTGCCAATGGGGTAAGTAAATTTTCTTACCCCATTGGCAAAGTAATCAAAATTACCTTAAATCAAGGACAAATTTTTTGTCTTACTAAGAAAATGGTGATAGAAATAAGAGTTTTAAGTCTTAAAATAAGTAAATTTCCCTTTCTTGAAAATCACTTTCTGCAGAGAGGTACTTTTTCCTAATGGAAAAGCAAAAAAGGCGAGTAGAGTAGAGTACAGTAGAGTAAAGCTAGTACTGCGTAGTGGAAAAGCGCCATATATATGTGTTTTACCACAAGAGCACTGTTGTATGTACTCCAATCTTTATATGCATACTCTGATTATGTGTTCCACTATAGGATACTCTGAGTATGTATTTCACTCTAAGTATGGGTGCTCTAAGTATTGTGTTCCATAATCGAGGTAATCTAGGTATGTAATCCGTTCTTAGTATGGGAACTGTACGTATGTGTTCCATCATAGAGGTACTCTAAGTATGTATTCCAATCTAAGTATGGGTACTCTAAGTGTGCTCTCCACCATAGGTATACTCTTGTGGGTATGAGTAGGCATGTGAGCCTGGCACACACCATAGACTGAAACCTGTCTTGGTTAAAATTCATTGTAGTGTTGGTGTGTGCGTGTGTGTCTGACTGTGTGTGTGGCGTGTGTGTCTGATTGTGTGTGCGTGTGTGTGTGTTGTCTGTATTCATGTCGTACGTGTTGTGCCATGGTAATTATTATTGTTGAATAGACATCTATGTATTTTGTTTTTTTTTTTTTTAATTTAAACCAATTATGTTGAGGCAGAGCAAACATGTTTAAGTTTCTTTCACAATGTTCGCATGAACAGAACTTGGCTTGCTGATGTAAAATATTCTTTTATTCCGAGTATATAACGTCAAATGAGAGCCCTTGAACACTCTCCTGGCAAAAAAATAAATAAATAAAGCCTCGAATGAGGCTTTGAAGTCTGAACACAGCATTGAGAGACACAGTCCTATTTAAGGCCTGCATGAGTGACATTATGTGCCCTTATGATGCCCCCGACCTCCCCACCCCATCTACCTCCACAATCTAAACCACCAGGTCAGGCTGTTGCATGCAGGAGACGTCTTCTTCCTGTACATCAGCCCCTCCCCCTCTGATAGCCTGGACACACCTCTGAGGCCAGCTGAGCATCACACTCTCTGCGGTGGAAGACGAGCTCCTTTGATGGCAGCTCGTGCAGCCTGGCGGCGGGGGAGCGATTGAGCAGAAGTGAGAAATGCTCCATCCGCGGGTGATGCTGCTGCCGATCATACGCCACCCTGCGGTCCTCAGTCAGTGCAGCCAGGGCCTGGATTCAGTACCACTCCACAGGGCTCCGGGCTTAAAGACTATCCATCCAACAGAATAAATCATGATAGGACTAAGTCAGGCTTGTTGGGCCGGAGCCAACTGGCCAATCAATGTAATGGGGAATTGGGAAGGATGAAGTGAACAGGAAATTTGTTGCCAGGATACTAAAATTGTACAATATATAACACAATAATACTCAATATATACAGTATATATGTATATGCGCCAGCACTTCAGGCCACAAATAAACATTAAATAAACTGTGCAACATCTGTTATACCTCCACAGAGACACTTTCCTGAGAATTAGTGACCGTCATGGTATGGGGGTGTACCATTGCACATGGCGTGGGTGACTCGCGCATTTACAAAGGCAGAAAGATACATCCAAATCTTTGAATTGTCTGCTCTAGGGATGTCCCTGATTTTTCCAGTTCGACAATACCAAACTACATTCAGCAGGGATTATGAGAACAGAACACGGTTATGCTAGAAGAGTGAGGGTGCTAGATTGGCCAGCCTGCGGTTCTGATCTGTCTCCGATTGAGAATGTATGGCATATTATGAAGCAAAATGCTCTACAGTTGCTAGACTTGATCAACTGGTACTTCAGTGCCCAAATGCTTAAAAAGCCTGATTTTAGAAAGCATGGTGATGATGCTCAGCGGTTTATATTTGACTGAGCTGACCTTTTTTTCGACTCTAGAGCAGTCATCACATCGTATATTTTCAATCAACGATGAAATTCACCTGTTAGAAAGTCAAATAATTTTTAGTCTTATGGTCATAATCAGCACCTTTTGATTTTATTTGTACCACATTTTCCATGATGTGCCAACTTTTTAGGAATTAGGGTAGTACACTATTTTAGACTGTCCAATGATTTGATGCACCCAAAAATGGGGTGTAGAAAATGTGCCATAATTTCAGAATAATTCACCTGGTATGGATGAAAAATGTAATGACCGGTAGTATACAGAGGCCAAGCGCAACGACAGAGAGAAAGAGAGTAGCACGAACACAGTACAAACACAGAGAATAATATAGACCAAACGCAAGTACTCGAGCTTCCAAAGGACGTATAATAGTCCGAACCACGGAAGCAAAGTGAGATAGAAAAAGGGAGAAGAAACTCCAACAATAAGAAGATAGAAAGTCATACCAAACCTGACTAAAGATATCTTCGGCTATAGTGCGAAGCTAAACTCAGACACTCTAGCGAAGGAGGCGTGCCGGACATCCTGCTTATATAGATTCTGGGAAAGCGCCACCCCAGCTCAATCAACCAGCTGGGTAAAGAATTCAATGGCCCAGGAATTCGATATCGTCCCGGGACGAGAGCCGCAAAGAAAGGTCCAAACAACACGCAAACCTCACAAACCATGACAGAAAACGTCCTGAATTTAAGGCTGATAGTTTGCATCCTTGTTGCTATTATATATTTTCAAAGTTAAAGTGCTGGACTGCAAAACTAAAAGAAAAATGTGTCACTGTGCAATAAATTGTGATGCTCACTGAATATGATTGAACATTCTAAAGGCTATTTAGTGCAAGATAAAAGTGGGGATGTCACCTACTATCTCTGAGTTAATTAGTTTTCTTTTCTATGTCATTCAGTTCACGTTACACGTGTCTTTTCTTAATCCCACCACCAAACCCTTTCATTGGATGACTTCTTTTGAAATGACCAGGAGGAAAGGCAATGAACAATTCAGCAATATTACTGATTCAAAAAAGAGTCCCCACCACCCTCTCCAGGGAAGGACACCTTTTCCATTGTCTTTTTTGTTATATAATGAATTTAATTATTCCTTTATTTTATTTCTTTAAATATTTTACCCATTCCATCCTTCAGCCTCCCTTACTTTATCCTGTCTTTTCACAGAAGCTAATCCTTCCGTTTCATGTGCCATAATACCCTCAGTGCCACAGTAACACTTGACAAAATCCTTGAGTCCCTCAAGTAGAGCCTTTACTGATGCCAAGCCAAAAATACTTCTCCCAGCAATATAATGGTATTGTTGAACGTGTCAGAGCACTTGTACATGCTGCCCAACAACTCTATGAACAAGAATACCTGAAAATGAATGCTGTGCCTTGATAACTATTCTCGAACCTTTGCTCAAAATAAGGCAACAAAAGGACAAAACCAAAACAAATGCTCTACAGATTCCACCTCTACTTGGCAGAATCTGCATTTGGGGGATGGGTTTAATCCAAAGATATTTCCCATCTTTTTTGTTGCCAAGAACTTATACATTAGTCTGTACTGATGATATCTAATCCAGTGTTGAATCAAAGGTTGTTTTCTGAATGATGATGAGGACATGATTCCATGGGATTGATATACAGTATCTAACATTGTTTCAGGTTTTTCCGTTTTTGTCTAATCATTTGAATAATTATCTTGTTTCCTCGTTAATTCCTCTGAGCATTTCTTTGGTCTTTCCCCACTTTTTTTTTGTCTTTATACATTTAGGTTCCCCAAATTTCAGCGTTCATTGCCTGAATGTCTTTGTGCTGATCATTGCTTTCTCGCATTAATTTTCATTGCTCCTGTTTCCTGTGTCTCATGTCACACTGTGTTTTTTTCCAGGCTCCCTGATTCCTGTGTTTGTCTGCCTGCTCCAGCTCTCTCCGTCTCTCTCCTCACTCGCACTGATTTCACCTCAGGTGGCCTGCAGACTTGACCTCGGCTGGCCTCCTCCACTACATCCTGCCTAACCTCTGGTACAAGGGCTGAAGTGCTCCAACCTCGTGCCACCCCTTGATTTTTGATTGCAAACTGCCCGCATTGCACTACCTGTCATGCACTGGATTTAGACTGTCAGATCTAATGATAAAACCCTGTTCATTCTGATCAGGCTATTGGCTCCTTTTGTTCTGAGTACCCTAACCGTGAGACTATTGTTCAGACATAGCATTGTTCTCAGGTATTATTTTAATACCTTATAAGGATGAAATCTGGTTTTGCAGCAAAAGAGGGATGTCTTATAGGGGATTTAACTCAGAAAAGCCTCAGTTTTGACAGTGCTACTTGTTATACTCTGGGAAAGCCTATACAAATGCCAGTGCTTGGCCAAACAGGCAGCTGAATTTATCTCAACGCTTCAACTGTGCCTTGACAGATTAAACTGTGGAGTTAAGGGTGATGGAACAGCCAGAACGGTAAACCCCTTCACTCCTTAAAGTCCTGCCCAACCACACTGATGTGGTAGCCTTCACGTAGGGTATGGTTACTGATTTGTGCAGCTGCCTGTCCAGGGAGTTAAAGACTCATTTCTCATTCTTATTGCAAAGGGCTAAAGTCGCCTGTTTTTGACCGGCATTAATGAGGAAGACAGAGACTCTAGTCAAATTTGTAAGCTATGAATTAAACTTTATGGTAGTGTACTGTTTTAGCTGCCGCTGGTCAAATCAATTGAGCTAGAAAGCAGTGCCCAGCACACATCAATACAGTGAAACAGGACCGTATGTCCATCCATTACCTGACCTGCTTATTCATGGTTGGAGTCAGTCATTCCCAGTGTCTCATGGGTGAAATGCAGGAATACTGGGATCACACACTTTTCCCTTACACACTCATACCTAATCCCGGGCTGGACTCAAATGCATCATTTACTATGAGGCAACAGAACTACTCACTACAGCTCTGGGCACATTATTTTGAATGAGATAGGCAAGACTGCATCGGCTCCCCTCTTTTTTAATGTTGACACAAGATTTTGGCGACTGCAAAATAAAGTAATAAAAAAGAAATTGCCGATGCTTAAAAAATGTGATCTCAAAATGTATTTCTAGAAGAAAGTTTGTTACAGCAGAATGATAAATCCCTGCCTTTAATTGTCTGCGCAAATCGGGATATCAAAAGCTGAACAAAGATGCCATCTGGCAGTGAAGTAAAGCTGCGCCGGTGGTGTCCGGGAGGCAAAAGTACACGTGAGATGTAGGACAGTGTGGTGGACATTTTTCATACTGTAGTCAAGTTCTTCCCCAAAATCACAGACCACTGTCTAGCGATTCCATCCATGCTGATGATGGAGTGCTGGCCTGAATTTAGCTCGCTAACAATTGGGTCTGATTCCTTACCCTCCTGCCCAGGGTTCAGCTGACCCAGGGGGAGAAAATAGCCATTTTCCACGTACCATAGGTCCAAGACATTCTTTTCTAATCCCTTCTCAAGTGTCTCAGCCCAAGCTCTGAGGAAATAAACATGAAGCCATTTTATATTCAGTTTAGAACAAAGTGCTAACCGACGTCATAACCAAGTCAGTGACCTCAAAAACATAAACCATTGTCGAGAGAGAGTGACTTAAGCATGACAACTAGCGTGACAACGTTATCGGTCACTTCTAGCTGGGGGCTAACGTAAGCCAGCTTGGGCTGTTAAACTAATGAACGGCATGTTTGAAATGCCACCTGCAGCTCCGTCAGGAAACTCTTGCAGCTGCTGCATCGCTGAATTCAGAGAACGTGAGTCCTTTCACTGACCAATCACATCCTCACGTCACAGCAGTAATGGAGCGCACTTTTTACAGTATGAATTGCTAATTGAGCTAGTGCTTTGTAGCTGTTCTTGCTTGTTGTGTTTTGTTTGCTGCACTAATCGCTTGCTGCGCCCTGTTTGCCATGTCTTCCTAATTTCTGTCATTACTGGTCTTTTTTTTTTTTTTCCTTTTTTGCTATTTAGTTTTACTGCTCACCCACCACCACCCCTGCTTCCACCAGCTTATTTAGATCTTGATTGTATACTCAGGGGATTGGTATGTTTTCTGAAAAAGGTAGACATAAATTCTTACTGTATTCAAAGTAGTGGAAGAGTATGTGCGCTGAAATATAACGCCAAACCAAAAATAATGTTCAACATCATACTCAGTTAATGGCTTTTCATTTTATACTGTGAGTTGTCCAGACTGAACTATCTAAGGCACCCTCCCTCACTGCTACACAGCTTAAAATCACCTATAATGCTGTACATGACTACAGTCAACTGCTCTTATTTAAATAATATTTATATTTCACCAGGCTATTACTGCCGAGTGGGAGACAAAGAGTTGGAATTCTCTGTAAGCTTTAACGTTACAGTGCTACACAAGAGCGTGTTTATCGTCCTCAGGATGGGGAGGGGGCGGACTGGGGGCGGGAACTTCTTTGCAGTGACTCAAACAGACACAGAATGCACCTTTAAGAGCAGAAGCCTTTAAAAAAAAAAATCACTAAATGAAACCTCTCAAGCCTTGACCTGATTTCAAACCTTAGTCAGCTATCAAAAATAAACATCAGTGCTCATGCGAGACTTCTTGAAGCTGTCCTGCTCTTCAGGCTGCCGATTAGTTTAGTTCTGCAGCATTCAGCAACTCGCTGAATGTACATTAAGGGCATTGCATTTCATGGCGAGGCTTCTGTGGAAGCTATGGCACTAGGGGTAAGGGATTTCATAGATCTCATTGAGACAGACAGTTATATGTCCTTGCTCTATGAAATACAAATGACGGTATAGGAGAGAAATCTGAACATTTAACCTTGTCTTCAAATAGTTGGATACCTTTTCCAAACTTGAAAACTATTCAGAAGTAAAAAATAATTTCAGTTTCGAAGTGGAAATGCACAGAAAAGTGATCCCATTCTTTAAACACAAGGTGGCGCTCTACCTGACTAAGCCCCGAGACTTAAAGCAACACATCACCTCAAATTTGGCGTTGTTTTCAGTTGCACTGAATGGATTTTTGATTTCTGAAATGAGTGATTTCTGAAAATTGAATTATTTTCTCCCCTCATTGAATTCTCTTACAGTCCCAGTGTTGGCTTGATGTGCCCAATCTTTATCCTTTTGTTTGCGGCTTATAAGCAGCGCTGGAAGGACATCTAGTCTTTTCTCTAAAATAATACTGCTTGTTCCTGGTTAAGAAGGCTCGCGGATTCTAATCGGCCTCCCGCCCAAATACGCCCATAGAGCTGGGGGCTGATTATAATCCATAAAGAAAATGTACTCCAGCACTCACTCAAAAAAATCTTTATATTTAACGTGGGCAATAAGACGGATGTGTTTCAGCTATAAGCCATCATCAGCATAAAGAAAGTAACAGACATGGCAGTTCATACAGAAAGTGATGGGCAAGTGATGCCTGTCTTTTTGCCATGTAGCCTCACATATTAGTTTGGTCTTGAAGTTGTGTGCACGACTGTTTTCTACTCTGGCTGGTTAGAATCCGCAAGCCATCTTAACCCTAGTCCTGCCGGACCCATACTCATTTCCCTGTGCAGCGGTCATCGATATATCACTCCCTCGTAGCTATATCCCTGTATGCTAGTCCCCAATAAGCATTCGCTCCGAGGCAGGACTAGGGTTAAGAGGGAACAGGGCCAAAGAGAAACACTTACTATTAGTTTGTTTGGATTGATATCAAATACTATAGGTAGATTTTGCATAACCTCACGCCACCTAGTGGTTAAAGAACAGAACTGAAGTTGATTATGAGGAGCATTACGGCCAAAAATTGAGGGGTGTCAGCTGTTTCTAGTGTTACATCCATTTGTACCAAAGCAGTCAGGGACAAAAGGTCGAATAAGCCCTCAACGATTCTCTGTAAACAGAGCGATATACACAGTTTATATTAACAGCATGCATATAAGTACACAGAATATCATATCAAAAACAAAACCTCAGGAAAAATGTTGGTAAGATGATTAAACCAGTGAGTGAACACGCCCTGAACTGCCAAAGGGTGAACATTAGATGAGCACCCAGGATCCATGGGATTTTATATGTTCTTGTTATATTAGCCGGCCAAACAAACTCGACCATCCCGAATGAAGGCCGATTCATTGCTATCGTTTTACTCTCAATTTAGGGTACACAATCCTCAAAGATGCTTCACTCTGAACAGGCACGGCAGCTGGCAGAATTGAGCAGCTAGCCTGTTTGCTAGTGCAGATTTAAAGACAGATAGGTACAGTAGCTCCTTACACTGAAAGTGTGATAAAATTGAATGGAAAATAACAAGAATTAAACAGAATTGAAGACCCCAATGCTAAAAGTACTTAAATCACAATTTAGACAATTCCAATTCAGCATTAAAACATGTTTTATTTGTCTAGCCGAGGCTAAAACTGAAAAACAGTGCTAAAAGCACTTAGGTCCCAAAACGTCCATTTTGAGAAAATCAAGAAAATTGACTTAGGCAACTATTAAAGATGTTTATTTATCCTTACCTCTCAGTGTATGAAAATGTGACTTAAGTACTTTTAGCACTACATTCTTCAATTCAAAATGTACAAGTGTATATTTCTATGGTGAATGTGCATTTTTTGTTGGTTATATGTTTCAAAATAGTCCACAATTGTAAACAGTCCCACTCACGATGTGGGATTCGGGAGAGAGAGCGCTATGCAGTAGTTACGAAGCACTTAATGATGGAGCCCTTGGGAGGTTATCTCAGTCAGTAATTTCTCAACTGCAAACAGGCCAAACTCTACCACTGAAAGCAAAGTGGAGAGCGTATATTAATTGGGTGTATAAACACTCAGTCTCCTGAGTTTGTTTGCATGTGTGTTTGTGCATGTGTGTGTGCATATGTGAGAGTGTGTGTTAATGAGAGTGTGAATGCATGTGCAAATGTTTGCTTCCTGCTCAACCTTGCAACCTTCTTGTTTGTTTTTGAAATAGTCTATCTGGTCTTCAAGATCCTGACCTGCTCTGTTTTTTAATGCTTGATCTGACCGCAGCACAGTCAGAGCACGACATTGCATCTTAACTAGAAAAAAAAGAACCTCCTGTTGCCATAGTTACCGAGTACCCCATTTCACAAAGGGATATCAACAGCATTAATGAAACATCAATTTAATTTGTTAATTCTCTCTCTCCCCCAGCTCCCTCCCTCCCTCTCTCTCTCTCTCTGTCTCTCCCTCTCTCTCCCTAGCTCCCTCTCTCTTACACTTCCTCTCTTTCTGCTCTCTCGCTCTCCCTCACTCTCTCAGTTCAATTCAGTAAAGCATTATTGACATGATGTTGAATGAAGAACATGTTACTAAAGCACATATTCTTACAGTGACAACAGTAAGGTGCTGTCAGAGGTAAGTAATGTGAGGCAGAATGATCACCTTTTAACACATGATTACTCACAGCCAGCTCCCGACTCCTCTGCTTGATTCATGATCAAACAATTGACTGACTCATTTACTAAAACTAACTGACAGAATGACTGGCTATTATTGCTCATTGCATTTGAACTTAAATTTCTCATAAGTCTGCCTAGATTTGCGTATACTTGTTAGCTGTAGGCTTACAGTCAGACAATACAATGCCTTTCCTCATGTTTAGGCCTTTCTCATGTTAAGTGCTTGATATATACCATTTAGATGATGTTTTCCACTATAAATATATACTTTTTACTGGCTTTAAACTAATTGCAGCGCCATTTTAAAACTTACGCAGAGTTTATTTGTATTCGCCTTTCATAATCTGATGAAAAAAAAGGCCAAAACAATACACTGAATTATTTTTGTTCTCAGATTAGTTATTCAGATTTCCATCCTTGTGGTCTTGCACTGCCACAGAATGTTATTGAAACTGTTCGTTATTATCGCACCTCAGTCATTATAAGCAACATATTGGACTTCATTATCTGGTGAATGAACAGCTTGATTGTTAATCAGGAAAGGTGCGTGGAAACAATTCGAGTGTAAACCTGTGATAAAAGGTGAAGTCACTGCCTACCCAAATAACATAATCCTGACTGACAATAACAAGTCTCTCTCCCTATCCCTCTCTCTCTCTCTCTCTCTCTCATTGAATTGACATTGTTTATCTCCACTTTTTTATTTCTTGGGTATGACGCCAGAGGAGAAGAAGAGGAGAACGAATGGAAGTTTTTCGCCACTCTCTCCATGGGATGCAGGTGCACAGCTGCCGTTCCTTCCGAAACCAGACGCAGCGCAGCAAGGGCGAGTGATCTCGCGCCGCAGCCCACAGCCTCGATCGGAAGCATTACACACGCTCAGTAGGGGCTCTCCCTCGTGCTCTGCCACTCTACAGGCGAGCGAGCTGGCAGCGCTTCGTCAGAACTGCCCACAGCAGTCTGACTCAAAGCTGGTGAGGAGGCACTGGCCGTGTCCAGGTCTTTGCCAAACAACTCAGCAAAAGAGACGTCACGCTGCTCCTGCCCACCGCCATTGGAGACAGCCGTGTCACGGTCGCAGCAGCAAGCAGAGGAGAGGACAGAAGAGGAGAAACGCTGACGACAATTGGTGTCAGTGCTGTCCTTCTAGCACCTTCTGTTTGTTTCTACCCCTCTCTTCGTCCATCAAACTTTTAACAGAAGGATATTTTAATAGCTAATTTAGTTTTGAGTATACCAGCTAGTTGGCAGCTTAAATGTTAAATGCAAATCTAAAATTGCACTGTTTAAATGTTTTGTTTTACTTTAATCACCTGCTGGATAATGAGTCTTCATTCCGGCAGAATCTCACATCTTTCTGTGAAAAACTGGTAGATTCTCATTTTCTCCGTGAGCTTTTCTCTTACCACAGGAGGGCTGAGTGCAAACGCAGACATAAACACCTTTAGTGTCCCACAGTCTTTTATCAATGGTAACATGTTGCCGCAAAAGAGGTGTGTCCATCTAACCGTGCTTCTCAAACGAGAAGGTCACAGCTAAGCTGGGTCGGATGTAGACCAGTCCTTTGCTGAGTCATCTCAGTATTCCAGAATGACACGATCAATGTATTCTGCAGGACTACGTCATTGAAACGGTCTCACCCAGTGGGTTTAGCTTGAAAACTTTGAGGAAATCATTGTTGTTATATATTGAAAGCCTCCTGAATAAACACAAAATTTGAACCAATTGACACTGCTAACTATCTTAACTAGCAAAGTTATTAAGCAAATATTCTATTGAATGTAGACACTGTGCACACTGTTTGTCACAGAAGGATCTCTCTGAAACAGAAATGTTGAAAGACTTACATTTTAAAACAAGCTTGGGGGCTTCGAGACTTACTGGAGGTCCTAGGGGGCTACACGATGGCCTTGTCGTTTTTCGCCATTTCTCGCTTAAAATTCAGAGCCACGCACACAATTGTTAATCAGCAAAGGCCAAGAAGGATAGGCTGATGGAGCCTGCAAAATTCACCGAAAGTAGGTTGCATTTTTGGGCTGCATATAAAAGCTCCTCATTTTGAACGGCTCTGATGACGTAGTAGCTGAGAAATGCAGCTCACCTCGGCTGCAGATGTCTGGTTTGAGAAGCACCCAACGTGTTAACCGTGTTCCTACATAAACGTTTTTCGCACAGCCTTCACTAGCAAGCTGTTGTCATTCCACTGCAACCCTGTAACATCACCACAGGTGTAGCAGATAATAATAGAGCTAGCGCTAATCAGTGCCTCTGTTCTCTGTACAATCATTAATGAGTTCTCAGTTTATGGCGAGGATAATTGTATTGTTTTTTCCACCCACCTTGCTGGCTGACTCACCTTGCTTTGGAAGAATTTTTGGACTGAACCCGTGTATGAATGTTATCTTTGCATTTCTTTTTGGAAAAGACTTAATGAAAATTCATTATGAAGAAACATATTTACAAAGAAATGCCATCACAGAACCCCCACAGAGACCATGAAAAGCCCATTTTACGCACCAGGTAGGATGTAACACATGACAAAGCAGCAAATAGAAAATAAAACAAAGGACAGGAATGGAAAGGTCTGTCTTGTTTTGGATAATTTCGTACCCCATTTCACTTTGGGGAGAGTCTTGAAACCTTTGAGAACAAATACATTTTCTGTGTGCTGGAGAATGAGCACAGCACAGAGAGCCATTTCAATGGAAATATACTGACTGCAGTGCTTACGATAGCAAAAGGACAAGGGAAAAAGCAAAAGATAAGCAATTGTGGAATCTTTACTGTACATTTGTGCATCTTTTTTTCCTCCCTGCGTATCTCTGTTTTCTCAGGGTACGGTCCCGGCATAGGGGACTGGTACTGTCACTTCGGGTAAAACCTGTGTGTGTGTGTGTGTGCGTGTGTGTTTGTTGGGGGGGCACTAAACATCTGCTATGTTTGTAGCAGTTGAGAGACAGCCAAATCAGCATGTTATCACAACCTCCACTCCCATCCAATTACAAGCCTCGCATCGCCCTCCCCCTCTCCCACCACACAGGCGAGAGTCAGGCCTGCACGGGTTACATTTTTAATGAAAATTTTATGATTGATGCAGAAGAAACAGCTGCTGCGCTATCCACTTTACAGGACCTGTGTTTAGCTCAGCTCACTTCACAAAGGTTTACAGTGATTGAGGATTAACCCCATAAAACCTACAGACCCATATATGGGTCTGTCAAATCCCAGCTGCTTTATTCAAACCTGTGGAACTTCAGGCTGATTTTAAATTCGAGCAAAGATGTCCAGGTTTCCACTGATGCCAAACATGTACAGCTGAATTACAAGGACTTGTTTATATAATGATTCACATGATCTAGATATTTTTAATTTGAGGTAATGCTGTGGATATAAAAACATGGCGTCCTGTGTTTGAATATTTCTCTCAATATTAGCGTGATGTAGCTTTAGTGAAGCACCGCAACCAGCAGATACAGAATATGAATGTGACATTGTCCTACAGTATGAAAAAAATGCTTTCTCTGACTTTGAACTTGCTTAAGGGAAAACGAGGGGATATCAGATATTACGGGGTTAAAGTGTATATTACACAAAATAATTTTTGGTTGTTTGAAATTTGCAAGAAACAAAAATGTTTTTAGAAATGAAGAAAAAAAAAACATTTTTTGTTACTTTTTGCTGGCTGAAATACACTGTCCCTCTAACAATGTCCTTGAGACTGGGTCTGAGAATGCCTAATTCGTGATGTCAGTGTAATTGATTGCAGTCTTAGTGTGAGTCATTTTGCTTACATTTGCTCGCCAAAAACAACACGGTGCCGCTGCACATATTTGACCCATTTGGCCCTTAAAGTGGGATCTGAGGGAAACACTAGCATCGATATGCCCGGTGTGTGAAATGCATTTTTATAACTCTGAGTATTCGGCGTGTCACTCACACAATATTGGCGTCCTTTCATCACTGCCCTCTTCTTGCTTTCGCTCAGTTTCGTTGTGAGTCAAATCAACTGACTTCACAAGAGTAAATAACATGACGCATATCCTTGCAACAACTTTCAAGTCAAGATAACTGAATATTTGAATGCAAAAAAATGGGCTCATTTAAACTTTAGAAGTCTTTTAAGGTCTGAATGTTTTTACACATATCAAAGAACCAACTACCGGGAAAACATTTTTGTGTCAATATTCACTTTCAGTTTTGCAGCAAGCGGTTACACTACTCTGACGTGAGGCAGTTTCTAAAAAAGGGCTGCTCCAGTATTCAGGGATAATTTGTATGTTTGCATCAGACACTTATGAACGACACGCTTCTTCACTCACAGTTTGCTGAATTAATTTCTTTGCGACTGGAAGCTGCCAAACGTTGTATGATCAAGTAAAAACAGGACTGAACTGTCGGGTAGCTGAATTTTGCAGGGAAAGTTCTAGAATCAGACAGTCGACCTTATCTACTGTCTCACACATCCAGCTCCTGAGGCCCTGTGGAGTTATCATCAGTCTACTTCACAATTACCACTTAGGACTTAATTAGTTTATCTTGTAATTAATATTATGAGCTCATGGTGCTTTTTATAACACAGACAAATGTACTCACATCAGATTTGGATTAGATATGCACTCTCTGAATTTTTAGGCAGAATGGCAGCTTTCACATGGAAGGATTGTGATTGTCTCTGTAGGTCAGTGAATGATAATGACACACAATTAGCTGCAGCACAAGAGCGTGTCATACTGTAGAAATCAACAAGTATTTTGCAGGAAGGTACCAAAAGAGACTTTAATCTGAGAACTGTAAGCGTTAAACAGCAAACAGAGCCATACATCTCTTTATCCCCTCTCATCTTGCTATTTTGCGACACTTAGGGGTAATTATCACCATGGATTGCATGGAGAATACAGTGATCCCCCTTCTCATTTCCTGATACAACACCACACTGAAGAATAGCCGTCATAAACAACAACAAGATGAATAAGTACCCATCATCCTTCCCTCGAGGAACACGGACGTGACTGGCAAATTTCAGGTGCAGCACCTGCTTTGGGGAACCTTCCCTTTCTGCTCACACGAAACATTACACACATTAAAGTAATTTAGCGCATACTTTATTTTCTTTATTTGTCAAGGGGAAAAGTGCATTAATGAACATTTTTGCAAAAATGAATATAAATACGCCAAAAATGGCGACTTTCCATCTGCAGTTCCTCTGCAGACTGTTAAAAGGCAGTCCTGGTATTGGACAATAGGACTGGCAAGTATTTATCCAGACTTACAGTTGATTAATATAAGCTGGGACAAATCCCCCATGAGAAATGGACAGCATGGCGGTGCTGTGGTTAGTGCTGTTGCCTTGCAATATGGAGGGTGTGAAGTTTGCATGTTCTCCTCGTGTTCTTCCAGTTACACTGGTTCATCTGAAAGACATGCTCTATAGGAACACTCCTACCAGTGTCCCTGACCAAGGCTCTGGCTTTAGAAAGACTTGCTCTGTGGAAACACTCCCACCAGTGTCCCTGACCAAGGCTCTGGCTTTCAAACTAGAGTTGGTCCCCAAGTGGTGCACTGTGGCTGCCCACTATTCCTAAGTTTCTATGATGGGTCAAATGCAAAGGCGCATTACCCCACAGGATGCAAGAAAGTATATATTTATCTACACCATCTTACAATGTGGAGAAACCAGCATCACCTACAAGCAGAACCTCTGCAGTGATCTTTACTGTGGTCACTCCAGGGTTTGGACCACCAGCTCGGAGGCCGAGTCCATCACCCCAGCTCTACAGGTCTGCAGCAGCGCAACAGTGTGTCCTGGAGCTTTGTGACAAGAGGTGTCGAATGACATTCATAATTTTCAGTGTTTGTTTGATCTGTATTGAAACAGATATGTCACTGGAAAATATGTGCAGCAATCCGCAATCTTTGTCAGTAATCCGAGACATCAGTGTAGTGTCGGTCAGGGACGTACGCAGGCATTCTGAGGGGCTAAAATAAGGGCGACTCCCCCCAGGTTCATCCCACCCCACCCCCCTGATTTTAGGTGTCACCCATCAGCATGTACCTGATTGGTGTGAAATATGGCTATTTACTTAACCACAAATCATTTTTAAATTTGCAAACCCTTTCAAATGTTATTGATGAATTAAATAATAAAACTGCAAACTGTATGCTAACACATTAATTCAGATTAAGTTTACTGTAACTAAGAAGTTATATGCTTTTGCATTTTGAGATTAACACTGCCATCTATCAATTTGATTGTGGAAGACGTGTACGCGCATGCTAATGACACCTTTCAGCACGGCTCGATGGGCCTTTAATTAACTGCTCGTGATTGACAGCAGACGCTATGTAAAGCACCTAAGCTCAGAGGAAAGAATTTTGAAACAAAAAATGTTAGGACCACGATACTCAAACTTAAAACATACGCTCAAACTAAAATGATGACCTGATATATACAAGAACAACTCATAAAGTAAAAAATCTAAAGCAGATTTTGCAATTTCATGTCATTGGAAATTTAATAAACTTCACTGTAACATCCAAAACCAAGTATTTGATTGTGCTGATATCATATCTCTTTGAATTAATACCACAGAATGTTGGATTATAATAATAAACATTTATCTCCATGAAGTTTCTAGAGACAATAATATTAAGACAGTGCTAGGCTGTGTGCTATCATTCTTTTCAATCCAATTCTATTTTATTTCTATAGCACTTTTGCAAAGTGTCTGTCACAGAGACACTTTACTCACATACATACAAACAATTCAGAGAGAGAATTCAAGGCATCTATTTTACTCTCCCAGTCTGCACTGATCCAGGCGTTATCTTTTCGGTCCGGCCCACCATCCATCAAATCCAATCACAGAGGATGTTTAGCATTCTTTTTTTTAAGGCTCTGTTGTTTATTGTTGAAATAATGAAATCATTATTATTGCCTTGCTCTAGGAAAGATCTATCTTTTTCCATATCACAGTATTCAGGAACGCGTATGTGCAAGCTCGGCATAGAGTTCAGACAATGCAGATGACCCCGGAAAAAAACGTTTTAGCATAATTTGGCATAAGCTTGAAAGTGTGCCTTTGAGAATACCATTGTCCACAGCATCTGAATTCTCTTTATCCAACTGTTAAAGGCATGGCCCTTTTATAGTAACTCTCAAACACTCGGCCATAGTAGCACCCCATTTTAAATTCAATTATTAGAATCAGATTAAAGAATACCATTGTTCACAGCATTTCCCATTCAATATTGCTCGGGTATTGTAGAACCACTATTTAAAAGTACTTTTAATGCTTTGCTGGTACTGCAATTCTAATCATTTCAATTTGCAAAGTTCCACTGAATCAGTAATTGTCATATCTCAGCGCAAAAACTGCAAAGACATCTGAGCACTTTAGCATAGCCAGTTGAATTTTCATGGATGTGGTGGGGCAGTGGCTCAACTTAATGATTCCTGAGAAAGCCAGGGAAATAGACTGGAGAAGGCTAATATCTAGTTTTGAATGTAAAAATATGTTCTAAAATACAGAGCAAAAAAAGAAGTCCTTTTGTGCCACTTTTGGATGCTGTAGGTGCCCCCATAATCTTCAATACAAAGCAAATACTGCCAATGTTTGATGACAATGTTGAACAAAGAAATTGTACCTGACAGAGCTCCAGAACCTCATTATGTGAGGCCCCAGCACTAACCATTACACCACCGACTGGGCCATATTGAAAAAAATATATAAGCTACCGCACTGCAATCACAGTCTCGGATCAATGTAATGAATTAACAAAATTACGATTCCCTTTCCCCAATCCCTTTTAGCAACAGCATCAAAGAACAACACCAAAGGACTCCGTTTGCTTTGTATATTGACGTTTAGATTTAGCAGTTCTTGAGCGTCACAATATGACAAGTCTGGATGAGAACGAGCTGATACTTAAATATAGCCATGAGAAGTTCTTTATTTGATCACTAGGCTCTCCAACACTCTCTAAACTGGTGCTTTTCATTATATCACCCGAGAGAAAAGCACTCTCTTTAACATTAAGTTAAAGATGAAATTAATTCATATTACTATGCACAGATGTACTGTGTATTTAAGTTTGTTATTAGCCTACTTCCAACCTTAAAAAATGCTTCTGGGAAATTTGGCCCTCTTCACTTTAAATTATGTAGGAAATGGTTGCCTGACGTTTCTATCATAATGCTTCCCCAGCAGGCATGCTGCTAGTCTGTATCCAGCTCTCCCCTTAGCTACCTCCTTCGGCTATTTCTCTCTCTCTGTTGTAGTCTCCTCATTTTGGAAGGCATTGTATCCTAATGTGCACGCCCAAAATTAACCCAGCATTAAAAAAACCATGCATCGCACTTTGACCAAATCCAACATAACAAGTTGTAATCTCATAAAGAAATATAAGGCGATTTTTATCAGCTAAATCTGTTTGTTGGTTGACAATTTATCACAACCTGAATGAAGCATGTCGAAAAATGGCTAGGATCTCACGTCAGAAGTAAGAAAAAAGTTAACATGGATGGTTGACCTGCCAAGGCATGTTAATTTGGTGTAAGGTTGGGCTGGTTCGAACAACATATATATACAGTACCAGTGAAATTTTTGGACACACCCACATTTTTCTTACAATACATGTTAAATAAAGAAATATGCACTCATTATTTTGGAAAAAATATCTAATCCTTAAATCCATCAAACTAACCAGCTTAGTTTTTCATATCTGCTGAGCATACTCAAAAAATTTTTTTATAAGGGCAGTCTTATGGCTGTAATGAGTTTGCCTAAGTTCCTATAGCTGTGCTGCACTTGCAGTTTGATTTTCATCGACTTTTTTTCCCAATAAGTCCCAAAACAGCTTGACTCTAATTTGCCGGTTGGAAAATGGAAAGAGCTTGTCTGTCTGTTTACTTCGCAAAATATGGCTTCTTTGAGAATTCTAAAACTTTGAACTCTATTCAAATAAGTGAATTATTCTCTTTATATTTCTGACTGTTTACCTCTCACAAGATTCCATTTGAGATTATATTGAGAAGTTAAATTGTTTAAATTTCTCAAAAAACGGAGTGCTGTGACATTAGCAAAGTGTGTCCAACCTTTTGACTGGTACTGTACAAATTGAATGTAAACAATATCTAATCTAGCATGAATTAACAGTCAAAACTGCCCAATCCCCATATCTCTACAGAACTCACACCTAATTTAATAGTCATAACTGAGGAGTTATTGTGCATGTAGCCTGCTGCTTACGTGTTACCCAGCAAGCTAGACAGCAAAGTTTAATACACGTGATAGTGTAATATCAGGCAATATATTGCAAAGTGATGTTAACGTGAAAAGTTGCTTATTATTCAAAAGCAAATGTATAAATTTTTATTCACAGGGCATCCCATTATCCTGTTGGTTCTAATATTTCCACAAAATTTACACAGAGCCCTCACACTACAGCAGCAATTCCAAGTTTGGATGCAACAGTGTCACATCGTGATAGGGGCATCGAGCATTGGGCATAACTTTTTTTTTTTTATTAGGCTTCCCCATCTCCGTGTCAGCAGACGTATGGCAAGTGAAATGTAATTAAAGTTTAAATGATATGGTGACTTAATTTGGTCAAACTGAATGAAATATGGGGCTCTCCTATTCACGCATTCAAAATAACAAACACAAAACAATTATTACATAAAATTAAAATGGGGAAGCTGAGCCCAAGGGGGAAAATGGCCCATTGCTTGGATAACTTCAGCCGGCCCTGCAGTCAGTCCACGTTTCGGGAAAATAGTAGCCTCCACTGGGCAAAATACCTCGGAATCCGGAGATATCTTGACCCCGTATATTTTGTGTCACGCTGCGTATTTGGACATATCCGGCTTTATGCTGATCATTGACGAATCCGGGGGAATCCAGGCGTGTTTTGAGTCAAGATTTGTTTATCACGTATCCAGACATATTTATGGTAACACATTTTAAGGCACATAGGGTGTGAGTACCGTAATACAACATTTGCAGAGCAGCAATGTCAAACTTTAACAAATAATAAATTGCCTTTTAAAAGTGTAGCCTATTCAAGCCGTCTCTAGAGCTTTTACTGTCCTTGCCCCAGTATGAGTTTAAAATGATATTCACTTCCATCAACAACAAAATATTTGGCATTGTATTTGTTTAGTTTATCATGGATATCTGTCCAATTCCAAAGGATGCTTGATGGTATTACAGGCAGCGTCAAAGCATGCCAGTTTGATTAAGCCAATTTAACTGGTAAATGGACGGTTTAAAGAATCCAACGGCACATTAATGTGACACTACCACTAAATGAAATGGACTGAACAAAATACCTTGGAATCCGGAGGTATCCTGACGCTGTATATTTCATGACACGCTGTGTATTCAAACCGTATCCGGTAGTATCCCGATTTCTTATTTTCCAGGCGTGTTTTGACTTTGAGTCAAGATTTGTTTATCACGTATCCGACCGTATACGGAAACACATTTTAAGGCACATGGAGTGTGAGTACATTAATGCAACAGGGCATAATTGCATGAAGAAATGTTCCCCGTGTTTTCCCCATTTACAACCTTTTAAATGTCTATTCCAGGGGCGTCAACTTTTTTACTGTCCGTGCCCCAGTATGAGTTTGAAGTGTCATTCACTTTCATCGCTATTTGTTTGGTTTATCACGGATATCTGTCCTATTCAGACGGATGTTTCGCTCTGAATAAAAGTTACGTGTAAAATAGCCCGCGTTTAACTCCTAAACTTGTGAATTATAAGGCTTACATCCCGCATCGAATTCAAAATCATCCTGTTAACATCAAAGCTCATGTACAATGAGATGTAATTGTTGGAAGTTAAAACTTTAATCTGTTTTCATATTAACCTTTTAAACTACCGAAGTCTATATCTTAAGTGATATCAATATTATAGAGCATAATGGGCATAAGCATAAATGCCAACCTGGGCAGGATGCGGGTGGTAGAAAATACACAGAGATATCACAAGCCCGGATATGGATGGTATTCCCTGGGACGTATCCGGAGATCGTATATGCTCCAGATACTGACGGGTATCCGGAGATATTTTCCCCAGGATACCTCAAACACGTCTGGTATCCGGGTGCGTGTACGGATCCCGGATACGACTCGTATCAGAACAGTCCCAATCTGGAGTTGGGATACCCCTGGATACGAGGCGTGCACAAATCGGTATCCGGAGCGTATCAATCCGTATATCCCCGGATACAGATAATATACAGATGTATCCGAGTCGCGATATCTCCGGAAAACCAGTGTTTTTGCCCAGTGCTCTGCTCTTCTGGAAAGGCATCCCACCAGATGTTAGAACTTTGCTGCAGGGATCTGCTGCCATTACAGCCATAAAAAGCATTAGTGAGGCTGAGCAGTGATGCAGGGTGATTTGGCCAGGTTCAAAGTCAGATTTCCAGTTAATCTGAATGTTGCTCAAAGGGATTGAGGTACAACTCTGTGCAGGTTAGTCAAGTTCTTCTACTCTGCTCTCACCCTGTGCACAGAAACATTTTGGAACAGGATAGAGTCTCCCCAAAATTGTTGATATCACAGAATTATCTGGATTGTCATTGTAAAATGCAGTGTCAAAACTAGACAGTCCGGTCGGCCGCGACCGCATGGGTGTAGCCCCTGAAAGCCCGCTTCTCCCCTTCTTTGTGCATTATTTGGCCATTACTATAGTCAAGGCAACCAAAATCAATGGGTGTCATAACTTAAGTATGACACATGTCCATACCAAATATGAAAGTAATCGGTCAAAAATTGCAGCCTGTACAGTGTCCACAAGTATCCATGTTTCAGGAAAACTGTGCACTATTCGGCCAATACTGTCACCATGGCAACCACAATTGATAGGTGTCATAAGTGAAGTATAACACATGTCCATCCCAAATATGAAAGTAATCTGTCAAAAATTACAGCCTGTACAGCATCCACAAGGAAATTTCAATGTTTTACCACAAATTTGTGTATTATTCGGCCAATACTGTCGCCATGGCAACCACAATGGATAGGCGTCATAAGTGAAGTATCACACATGTCCATCCCAAATATGAAAGTAATAGGTCAATAATTACAGCCTTTACAGCGTCCAAAAGGAAGTGTTTACGGACGCGGCGGCGGAGATGACAAGCATGAATCCATAGTTGCCACCTGACTTCGTCCAGGGCCTACAATTATCCTTCATGTCAAGTCCTAACATGCCAAGTCCACACCAAAATAAACAGTTCCAGCAATTACTGTCCACATACTTTTTGCCATGATGAGTAAGCTGCCAATGAATGGGGACTGTTTTTGTGTCTGACTTTCCACGGAACAACGATTTAACAAAACCAAAACATCAAAATTAATCTTGGGGTCTTTTCTGACTACAGTGCTTCAGGATTTTACATCAATGTTTATCGGGAAGACTGGTTTACATCAAACGTTCCCATATTGTACAGGGATGACATGACACCACACACCACACACGCCACATCGACTCACATTCATGCATGCGTGATTGATTGACGCTAGTCAATGGTTCATGACAGACTGAAATTGAGCCATTCAGTTCGGCTGCGCCTCTCAGTAATTCAAACCTCATATGATGCACTCTTTCTCTGCTCATATCCTGGTGTTAGCAGGAGAAGAAGAAACAGGGCGGAGCACAAATGGCAGAGCATAAAGGGCAGTTACAATGTCAGGGGCCTGAGTCCCATCTGAGCAGTTTTGTGATTCTGCTGAATAAGGGTGTGTCAGAAACGCTCAGTATTACGACAGGAGGGCGGACGTGCACACAGGAGGCCCCATAAGACAGGCCACCACGATGGCCTAATTTATTTATTCACCCCCGTTACCTCTCCGCTGCGCTCTGGCCTGTAGTGCAATCACAGTCCGTTTGTGCATTCGGCGCCGAGCACAAGTTCCAGACGCTGCAGGGACTGTGTTCTGAGATCAATGTTCCTCGGCTGTTCGGGATGGCCGGCGTGACTCCACACACCGCGGGAAGCTAATGGGCATCTCTCTCGGAAAGCCAATGAGGGCCTCTTTCGCCCCGGCAGCCATCCGCCGAGACGGATTTGCGCTGGCGACTAATTGAGCGGAAAGGCGGAATGCGAGATTAGAAACCGTCTGATCCACGGCCTTGAGATGAGACAGTTATGGGAAGTTTGTGTTGTCAGAATCGATGGAAATTAGTGAGAATAATAAAGCCGAAGATTTTATCAACACGCTTAAGCTCTTTTGCGCCTCTAACTTGCTGCTCAGTTGGGACGGGTTGTCATTTCCTTTAATTCGTGAGAAATATGGTGAATATGTTTGTTTGTGGCTTGCTTTTAATTTGATGTCAGTTACTTTGTTTGCTGGCTAAATGTGGCATTTATTTACCAGTGTATGTGCCACATCATCTAAAATTAACTCAATACCATTTCTTAGCTTTCCACAGCAAGAACTAAGGATGCAATTGCACACAGCAGCCCAAGTACCAACTGAGCAGCCAACTGTCCAATTACATTTGGTTCCATGAAATGAGGGAACTAAAATGGGCAGAGTTCCTGAACAGTTCTCAAGTTCAAATGAAAATTTAACTGAGCATTCACTTCTAGTGTATTGTTCTGTTTCAGATTTTCTGTTTTCAGTGAAAACAGCTAAAACCGTCAAGGTCCAAATCCTTACACATTGCAGTCTGCAGTATTTTATTACAACGTATATAATTAAACCTATGCGCTGTATCATAATCATATTATTCTTGCATTCTGTTGCTCTTGCACTGTTTCTTTTGAACATAGGTTTGCAGTTCATGTTTTTAAGGCAATTTACAATCATAGTTACATATGAGAGCATACTTATATGAATAACCCAGCCAGGATTGCCAACAGACCCCAGATTTTATCTGTGATCATGATTTGTCTTAAGCTGCAAGGCTGGCACTAGGGAGAAAGGTTACTCATGCTGCCCCAGGCGAGTGACCTTCCTGCCTATGCCCTGTGCCAGCTAGTAGGCAAAAACAAAGCGGGAAAAGGAGATGAAACCTGTGCGTGGCTGGCGTCGTAGTCAGCTGAAATGAGACAAGGCGGTTTTTCACTTCTGTGTCTACAGTCTGACCTCGAGCAGTGGAGAGGAGGCCGCGCCCGGCTGCTCATCGTGGACATACACTATTAGCTCTGCACCTCCGGAGCAATTTAGAGGATACGGTCAGAGGGTTGACGCGCATATAGGAGCACATAAAATATGCTCGGCTGCTTCCTTTCAACCGTCCGGCGTTTCCGCCCCCCCGTCGAGAGGTGGAGCTCGGCCACTTGGCCGGCCATCTGATCCGTGAGGTCTGGACAGAAAATACGCCCGACTTGCCCCAAACCTCTCTCCTCAGAGCGGTAATTGCTTCCCAGTCTCTTTCCGTCAGAGTGCCCTTGACTGCTGCTGCTTGATTGTTTTGTCACTTTTATGTTGACTGAGCTTATGCTGTGCAGAAAGGGATGGATGGTGATTGGCCCTGGGCAAGAAGCGATGTATAGAAAAAGGAAATGGCGGAAGCACTTTCTGATCTATGGGCCTAGCTGACGCTAAGTTTAAGTCCTCCTGAATTTCCCCTTTGTTTCTGCTTGCACCCGCGTGGGTGAAAAAACCAAACGTCAACATGCAGTAAGATATGGTAAAACACAACAGACTCTGACCCAAGCATAAGCACAAATAATTGCGAAATTTGCCGTTACAAACAGTGGGAGTTGACTAAGTATGATATAAATTATGCAACAGGCATGCAGTGATATTAATTATGCAAACACTTTTGGTCGTTCCTGTTGGAATTACATCCATTTCCCCATGAGATGCTGGGGATGTACTGCCTCACATATTTAAATGGATGCAGCTGGTTTTCAGGGCTGAATTTTCAGTGAATTTGGTTGTTTTGGTCTCATGTGAATGGAGTCATAAATAAAAGCTGAAATAATGCAATTTATCCGTCGTTATGCTTGATTCAGCCAGTTACATGAAACTACTTCTTCTCCTGAAAAATCAAAGACTGACCAAATCTTTTAGACATGACCTGTTGGCAGACTGAAGCTGAAAATCGTCAAATCTTTTGCCGCTGTGCTGATCATCAGTTAAAATCTCAATTTACCTATCACACAGCGTAATCCCTGCCAGGAAATAAAATTTTTTACGGGACAATTTCTTTCCTGATGCAATCTGGGGAACACTGCCGTGTAGCATAGATGGAGTTTTATGCAGCTCTGTATTACTATGCATCTTATCAGTCAGAAAGGATGTCAACGTTAGGGTGGAATCAACCCAAATGCCTCTCTGAAACACACACACACACGCGCGCGCGCACACACACATACACATGCACACAACCATGCATACACGCACGCACGCAAAAGCAAGCAAACACACACACACACACACACACACACGTGCGCACACACGCACGCACGCGCGCACGCACACGCACACGCACAAATACACACACTTTCGGTGTCAGATACACATTTTCTGTGGAAATACACGTGGGAAATTTTAAGGGCAGGAAATGACTGGCATGTTTGGGGAGCTGTGATTGGTTGCCAGGTGGCCTCATTTATGTGAAAGCAGGGTAATGATTTCCAATGCTGTCTGGTGTGCTGTACACAGGAGGCTAAAGCCAGGGAGCTGTTTCCAGAGTGACGAGGCGATGACAGATTTCATTGAGCCTGTGAACCCAGACAGTCGACAGAAACATCTAAAATAGGGAAGTCATATTTCCATGTCAAAGTGACAGAAATCTAAAGCCAGTTAGATTGCACATCAACAATTTGACCTGGCTGACAAGAACATATGACAACACAGCATGGCCATTAAAAAAAAACAAAATTTTACTAACCTGATGGACAGCATTAATTGGGACAGTACAACAGTTTGCTAACAGTCTATATAATACAGCACAGCGTTCGCTCTTGGAAATATTCGGACAGCAGCGACAGCACATTTTGCAATGAGAAATGTGCATTTTAAAGCAATGTCACGGTGTCAAATGGCTAGACTCTGTACCAATTAGAAATGTATTAACCTCTGTGAAGAGATTTTTTTTTCTAAAGAGTAAGGACATTAGAACATAATCGCATGAGACTGATTATAACAAATGCTTTTATACTCTTTAATACAATGTGTAGATTTCATTAAAACCATGGCAATTCCACTTCTGAAGAATTCTTCTCTTTTGAAATTATGTATGGCCAAAGACTTTACATATTAAACACTGGACAGGACAGGTGTTAAACATAACACAATGGTTAAATATCCTCAAAGAGCACATTTCAATGGAAGTTACATCTCATGAGCAGCAATCCTCATCACTTGAAAAAATGTGGGCACCTTTTATAAAATCTTTAAATCTGCCTGTGAACTTATCCCATTTCCTCATATTAATGTACATATACACCATCCGCTGAAATATTCAAATTCTGTTTTATCCTGTATAAATACCTGTACATTGTCATTCTTTGCTTTCTGTTATGTCTTCAAATTTTTTGTGTGGTACTACATAGTATTATTGCCACTATTGTTATTATGATTGTTTTTACTGGCATCTTTTAGACCATATTGTTTCCCATTTGATACCTGTCTCACTTCCATTGATTGTTTTTTTTTTTTTTCTCTTTTCTGCTGTATTCTCTTTTCCTCTTTCTCTCATGTACTTACAGTTGCATGTCTCCCTGTCTGTCTGATAGTCTGTCCTCTGTTTATGCACGTGTTCATTTTTTTCTCTGTTGTTGTTTGTTTTGTTTAACCCCCCCTTGATTGGGTTAATCCTTTTTATATATATATATATATATATATTCAATTAAGCTGACCTCCCATGAGGGGAAAAAAAAAAAAAAAACACTGGACAGGTGTGCATTACACGGTTTTAAGGCACGATCGCGGAGGCGAAGTGTGTAATGCACACCTACAAGTTGATTATCCCGCTTATACCATGGTCATTTGCCAGCAATATCAAATCAAAGCATTCATAAATTTTTGGTGCAAGTTGTGCACTTAAAAGAACGAGCTGGTAATCAATAAACAGGCGCCGCGCCTTCTCATAGCCAATACTATCATTCAACAGGCGCCGCGCCTTCTCATAGCCAATACTATCATTCAACAGGCGCCGCGCCTTCTCATAGCCAATACTATAGGCCAAGCTAAACTGAACGAGCTAACTTAGTTCTGCTTACCTTCATGGAGAATTTTTTGCGCACGCTGACATCCTTTTACCAGCTAATGATTTGGTAACAGATTGCAGCTGAAATGGAGATTATGCATAACACAACATTATGCGCGATTATGCAGACTGCAGCTAACTTGCTACCCGCAATTACAATGAACTTATGACGGCTTCCGTAGATTGAGCTGAAATCCTGTTGCCATAGAGCCAACAGTTGCTGATGAAAGTGGACATGTGAACTCTTTTAACCGTCATTACTATCGTTTAATGAACAAAGTGATTACTTCGCTGCTTTAAAAGCTGTAGTATACGATTTGAAAGTTTGATCTGTCATTTAGGTGGATATGGTCCTGATGCATGAAGAGAAAAAAAACATTCACTCTAGTGAACTTCCTTTGTAACTATGGCTTACATTGGTTAACGCTCTCCTACTATCAATCCCTCGTTTAATGAACAACAGCTTGTGATTACCGTGCTCCGTGTTCCGCCTCGCTGCCCCTTTATAAACTATTTTCTGGTCATTATTATTATCATTGCTGAAGGATCACCTATTGCTAGGATGCTTTTTTTCAAATTTTTCCAACGTCTCAATCTTTCGCAACTGATTAACAGATCGTGTATTATAGCTTTAATATTTTCAGTCATAATTAGTATCATTGCTGGAGTATCTATTTCTAAGCATCCCAAAGGATGCAACTTATCTGACGCCGCCAAATTTACTGGAGATAAATAAGTAGGTTTCTGTTATTCCCAGCCAGATGCCAGAGCTCTAACGTTGCTATGGTTACAGGTTGGCTAGTGGATGAATTTCGAACAATGAAACTACCGTAGGCCGAACTACCTGTGCAGTTCCACGGTTTTAATGCATACCTGCCAGCCAATCAGAAAAGAGTATTCACCCAGACCATGGTATGAACGTTAATATGGGCATGACAGGATTTTCTGTGGCGTATCGTCAGAGGCATCCATCAGTGGTATAGAAGCCTCTCACCTGTAAATGCATAATTGCTCTCAATGAGCTCCCATTTAAGATGAACTGATTAACAATCAAACAATGTACTTACCAAATAATCAAGATTGATTCCTAAGCCTAGGATGATTAAGAAAGTATTCATAAAGAAATGACAAAGAGATCACCAATTGGTTACATTGAGAACATACATGAAATACACGCAATATTGTATGGAGGGCAATAATACAAATACAATTAATTTAAAACTTGCTCTGAATTCTATCTCCCATTTCAGAATAATGTATTTTAAGATAGGACTTAGATTATTCAAAATATATTCAGAGTTGAAAATAATACATTTCAAATCAAAAATATCTTCTTAAGCATATCTAATTACGAACTTTGGCGCAAAACGGTGTCACTTATAAACCCAGTGAACTTTTCGAGCCACAAAAATTCAGAACCTCTGAAAGACAAACTGACATTTTATGACATTATTAAAAGGCATGGGAAAATATTTGATAACTTTGTGATGCAATTCACAATAATGACAGCTAAATAGAAACAGGCTGATCATTCTACTTATTAATCCTTGCATGTGAGTTAATTAATGTTTGTTTGCTGATTAAATGTGAAGAAGGGCAATCGCAGACTCGTAGCCACAATGCAACAGTGAATTTATGAAATTACTGATAGTTTGACATAAGCCCTCTTTTGGGCATTGAAGGATGCTTCAACTTACCAAAGAAGTCTTGCATCAAGTGTGCTGGTAATTATATAAAATGATTATTATCGCATCATGGCTACAAGTGTGTAACTTCTCTACTTTCCATTTGTTTTTTCACCATATGAGATGGAAATTTAATACAAAATGAGTTAAGCAATGGTCATGCAACCTCATTGTCACTTGACTGCCAAAGTGCTCCTTGGCTTCTCATTGGCTGAACTTTCTCATTTATTTATTGTTCGGTTGCATCCTCATTATTTGAAGCATTGTGCAGATTTTAGCATCCAAAGCCCCAACGTCCCCCAGCAGTAACACCGGTGTTACTGGATTTTCAGTGGCATGCGGTGAACCTCTGACCCTGAAATGCATAATTGCTTTCAAGCTGTTCCTGGTAAAGATCGCTTGATTAATAATCACACAATTTATTTACTGAATAATCAAGACCAATATGCAAGCTTGCAATTATTGAAAAAATATTAAGAAATGACAAATCACCGATGGGCTACATTGACAACGTACTTAATGTCGGGATGGAAAAAACCAAATAAAAAATTAATACAATACTTTCTCTGAATTCCATCTTCCATTTTAGCATTTTTTTCAGCAGTGTTACTTATTTTATTTTAAGATTGCACTTAAGGAAAATGTTTTCAGCGTTCAAAAGAATACCCTATATTTGCAGGGAAGCGCAGTTTCGCACCCATTGCCACAATGCAATAATAATTAATTAAATTATCAACGCTTCTTACATCGAGGCGTTGGTTATTCAGTGGTTTAGTAAATTGCTTAGTAGTGAATCGTGAAAATTTGATGCGTGGCATGCATTTAAAGTAATTTAAAAGGCATGCCATGCATCAAACTTTCATGGTAGCAAAATCAGTGATGAGGTCTTTATAGTCCAGCTCCTGGGAGAGTTGGAGGAAGGCTGCAATATGAGATTGTATGAATTGCAATTATCTAATTAATAATTCAGAAACAAAATCTAAACCTTATCTAAATACCATCTTCAGCTGCATTTACTGCATAAAATTCTACTTCAAGGTGGAATTTTGTGAAATTTCAGTCAATTGCTGTCTATGCAATCTCATATTGTGGCCTTCCTTGTTGACCCAGAGCTATATGTCTTGATCAATATTTCTTAATGGTAATGTACTTTATTGGTTAACTATTTGCTCATTAAATTAATTCAATTAATTGTCTGATTCTTGATTGAAAACAGTTTGAGAGTTAACCTGCATTATTGTAACGTCACTAGCTTAAGACAGAGTTTTAATTTTACATTAGCAAACTTAACAAACGTTTTAAAAAATGTGGTTTTGCGTATCAAGCCGATTGGACTCTCGTCCGTTGAGCATCTACAAAGGACCATCAAAATAAAGTGTTACCAAAAAAAAAAAAAAACATTCTGAGAGCTGCAGGAATTCAGAAGCTTCAAGAGACATTCACATTTTATGTCACCATTAATGTGGATTGGAAAATGCTTGATAACAATTGCAGAGAACAATAATGTAGGCTGAGGGGAAATGGACAGTAACTCTATGGATTGATTCTCACAACTAAGAGAATTAACACTTAGGTACCAATTAGGAAGCATAAATTAGATAAAATTTTGGAGAAGTAATGCGCCTTAAGGCAAGGTGAGAGCAGGGCTAGAATCCCTCCGATGGCAAGTCCCGGGTAAAAGAGTGAAAAAAGTTGCAATAAATCTAAGGCCTAATATCTGGACTCTATATAAATAATTCTTGCACTTAGCATTGGTTCAGTCAGGACAATTACATCAGATTTAACCATTTTGTACATGACGACATACATTTGAATTCGGTGTGACTCTGCTCAAGGGATGCTCTGGAACAACCTTAGGTCTCATGATAAAGACAATCCCTGAGATCACAACCCCCTCAGCAGAGCCTGGGATTCTTTTAAATCTCATTCATGCTTAAATTGCTGAAAATTATATGAACACATGCTGCTTGTGATGAACAATGTAATTTATAAAGGAGGCTTGGGAGATGGTGGAGATGAGAAGAAGATTTTTAGTGCTGTGGGTCCACATGAAATACCACCTAATAACCATGACCCACAACCGCACTAGACATGAACAGTCATTATATTAGGAAGGGCATGTTACTCCACTTATATGTAAGCATGGGGTCATAATCAAGCCGGATACACAGCAATGCCGATGCTGTTATTTTTAAAGCACCTTTTCAAAAAATGAATTAATGAAGTGATTTTGCATTTTAACCAAATGAACACTTCTGTCCAATTAAACAGTCACATCAAAGGGCAAAGATTAAGATTCTCATGAAATTCAAATGACTCTAATGCCAGAATTTGCAGTTCTCTTTATTCCATGCCATTTTAAGGCAGATCAAGAATTGCATTGTATACTCTGGATGGCAGTTCATTGGCAGATTGTCATTTGTGTTTTTACATAATGAATTGCAGCAAGTATAGTCATTATTTTTTTCTGGAGTTTATATATATATATATATATATATATATATATATATATATATACACACACATAACCATAGGGAACATGATGTGCCGTCTATAACTATTATGGCAATCGAGAGAGTGAAGCAAGTGTATTAAATTAACAAGTAATTACATAAGGTCCTATCAAATAAATAAATAAATAAATAAATATTTCTGATTTTTATTTATCTCACTAAATGGTTTCAGGCAGCAACAACAGCAAGCGAACCCCTTTTATTACTGGAAATCAGCCTTTTCCCATTATTTTGGAGGGACAGAGGCCCACTCTTGGCAGAATTGGTTTAATTCCACCACATTTCTTTTGAGTACAAACTTCCTGTTTACTGCCTCCGCACCTCAATGGGCTTCATATCAGGACTTTCGCTAGGCCACTCAAATCTTAATTTTGGATTCCCCCCCTTCAGCAGTGGACTTGTTACTTGCTCTTGCACTTATGACTGTTCTCTTGCTGCGTGACCAAATTTCGCTGAAGCTTCAGATATCGGATTGAAGACCGGACCTCATACTTCAAGATATTCTGTTCATGGTAGCATTTATGGCCCAGGCCCTGAAGCAGCAATCACTCAGCCACCAGCGTGTTTGATTGCTAGTATGATTTTCTTACAGGGGAAAGCAGAGTCAAATCTACACGAGATGAAATGAGACCTATGCCTTCCAAAAAGTACAACTTTTGACGCATCAGACCAAATAACATCAACACAATAGGTTGTTTTTGGGTCCCCCATGTTCCTCTTTCACTCTACAACTCTCCCATGGATACCAGTTACTTTCCAAGGGCAGAAGCATGAACGCTGAGCTTATCTGACTTGGGCGAGATCTGCAGTTTGTTAGATTTTTGTCTGGGTAAACTCCCCAGGTGAGCTACGTATCAATGTGCTCTCAGAGGACTTTTGGTTGGCTAGTTAGCCACGCCTGGAAAGACTGATCACTGTCTCCATTTGGAGATACTCTTTGTGGTTTGAGTCTGAGAACATTAGAATTGGCTTCAAAACCCATCCTAACTGATATATTTCCATAATTTGAAGACCTGGGTGCAAGAAGTACTTAAGTCACATTTTCCAAAAAATGAGCTGACACTACTATCATAAAGTAGAGTGTCATGTGCATCATTTAAAGCCAAAAAATTCCAGATATAAGTACTGAAGTCCTCAATACTGATATACGGCCTTCCCTGAATCTACTGAATTTTTGTGCAAGAAATACTCAAGTCTTTGCAGAAGTACTCAAGTCCTTGACGTCATCAGGAACAAGTGCCTAAGTCCATGACTGTCCAATCAGCTGCTAGTATGTGACAAGCGTAGAAAAAATGACTGTTTGGCAATCAGAAAATGATTGAAACGGCATTTGTGTGGTAAAAGTACCGAAGTCCATGCATTTTATGGCAATAAGTACCGAAGTCCAGGCATTTTATGGTAAGAAGTACCAAAGTCCAAAACTGATTTTCTTGTTTTTTTCGTAATAAAGCATTATTTTTCCACAAAAACGTGTCTGTCTACTTTGTATAACCCCTGGGACTAGCAGCAGGCGCCACTGAATGTTATCTTTTAAAAAAAGTATCTGCAGCATGTTTTCAAAACTTTGACCCTTAATATCTCAAAAGTGTTATTTTGTGACTAAAGTACTTCTTGCACCCAGGTCTTCATTTTCTTTCTCATCTCTTTCAGAATCTCTTTTGATTGTAGCACAGTGTGAGATATTTTAGCTCTCTCCACACTGGACAGATGAATTTTACATTTAATGTCATTGACAGTAAACAAATCTGGGGGTTTCTGGTCTCATTTTACCCCTTTGTCAACTACCTTTGGCAACTTATCTGATTAAGCCAGTGGGAGATTACTTTCATGCGCACGGACCATTTGCGTTGGATAGCTCTTTTACTTCAATAAAAGAAATGGTCATTTAAAAAATGTATGTTGTGGTTTTACTCAAGTCTTCTTCTTGTATATAAAATTTTGTTTGCAAATCTAAAATAATGGAATGTATGGCAAATACTGTATGCAACAATAGAAGAAATTGGGGAGGGTTCAAATACTTTTTAGGACACTGTATTTGGTATGCTTTAAATTTGTTAAATTGTTTTTTTTTTCCACTACAATTGCTCAAAATTTAAAATATATATATTTAATTTATTTTTATTTCCCAAAAAGATACTTCAATTTTATTGCCACCCTGGTATTGTGGACTTTGTTGATGCTCCAAGTGATAAAAATCTGAAGTCATTACGCATGTTATTTTGAGGTGTTCTTGGCATTATAATCTCATTTAAATCAGGGGTTTTCAGGGGTGCAGGTGCAGGTTTTCATTTCAACCCTGCAGTTACACACCTGATTCAAAATATCGCAAAAACTCTTCGGTGAGCATTAGAGGAATAAAGTGAGTAAGGTGTTACAATGAAAGCCTGCACCCACACTGGCTCATTCTGGGTAATTGTGAGTCATTGATCCACACACCTTTGCAACTAGTGATACACACCTCCTTTGGGGACTGATTTATTGGATGCATATTATATTCCAAAAAAAAAAAAAAATCTCATTTAAGCCATTGGTACAGTGGTCTCCAGTGGTATTATGCTCGGCATAGTTCATACCAGCCAACTTGCCAAACAACTGTATGCCAGCATGACCTCCCCATCTCTCCTTTTGCAGCACCAAGGCTGTGTTTGAAACGTACACTTGTTAACTCACTCGCTCCCTCGCTCGCTTACTCACTCACTCGCTCACTCACTCCATTGTGTTAGCTACTCAGAACACTTACTTTGGGATGAGGGCAGACAATTGTTGACACATTTCAGACGCTACTAGTTATTATTCTGCGACATATTTTGTGCCGGATATTCCTAATTATCATCTCAGTTGCATAAACAAATGCCAGAACATCTGCACCACGTGAGGCCATGGACACTAACCTTGCTAGTAAGTGCAAGATGGCTTACTTATCAAAAATACAACCCCATTTCCAAAAAAGTTGGGACGGTGCATAAAATGTAAATAGAAACAGAATGCAATGATTTTCAAATCGTTTTAGCTTTATATTTATTTGAAAATAGTACAAAGACAATATATCAGATGTTTAAACTATTCACTATTTAAAAAAAAAAAAATTTGCTCAATGATAGCCTTGCAATTATTATTATATTTCACATGCAAATATTTCATGAAGCGAGCTAACCTAGGTACGTTTCTGTAACAACATAGTGTATGCATATTTTTTTTCAGTTAAGGCCGATTGACACATCAAGGTTAGTAACATTAACGTTATCCTACTTTTTATAGGAACAGCTTAACCAAATTGGTCTAATACCCCGAAATTAAATGTTCAGGTCACAATAGTTTTATACTCCTTTGGGTATTTAGCTACTTGACACATCTAAGGCAACTTGGGCAATGTTAGTTAACTGCTAACATTTATCAACTTACTAATGCTGCCCTAAACTCATAGCTATCTATCACTGAAATTTCCCATTTTCAATTATTAGAATTTACTGTGTGGTCTGACAAAATTGATTTCATAGCTCTGATTCCATACGACTGAACCTGGAAAAAAAAAAAGTGATGACAGTTGCGTACATTTGTACATGTTAAAGCAGTGGTTCTCAAACTTGTTCCTGGCGCCCCACTGTGTATGCTGGTTTTAGTTACAACCACAACTGCAATCTTAGACTTTTAACAAGGCCTTGATTTTCTTAATTAGCTGCATTCCATGTTTAGATCAGTTATTTACCACCTTTAGCTGCATTTTTATGGACATATCCACTGTGCCATGAGGAATAAAAACCCTCAAACATGTTATGCTTATTTTTCCATATTGTGAGGATTTGCAGGTAAAAAAACATTACTAAACAGATCAAATTAGACTGAGAAAATCAGTAAGCTCCAAATTGGGTTGCTGAACACAGGTGTTTTGAATTCTTTCAAAATAATTTGCCTGAACTTAATAAAATGAACATGAAACGAAACAGATGTGACTTTACTGTTTGCCAAATAAATTGTTTTGTTTTTGCAGCCATGTGTTGACAGTTTCACCAGTGAGGAACCTATTGATTGTTTACGCTGATTAAGGGTTCGGTCAAATTGTTTCCCTCTGCAGTTACTCATACTGGTTTCTAACATATCTCATTGTGGATATGAAATTTTAATTCTTCATGGCATGTGTAGATTTGTCAAATGTGGCTTAAGAGGACAAATAACTGCTCTAAACATGAATGTACCTAATTAAGGCAACTCGACAGCTTGTTAAAGTCCTAAGATTGCAACTGTGGTAGGAACAAAAACAAACATACACAGTGGGGCGCCAGGACCGAGTTTGAGAACCACTGTGTTAAAGCCTTGCTGCATTTCCTGAGGCCGTTGGAAACTGCTGCATCGGGTTGCATTCTGCATTCTTCTTACTCGAGACATTACGCAATGCATGATGGTTGAAAATCACTCCATATGGTACATTTGCCGTAGACTACATTTTGCCATGCTTGGCAACGATTTTGTAGAGCTCTACATGGTATCATGAAATAACAGTTAATACTTTGAGCAGCACTACAAAATGGCTATTTTGTGCTCTGTATAATGAGTGAGTGTACATTTTGAACATAAACTAAGAGTACTTTTTCATTTAGTTCTGCTCACTGACCAATCAGAGTAGAGCTCATTATCACAGAGGAGACAACTGCTCAAAACATCCTGTGCCTCAGAGGGAAAGAATGACAGGCAGTGAATTGCTTAGACATAATGGACTTAAAAAAGTTTACAAACCTACATCTTGGACATGCAAGAACTTTATAACTCTAAAAACAGCATGATATTGGACTTTTAAAGTAAAAAAAGAACCAAACACTGCAGCCCCTGTCAAGTTAGATTGACACTCCTCCTCAACCTTGTTTTGAAGTTGGAAAATATTGGGTGGAGGGGAGAAACAGGCAAGTCTTTCATACAAAATCCTTCAATCTTCTTTCTCTGTGGTGACAATGACAGCCAGCACAAGACACCCAGTCACTTTTCAGGGAGGTTGTCTGAGGTAACAATGAATAAAAAATGTTGACAAAAATTCTGTTATGACATTTTTATGCTTCTTTTTACCAGCCCCAAACCAAATCTTTTGAGCCACACTGTAATGGGATGAGATCACAGCAAAAAAAAAAGAAAAAAAAAGAAAAAAAAAAAGACACTTGAAGTCGTTTATCTGACTTATGGCTGCCTGAATCAACCACCATTATCCAGCACTCGGACAGTAAGTCCAATCGAATGCGTTTGGACCTGGGGTTACACAGTATACCACCCGCCGAGGGAGATTTGTGTCTCCATTTTGCCTTGGAAACAGAGGGCCACAGCGCTGATACATATGTGCGAGTTCAGAGCTATAAAATTGCAGTTATGATGCCTGTGTAAGTATTTACTCACCAATAATTGCCCGGAAGTTGTTTTATCTTTTATAATAAAGGCTTTGAAGCGGGCAGACGAGTGATTCCACCCACACGGTTGAGCTACGGGAACACAGTCCCATTCCTCTTCTTAATGAAACACCATTCCCTGGAGCTGATTTATAGAACTGGGCAGTGGAGGAAATCTTCGGTCGGTAAGGTAAATTATAAAAGTTTGATGACCTTCTATGTCGTGCTCGAACAAATTTAATTCCATATGCAAATAGTGAGTATTTCTTGCCACTGTTGGAGCCGAAGTAAACACTTTATTTTTGATTTTTATTATAATTTTTTTTTTTTTACAAAAAAATCTACACTCAAATTGGAATACATGTAATTAAATATATATATATATATATACAAAAACTTCCAACGCATTTATTTTAATACAAGCTATTTTATTATGAGGAAAATTACATTCTCAAATGTGCCTGCAAGTTTCAGTTTAATGCCATGTTTTAGAACAATTAGTGAGGAATAACAGTCCCAGTTCCAATTTGCTAAGTCACTTTGAACAGGTATTCCGGATCGCCGAAGTCAGTATCTGGTGTGCCCACCTTTTAGACTGAATTCTCCTGTGCATGCAGTCAATCAGGTTCTATATTTCCACCTGTGTCATACGGTCTCATTCCTCAGTGAGAGCCTGGCGTAACTTTTGGAGGGTTGAGGGTTCTGGATCACGCCTTCTCAACCGACGACCCAGAATGTCCCAAAGGTGCTCGATTGTGTTCAAATCTGGGCAAAACGCAGGCCAATCAAGACACTGAACATTGTGCTGCCTCAGGTAATCCTGACAGGCCCTGGCGACATGTGGTCTCGCGTTGTCCTGTTACAGCGATGTGTAGCGAGTCACAAGAGGAACAGCCACAGGGGCTAAAATGTCGTTATGTAATGGGTCTTTCAGGTTTCCATCGATGAAAACCAGCTCTGTCTTGTGTCTGGCACTTATTCCAGCCCACATCATGACACTTGGTCCACCCCAGCGTCACGCCCCAAGACATTGGCGTCAGCATAACGTTCCCCCTCGCCTACACCAAACACGTAAAGCTCAGTTTGAACTGGGACTTGTCTGAAAACAAGACCCTGCTCCACCTGAGTGCATTCCAGCCCAAATGTGCCCTTGCCCACTGCAGACGTGCAGGACGATGAGCAGGAGTCAGCACTAGACCACGATGTGGACGTTGGTTGTTCAGTCCAGCTTCACGGGGAGCATAGTTTGGTCGCTGATCCTGTTCTGGTGACAACCTCTGGTCTGAGCAGCAGTAACTGTGGGTGGTTGGAAGCGATCACGGAGGTGCTGGAGACCGAATATGGCGGTCCTGTTGAGGGTGGTTACACGTGACCTGGGAGCACGTGGACGGTCGTTGTGCTTCCTGTGTCATGGAACCGCCTCCGGAGTCACGAAATGGTCAACACATGGACACCCAGATCCACTGCAACACGTCTCTGTGACATTCCACCAGCAAGCATGCCAATGGCTCCTTCTCGCTGATTTTGCATCCCATAGTCTAAAGTTGCACCAGAAGAATGCCAAGGAATATTTAAGTTCCCCATTCCTCTGGCTATTTATTGGCCACATTTCATAAGGACTGGTCAATGAGTTCTGCTCAGTCTGAGTGGTGTGGCAAACATCTCAGCTGTGTGCATTCTGGTGGAACGGACTGCCCCGACGAAAAACTAAACAATACTTGATGAGCTTTTAAGGTGCAGTTTGGTTATACAGGCTGAAATTTGTTAGAAAATTAGGCATACCAAAAATATTTTGAAATTTCAAATGTTTTTTTTGCCCAACAGGTGAGGTATGTCATTTCTGGAAGAATCAGCCTGTACCTGACAGATCAGGGATCAGTGACACTTGACTTATTCTTTTTGTGGTCAATAGCCTACATAAAGCCAGCAGTAAAAAATGATTCCAATGGAACGGCTTGTGACTCAGGAGAGAAAAAGAGGGCATGAAATCTCAGACAGTCACAAAACTTGTTGTCACTGACTGTTTGGGCAGCCACAGTGTGGCAGCTCAAGAGCGCCACATCTGGTTACAGCCTGTACCTGACAGATTCCGACAGCAACCAAAACTGATCAAGATGAGGGTCCGCTTGAGGGTGAATGCTTTGACGCCCTCCACGGAGCAAACATGCGGCACCCTACAGAATACCCATTTTTGCCCATCAACAGGAGTAGGAACTCTTCACTTCTGACTGTGGGCACCTGCCTCTGTGTAATTTTTTGGCACTTTATTTCCCTGTTTCTGTCTGAGAATGGAAAACAGGGACTGTCGCTGACCGACCACGGTAAGGGCAGCCATGCGTAAATGGGCAAAAACTGGGTTTTCTGTATGGCTCGTGTGCACGCATGTGTTGCTCAAATAGACAGCGTCAAACGGTACTTGCGCTCACCCTCAATCATCTCCGACCCCGCATCTCATGATCAGTTTGGGTTGCTGTCCGGAATCTGTCACGTACAGGCTGTAACCAGATGTGGCGCTCTTGAGCTCCCATTGTCACTCGTGGCTGCCCTAAGCGGGGTCGGTCAGTGACAGTGCCTGTGTTCCATTCTTAGATAGACAGCCGACTGATTGTTGAACGGCGACAGTGCAAATGACGCACAACCTCTCGGCGGCTGAGATTTGCCCGTAACATGCCAAAGGCTTTTTTTCTCTCTCCTGTGCCACAAGCCGTTCCATTTTCTTGATGTAGTAGCATTTTTCATTTTTTTTGTTGGCTTTATGTAGGCTATTGACCACGCCAAAAAGAACAAGTCAAGTGTCACTGTACACATCACAAACAGCTCAATGTTTGTTATTACTGAAGTGCTTGGCGCGTACACGTGGTGCGCGTCAGGATGACAATACCACGCGCTATTCTTTATTTCCTCTCGTGCCTCACTAAAAAAACAATAAAAATCAATCGATTCTTCAATTTGCCACAAATTCAGTACATACCTCACCTGTGCATTTTTAATGGCACTGAGTATATATATATTTATATATATATATATATATATATATATATATATATATATTTGCAAAGCCTTCTAAGTTAAGTCGGTCCACTTTTTGTTAGAAAAATCTGATTTTTTGATAGGCATAGAAATTATCTTCCATTGATACCAATTTTCACTATACTGAAACTATTAGCCTTGCAGACATAATCCATGAGGCAATTCATAATTTTTTTTAAAGAAATGACTTTGATTTTGCAACACAAAGTTTTGACTTAACAGGTTTTGAAAGTGGAGTGCAAATTTAGCAGGTTTTGACAGTGTTTCAAGCAGCCCCGTTGCTCAATAGGTGAAGGTATTTGACACAGGATCACTCTACATGCAAGAAATGCATTTAGAGACATGCAAGGCTATCATTCAAACTCATAATAGCGTTCCTTACCTTTCAAGTTTGAGGAGCTTCCTTTTTGAACCCTTACGAGGAAATTTGTTTGCATTTTCTGCGATCAAAACGAAACTTGAGTCTGCATCCCCCATCTTGAGATAGAGAAAACAAAAGCTGAACAGGCTATAAAAGCTCGACTGTGATTGGTTCCTTCTAGCAAACGAAAACGGAATCACGTTTCCACATTGGCTGATATCTTAGCAGAATTTGACAGTTTTCCTCCTTGACTTGGCGGGTTTTGACTGAGTTTCGCTTTTCCTGTTACAATTTATAACATGATTTAGTAGGTTTTGAAAGTGGAGCTATCAGTGGGACATGCGCAGGTGCCTGAAAGAGAGGCTAAGGGAAATAACTCGTTTATTTTCAAAACTTGACTTAGCAGGTTTTGCAGGTGGACTCCTCATATATATTCAACCACCAAGTTCCATGCAAAATGGGGTAGAAAACCACTTCAGTTCAAACACTTCACCCAGAACCTTCTTCAGTGTGTTAAGAACCAACAAGTGTCCAGCACCGTAATAGTTACTGAATACAATGTTTAGTTTGTTAGTGTATGTCTGATTGGTGAGTAGATTACATCGTTTAAAACGTAATAGTGAAATTAAAACAAAGTAGCTGATTATCAATTATATCTTGTCAGCATGCACATAGAATGAGCACACAGTGATTTTGACCTTGTGTGATGCTGCACATTATGTTTCTGTACGAGTCCAGGAAAACAGAGCATCTCTCATTATACCAGGCCTCAAAAGGACAAGATGTGTGACACCTACACACAGAGTCCTAGATTTTTGTCTAAGACAAAGGAAAAATGCACACACACACACACACACACACTAACTCAAACCCACGCACACATGTGCACCCACTTGTGCCCACTTACAGGCAAGCATACACACACACCCATGCAAACCCACATACACACACAAACACATGCATGAGCAAACTTTCACATTCTCCCACACACCACACGCACACTCATCCTTGTACTTATATTTTTGTGAGCACATTACATTGACTTCCATTCATTCTTTCTGTGTCTCTACAAAAGGGATCTCCTACCCAGATCATGGAGAGCTACCATCCTGCAGGTTTTTGCTCTACCCCCAGTTCAGCGACATGATTTGGCTAATTAGCAGCTCATCAACAGTTTGACTGGGGAGTGAGATGTGGTTTGCTTGGGTTAATGACAACCATCAGGATGGTAGCCCTCCAGGAACAGGGTCAGTGACTACTGCTCTACAACCTTTCCCTAATCTCAACAATATGCAATGTATGCCTAACCCAAACCCTTACCCTAATCTTATCCTATCCCTTATTCTAACCTTACCCCTAACCTTAACTAATAAGTCACAATTTGCCTTTGTTGTTGTGAGGACATTTGAAAATGTCCTCACTTCCCAATAATGTTCCCACTCTGTAGGAAAAAAAAACAATTATTGGATCTCTCTTTGGAGTATGTACGAGAACACACACAAACACACACACAGAAACAACACACACACACACACACATGCACCCACTCACACGTACCCATATGCACGCACCCACACTTGCAACCATGCACCCATACATGCCCACATGCACTTATACACATGAGCCCACGTACACACGCGCACACTCTTACACACGCAAACACAAGCACTCCCAAACTTTCACGTCTCCCCATGCACACACACTGCACACACACACACACACACACACACACACACACACACACACACACACACACACACACAGAGTGCCCACCTCCGCAAGCTATACTTTAATGCAATAAATCTCTGTAATTGAGGGAGAGATTTAGTATTTAGAAAGAGGACAAATTCCTATTCAGACACTGCGGGATTTACAATTTAAAAATACTTGCTCCTCACTACCTCGGTTTCCAGATAGAGGCGTAACTATTTACCGTGAGGCCTACTTAAGTGTTTCCAAGAGAGGACCCTTTCCTTTTATAATTCAATAATCACACGCCTAAATACACAGCAAAATACTCTCCTGCCTAATTACCTCCCCAGCATAAAGAATGTTTCTGTCATTTAATGTTTTCACATAATGCAATTGTCTTGTATTTTGGTGAAATGGTACGTTGAAAACATTTTCTAAATAAATAATTTTCATGTTTCTTCTTTATCTCAAACAAGTTATGGGCCAAGCAGATGACAAGCCAAGCATTCATGATGCACTAAACATCTGAGGGCCTTGGAGTGAAACGCTGAGAAATGGATGCTAAATCAATGTAGCGGGTGCTTACAGTACTTCTGTCACTGACACTGTAAGAACTGAGCTTCATCCTTAAGTCCGGGGATCTGCGTTCTGCCACACCGGCTTTGCAAGCTGTGGGTGCACAGCTGATATACCGCAGGTACAGGGTTGCCCTGGTAACTAGAGCCGAAAAGGTAAAAGTGGCCAGAGACCAGAGAAAAGTACTAAATGGGACTGAAACACAGCTCTGCTCTCAGGCTTCAGGAATGTTTGAGAAGTTGAAAATAAAATCCTCATTAATGACAGTGCTTCCCGAATGAGTTTGCACAAAGCAAAATGTAAACATTTCTGATTCCTTGACTTCTCTGTTAGATAGTGTGTCATATGTTTTTTTTTTTTTTTTTTTTTGCAAAAGATGCTCGGCACTTGATAGCGCTTCAAATCATTCAAGGACAAGCATTGTTTAATGTGTGAAGACTGAAGATTATAACGACAAATATTGGAGTAGCTCTAATGAGTGATATTTTTAAGCATTGTGGTCACTGAGGGCGGTGTGAACAGTGCAGAGGGTGGAATATCTGTAAAACAAGCCCAGTCTCAACCAGACCCGTCATATAGTGACGCTAACTGGCCAATCAATATACAATGAAAAAGGAGGCTTTTTTTTACGCCAGTTTAAAAAGAACCCTGACCCCAATTCCCTAACCCTTTACCCGAACCATAACCCTGAATGTAAAATATGAGCACCAAAAGCCTCCTTTTTTGTCGTATATCGAAACTTGGTCAAGTAGTATCACTATATGACGACTCGGGACGAGAATGTGTTGGCGAAACAGACAGAAGGGAGAGAGTTTGAATCCGCTCTGGGGCCTCTCTGTGCAGCATCTGCTCGTCCTCTGCATGGGTATCCCTGAGTACTCCTCCCTTTCTCTCTCTCAGCGACCCCACAGCCCAAACACAGGCATGTTAGGCATATAGGAAATTGTGTGTGAGTGGGTGATGTGTGGTCACTGCTATGGACTGGCGAGCCGTCCGGAGTGAGTTCCTGCCTCGCAGAAACCATTTTATGCTTGGGTAAGTAGTTCCAGCTCGTCTATGATCCTGCCCGGGAATCATCGGATTGGATAGTGAATGAGTGGATGGAATTTGGTCACTGCTCATTGGATTGATGCAGAATGTGTACATTGAACCAGCACAGCCAATATCTGGTTCAAATTACAATTGGGCAGAAGGCATCTCAGGTATTCACAGTTCTCACTTTATATATAGGAATACACAACATCTCTGATGGCACAACACGTCAAGCCTTGAAGTGGATGGGCTACAGCATTAGAAAACCACTCCAGGTTCCTCTCCTGTCAGCGTGAACAGCTAGCCATGGCTACTATGGGTGAAGGGTCATCATAACTGGACAGCAGAGGATTGTAAAAACAAAATCTCCCAGAAACATTTCCATCATCCTGTTGCATCCATTCTGTGAACAATTCAGGCTGCTCTGGGGCAAAGCTGGGACCTATACAGCATTATGAAGGTGTACCTAATAAAGTGGCCACTGAGTGTAGAAGGAAAGACCACTTTCAACTGGCCAGACAGGTTGAAATGGTCAAAGATGGACAATAGGAAGGTACTTGGCATTTCTGGGCAAATAATGAGAACAGTTGTGCTGGTTTTTGATGGAACTGTTAAACTCGTAGGTTGAATAGATAGAAAAGACAGGATGAAATGCATATTAATGCGCTGATCATGAAGAGAAGGGTAATGTACATCAGGCTGTGTTGCCTGGGCTCGGAGCAGGAGAGGGTCGGTGTCGGAGCGGTTTGTGACCTCAGGGTCAAAGAAAGGGACTGAAGCCCCGCAGGACAAAAAAAGAAAAATGGAAATGAGTCGAGAGCTGGATAATGATTCAGCTTAGCATTGCAAATGCAGAGAAGGAGGCACGTTTAAAGACAAGAAGGGCAGAGTGCGTTTGCAGCCACGAGACTGACCAGGGCGAAGAACAGACCGGCAAGCCACACTATTCACTAATTCTGACAAGGCAAGAGCACAGCTCACGCACCAGCTCAGTGGTCCTTATCGACCCGGCCCGCACTCCCTTAACGAAAGGCCTGCCATAAAAGGTGAGCTTTGGGCTTATTTCTGTAACAGCAGGAGGTGCACACATGCAGAGGGAGATCCGTCACCATGTGGAGAGAGCGTTACAGGAAACAGAGAATTTGTGCTTTTAATAGCGCTCCTCACCAAAAGCTGTCAAGGAGGTAGTAAAATATTTTGTGTTGTCATTATTTTTTCTGTCGCTGTTGCAATTTTGATGGCATTCATCATAGCTTGAATATACATATACTTCAGCTGATTATTCACAAATAGAGAAAAAACACAGTTATAACATTTATTTACCAAAAATTATCTAAATAAAGCATCAGTTGAGACCGGTACTCATATAATATAAAGATTTCAGTGAGGGCCATGAATATTTCAGCTATAAAACTCCAGATGCGGTACACAAATAAACAAGCAAACAAAAAACAGATTGTCTATAAATGATAAATTATGCACATATGGTTCTTTGTTGGAAGGGCCCAATTTATTACGTCTCTTATCAAACATGCCGGAAAAGTAGTGTTATATTCCAAAGGAGTTGGTCTACATCAACCCGGATTCAAATAAATCTACAATGTTATGCAGTAAAAATGAAGCATGTGTGATGATGGCACAAGTGTAGAATTAAGGAAGTCAGAATCAGGGCAGCAGGGTAGCCTAGTTTATACGCTGCTTGACAGGTAACTGAAGTGTTGCTGGTTCAAGAACCCAGTGGGGTTTGGGATGCTGGATTGATCAGGAGAGATGAAGCCTCTATTTTACGCCCAGCGCAGAGGGGCGCTAAGTGTATTGGTAGTGTCTTTGTTATCTCACGACTGACGCAGAAACCATTGCCCCATCCAACATCCATGCTGAATAAATAGCAAATGCATTTGCATCAAACGGAGTGCCCATGGGCGCGTTGGTCATAAAATGAGGTGTGGTCCTATGCAATGCTGGTCTGTTGCTATCTTGAGGGAGCGCAAAGCTCTTGCACCATTGACCTACAAAAACTTGGTCTAAAGTCTTAACTGCTATTTTAAATTGTACGCACCAGCAAGTTTTACCTTGCAAAAATAATGACAAGGGTCTCTTTAATAGTTCCTAACTATATCATAGTAAGTTTGTGATAATATTTATTTTAAAACAAATATGCAAATTTAAAGTTTTAAAACTTAACTCGGGACTTCACCATATCTTCGGAAATCTACCCACAATGCAATTTCTGTGACGTAATAGAGAGAACGTGTTCAGAGCGGTTCAGAGCTGCTGCTAGGATTGCTAACTACTGGTTCGGATGAAGCTGTGGACCATAATTAATCCAAATTTCTTCCATACATCTCTTTGGCCTTCAAAGATGAGGTGTCAGTAATTTGTGATTCACTAGCAGTTATTTTTGTTCTTATGTCATGCAGCGTGATCCATTTCTCTCCCAGCCTCACTGTCAATAAAGCAGAGGTAAGTTCATTTCACTCCTGCTGAATATTATTCAAGGGGTTACAGTGGCGTAATCAAAATAACATGATTTCGTTTTTTCCTCCAAGCTGTTATTTTCCTCTCTCATTTGAATTTCTCTCGGTTGCCGCCCCACCTGCATATAACTATGTTTTTACCCACGACCCTGAATTTAAACTTTTTTATTTAATTTTCTTGTCTTATGCACATGTTCAATTTTGACCTTGGGATTCACGGTTTATGATGACTTACTGAAATATGAATAAAACAATTTTGAACAAAATGTCAAAAATACATTTCATATTAGCTAACATTTTTCGACATTACAGATATCTGGTTTCAGCGGTGGTTTGCTCGCGGGCCTTCACTTCGTGCACGAGTGGACCTGTCTCTGCAGAGAAGTGTTGTTCCTACTATTTGGAAAATATGCCCTTATAAAAGCAATTCTCCAAGATGTAAGGGCATCTGGTTTTTAAAGGGAATGAAAGATGACACTCTGATTGGTTTATTTCATGTCATGCCTAAAACACGCCTACGATTAATTAAGAAATTGCACCTGCCCTCTAACCCGCCGTTAAACGAGTGAAATGGATTTGGACAGACTCTAAATGCACTTGTGCTATGTGCTTCAGACCTTGCACTTAAAGCGTTAAAATGGCGCCCGAAGTTGGAAATGACTCTGCCAATGGGCCCTTAAGCAAGGCCCTTAACCCCAGAACTGCTCCAGGGGCTTTGCCCCTGTCTCTCTCCATTCCTTCTCACTTGCAACTGTTTTATCTGGCATTTTTTTTTAAGAGAAATGTTCTCAATGGAACTTTCCTTGGTTAAATAATGGTTAAAAAAATCAAGGAAACTGGGGCATTTCAGTACATTACCCTTCCCACGCGCCTAGCATTTTTCAACTATTTCGTTCAGCATGAATTGTGCTGTTGGTTTGCTGACAGCTGTTTAATTTGCAAGGTCACTATCGACACAACAATGTTTGCAAAAGAAAGATGTTCACACTACTGGCTGGAGTCTGAAAAAGGTACACAGCAATTTCTTTTTTTCTTTTTAATTTGAATTTTGTGCTGAACTTTGTCGACAGCTCCCCAGTGTGATAACTCTGCATTTAGTTTCTATGTTCTTTGAAAAAAGATTTGACCTTGTGACATTTCTGACCCAGGTACAGCAGCACAAAAACTGATAAAATATTTATGACAAAGTGGAACACAACGTGAGGTAACTAAGCCTCGTGCCTCCAGCATATCTGACACAAATGGTGTCCTGAATTAACCAGAGTTTTGTCATCCTGAGAGCTTCTTACAGGGACATGTAATGACACTGACCCCTGTACAATGCTCAAATAGATTATAAGTCACAAAAAGTTTACTGTTATAGTGGAAGCTGGAGACAGATAATGTATGACTTGGGATAACAGCTTGAATAATTAACCAAAGCTAACTCTAACACCTGCCAAAGCAGTTTGTGTGCGTGTGTGTGTGTGTGTGTGTGTGTGTGTGTGTGTGTGTATGGTGTAGGTGTGTATGTGTGGACATGTGTTACTGTGTGTTATGTGCTTGTGTGGACTTGTATGCATGTGTGTGTCTTTGTGTGTCTGTATAGATGTGTGTATAGTACAGGTGGATATGTGTAGGTGTGTGCGGATGTGTGATTGTATGTGCAGATAAGTCTGGATGTGTGTGTGCATGTGTGTACGTATGTCATTGTGGGTGTGTGTGTGTGTGTGTGTGTGTGTGTAGATGTGTATGAATGTGTATGATCGTGGATGTGTGCAGATGTGTGAGTGTGTGAATGCGTGTGTCTGCATGCATCTATGTAGCAGAATTTGAGAGGGGGGGGGGTGGTGTTAACTTAGCTTATGCTGTTTCCATGGCAACCACTGAAGATGCATGATGGTGTTGTTTTCAATCAAGCGTTATCTTCCTGCCATGGTAGGACCCTGGCTAATGAACAAAAGAGACATGCACAACAGGTAAGGTAACACACACAGGCTGATGGGATCTTTGCATTGCAGTATTCCTATGGGTGACACACACTGTAAAAGGGTTTTCTTACTGTCGTTACCTGCCTCTCAAAGCACCGCTGGCAAACCCCTGAACCAGGGTGAAGTTCATGTCATTCCCAATTATGCTGTATGAATGTTTGTCAATAATCGTTTAACCCCTTTGCGCAGAATACAAATAATGCCAATTTTTTCCTGTTATGCATGGCCTTATAACTCAGCATTTGTGTCACAGAGACTGTGGAAAATTATTCCTGTGAAGCAAGACATTTGGAAATTCAATTACAGAATTATTTAAGAATTAAATTTCAGAATTTACGTGTATATCTGCGCAAAAGGGATTAAAAAGTACATGGACTCTGGAGAAGTACAGGCCAAGTTAGTGTAAAGCAAGCCACTGCCTTTCCTTGGGATTGGTACAAGGCATTTTGACATCCCAAAATACGGTGTTCGGCACTACCGTATACATTCTACACAGTCTATGCAGTACGGCCACCAAGCCCCAGCCTCCCTCTGTGTTCATTCAACGCAATGTCGTAATCTGCTCCAAACTCATCTCCAAAATATTTCTCAATCGTTTAAACGGCTCTCTGTTTAAATAATTTAGCACACATGGGCACCAGTTGACAAAGGAAAAATGCTTTTGAAAAAAAATAAATAAATAAAGACTCTAGTGACCTTTGACCTTGGTGGCAGACTAGGCCTCATAGGCCAATCCCAGAGTCATCCACAGTGGAGATACTGAGCAGCATATTAATATAACCAGGAATTAAACCTGGGGAACGAAGCTCAAGTAAGGCAGCCGGATGGAGTCAGGAGTAGCTCCTCTGTAATCCTCAGCAGAACCACATATTTCAACTTTTAAAAGTCATACATAGAATATCCAGAATGACTAAGGCAAAGTAAATAGAGGAGGGAGTAAAATTACATTATGTCATATGAATATATACAGTACATGAATATGGAAATGTTAAGAAGTACAAAAGATGTTGTATAATTGAACCAAGGTGTAAAGGTTTATATTTTAGTAGTAAAGGTCAAAAAATATAAAGAGACATTCTTTTTGCTCTTTTCGTCCTTTGAGAGAAAGAGAGAGAGAGCGAGAGAGAGAGAGTGAGAGAGTGAGTGAGAGAGAGCGAGAGAGAGAGGTCATCAATTGCAGATGCCAAAAAAAATGGAAGGGGTGGTGCAATGTTCTATCCTCCATTTTACGTTCTCAGAGAAAATAAACACAGGATGCATAAGAAATGTATCCATTCATCCATTCTCTATACCCTTTCTTCCTCACTGGGGAGCTGGAGCCTATTCCAGCTGACTCTGGGCGAAAGGCAGGAACACACCCCGGACAGCTCACCAGTCCATCATAGAGCACACACCTTTCACACACACATTCATACCTATGGGCAATTTAGTGTCTCTAATTAGCCTGATGTGCCTGTCTTTGGACTGTGGGAGGAAACCGGAGGAAACCCACGCGAACACGGGGAGAACATGCAAACTCCACACAGAAAGGCTGCAGGCTGGATTCGAACCCATGACTTTCATGTTGTGAGGCAGCAGTGATAACCGCTGTGCCACCGTCCATAAGAAATGTATTCAATACAAAATACTAAGGCTCTGAAAAGGCGCATTTGTAACTTCACCCCTTCACTGTCAAATTTATTCTATAATGTGCAGGTGTTTACAGGCAAAACAATGCGCCACCATATTCAGGCACTGAGGAGAATAAAAACTGCTGGTGAATAATTATGAAGGACCTTCATGAAATATGGGGGAAAAATGGCAGTTTTCAGGTTGCGTGAGATAATTGCACATCACAGATGGCATTTCTTAGCGACAGAAGCTAGAGATCGGATCATCGCGCTTTGACGTATTCGCCTAGCTAGGTCCTCTTCATCAAAAATCCAAACCTTGTGATTTTACGTCAGCCTTGAAGAGGACTTGAGAATTAAAAAGGGAGATAAAAATCGAAGCAAGCGCCGCTTAGACTTTCCGTAGGAGTGAGGAAGGAAATCGGCCTTCTCGAAGAGTGGCTCATGCTCTTATGTCTGCGGTAAATGTCACATTTGAATTTTCTCAAAGAAAGACTGCACTGCCCCTTCCACTCCACACAGCTACATGCCAGGGTGAGTTTTGTCTTCACTTCAGCAGTGTTACATGAGCAACCTCCAGTATTATAGAACACTGAAGTGCTTCCATTTAACGGAAAATAACATTTCTGGAGTACTAATTAAATGAAAGCAGGCTATGTGGGCTACATGTTCAATGCACCATCCTCGGCAAAAAAATAACAAGGTAGAGCAAGCCCAAAATGGCAAAATATGAGTCTTTTATTGGTCTTAACAAGAAATCAGTGGTCAGGATAGGAGCAAACATTAAACAGATAGAAAAATTAACTTAGCATTGCATAGCTTTCCCCTTTGATTTATTTAAATCGTTCAGTCGTGTGGGTAAACTTGTGGACAGGTGTTTACAGAAAGAAGCGTCAATGCTGTTCAGCTCAATGACGAGGGCTTCAAACAGTTGACCAGTAGTTAAAAAAGACGAATCCTGGTTAGTTTGTGTTTTGTATGAGAATAAATATTCTCTATAGAGTTTGAATCTAGATTCTGAAACCTCTTCATCCATCTTAATTATAGTTGAGATGCCCATTTTGTTTTATTGCCCAAGAGTGCATGTTCTGTCATCCCCATTTGAAACCTATGCTATCAGAGCCTTCTATCAGAGATAGTTGTCAGTCACATGGGTCATTTGTAACAATGAGGTGACATGCAGTATATCTCAAAGGAGAAGAAGTTAGTAAAATTAAGATTGAATCATGGCATTGCAGTCCAACAGCAATGCAGGTCTTTCTTATACTTTTATTGGCTTGTATGGTATATATGGGTACACAGTGGTCAGTGACTGTAGACAATAGCTATTAACTCATATCCTTTTCCCAGCTGACTGAATGATTGAGCCATACAGGGCGCTGTAAGGACCATTAGAGACCATTAGTGACAGGTGAAGGAGAAAAACAGCCACCATGATTGATTGATTATGGTTTTTTTACAGTCTGTTCAAACCTCAACACGCTTCGTATCATTTGACGTCCATACACAGACCATGCACTGTACACTGCATGTGAGGTCACTGAGGCGAATCCAATCCAACGTTTATACACAAGTGTGGGAATAGCGATGATGTCGCCAACATACAGGAGTTTGTTGAACGTTGTCATCCATCACACTTCCGACAAGTAAGAATTGTCTTGTGATGCAATCGCCCGCAAATGTCAGTTTGTGACATCTTAGCTGCTTGCTCTAAAATGCGGCCATCTTCCTGCACAGCCATTATATTTGATGTGTTGGCAGTTTGGTGCATTTACTCTAGACATGTAATTGCTTGAATCATTGGTCCATGCCACACAAACCAGGAAGAGAAAAGCACCTCATTTTAAGTTTTCCTGTGAAAATCAGGATTGCGGAGTCCGGCAGATCTACATGTTCTTGTAGAAAAGCTGACAGCCTATTTTTCTACAACAGATCACAGCCTGGATAGTTGTGAGGCTGTAGCTGTCTTTAAATTTGTGAGTTCTTTCAGTAATTTGCTTTTAACTTCCATCCGTGAATCTCATGCCTTCAGTGGCTTCATAGTTATACCTTTGTTGTGTAGACCATTGTAAAATTAGCAGCCTGCTGTTGTGGCATGCCAGAATATAGAAGCTCATATAAAACATGGGGAACCCTGCAGGTTCCACAAGTCCAAGAAAGTTTCAATAATACTAAGATGAGGAATGTGGCAGAACACACAGTACATTGCACCCTGCTGTGTACAGCACTTTGTAGCTGCAGACCAGTCAGAGTGCCCATTCTAATCCCAGTCCACCACCAGAGGTGACTACCATTGACTCATGAGTGACAGAATTGAACTTCGGAGCAACTGAGGAAGGTCGTCTGGTCCATTGAGTCCCGTTTTCTTTTACATCATGTGCATTGACCTGGCTCATGAACACTATATACCCGAGGAAGGGATGCACCAGGATGCACTGTGGGAAGATGACAAGGGGGTGTAGGGAGTGTGATACTCTGGGAAACGTGCAGCTGGGAAACACTCGGTCTGGCAAATCAAGTGGACGTGAAATTGATGACACTTATTTGGTGGTACAAGGGAGACCTACACATTATCAGGTTGGAATTTTCATTACGTGGCTGGATATACTGTATATACTCTGTATATATACAAACGATTAAGCTGTCCTGACCTTTTGTGAATCATTTTCCTTAAGATATGGTTACACGAATCTATTACCAGTCAAACGACAACTTCCTTCTTAATGCAGTGCTGCTGCGATTATATTGTTAAGTAAATTCAGTAAACTTTTTTATTCATCTAACAGAAAAAGGTAAACTGTTCTGTTAGCTATCACCTGAGGCTCATGATTGATTAAATGATAAAAAATGAATGACGACATAAAGGAGGTAATTGTATGTTGAAGTGACCATGCGTCCAAGAAACCATCCGCGGACAGACACGTGGAATGAGACAGTGCATATCAGTAGTTAAGCACTTTAATTAATGAAGTGGCATCACGCAGCTGAAGTGCAGACATGTACCCTAGGGCTCTCTGTTGGGTTTGCTCACGAGCCCGGTGATTTGCTCTGATAAAGCATCTCATTTATCTTCACTGATGGCGACGGCTGCTGAGGATCTCTGTGCTTCATGCCTCCACAGAGGGGTCAGGAGACCTTCAGAATGAGATTTGGAAAAACAAAAACCGTCATAGACAGCAGTGAAGCGGAGTTCTGTGCGCATTACAGCTGCTTCACTGGTCACTGCAGAGTACATGAAGTTGTTTTGTCACACGTTAAGGCCATTTTAGTTCCATACTGGCAGACGCAGTTGAAGAAAATGAAGGACTTCATCAGTGTCTTGCTGGCTGGGAAGGGTTGAGAGCCCAAGTTCTAACGCACAGTCAGTGGCGGCTGCTGAGCACAAAACAGGGGGGCAGAAACCATCCCTCGAAACAGATGATTTTTTGACCTGTTTGCAATCATTATTTTTGAATAATAAGTTTTCAAACAATATGAATAATCCATTGGCAGCTAAGGTCACAGCTTTGTTTTTAATGAAATCTGAAGGCCAGTAAATAATACATTTAGTAAAAGTGTTTCATTCTCTCGCCTTAAAGGGCGACCCTTCACGAAAAAAAAAAAAAAAAAAAAAAATGCCCTGGATTTTCTGCGTTAACTTTTGTCATACCCTGCTAAGCAAGCCATCAAACCTATGCTTTATGATTGTTTAAATGAAAATAAAGGTTGAAATGTGCACATTTTTTACGTCCCAAGGACACGTATTTATTTCTCATCTTGGCGAGGAGAATTGGCTGTACCTGAGAGAGGAGAGTTAAAGTCTTCCATCAAGTAAAATGATTGAAAACAGATCAAGACTAATTATCAGTTTGAAGGCATGTTTTACGCTCTGCCTGCTTTCTTTCCATTGGCCGTCCCTAATCGGACCATCCTCTGTACACATGGCAGGCCAGAGAGAACCGGACCCAAACAACCAAGAGTTATTCAGCCATGAAGTGAGCGAGTCTGATTACCAACACAACAGTGACGACTCAAACTGACGCCATTTTGAAAATGTGAGGTAAGTGAAGAATTACCCCCAAAAACAGCATTCAGTCATTGAGTACCACGATAAACAAGATATTTTAGATCCTGTTTAAGCCAGAAATACTTCCATGCTGTCTATAAACCATGATACAATTATGGAATAACAATATGCCAGGCACATTGTAGTTGTAAAATGGTATGGGAGTTCCACAGTGTGGTCACTGATTATCACCTTAAGTAGCAAATAAGAGTCAGCTGATGTGAGCCTGGTGTCATGATACATGCAGTATGATAATACAAGACTACTCAGCTGATCTCACTGTTCTTCCTGACTCATTATTGAACAGAAATTTTTATATCATAGCCAGCCGCTTTGGGTGCAGTAACCATGATAATTCCTGTGCATTAATTTCATATCTTACTGTATTATAGTCAGCTACCACCTGAATATAAATTTACAGTCAGGCAATCTCTGGGGACAGCTTGGGGCCTCCCCACCCCTTGTCTGTGATGTTGCTCTGTGATGAACGCTGGGGTTTATCCTTGTTTTTCTACCTGATTGGCATCAGTCCAGGGCCCGGAGGCTTACCACTAACTAATCAGCTAAAATGCCTTTAAATTGATAATTAGCCTTGATCTGTTTTCAATCATTTTCCTTGATTAAAGAGACGTTAACCCTATGAACATTCAGTTCTCTCAGGTAGAGCCAATTTCCTTCATCAAGGTAAAAAGAGAAATAAAACGCTTCATTTGGACTCAAAATTGTGCACATTTCAGTCTTTCTTTTCTTTGTTTTCATTAAAACAATCACAAAATGCGGGTTAAATAGCCTGATTTGCAAGCTATGCCAAAAGTTAATGGAAAAATCCTGGAAGTTTATTTGTTTTGAGAGCAGATAATAGGCAGCCTATTTAGATGCGCAAATGAAATGTTTTTTTTATTGAATTTATTGTTTACTCACCTTACCATTGCACTTAAAAGGAAGTCATGTGTTTAACTGCTGATGGATTATTCATATAATATGGAAAATATGTTAACTAAAGGATAATGATCAATGATTGGTCGATAATCCCCCCCCCCCCACACACACACATTTTTTTTTCACCTCCCGCCACTAGACTAGCAATGATGGCGACAGACAGCAGCTGACAGTGACATCACAATAATCCCTTCCCCCGTCTTAGACCAGAGACCCAGGGCCATGTAACAGGCAATTCGCGCTATAGCGGTACGTGGGAGAATCACATTGGCCAGTGTCGCGCTTATTCCATTATTACCATTGTTGATGTTATTTCCACCCTTAGAGTCAGTGCTGATAACCAATGGTGCCTTTGTACATATTACTTAACCCTTTCTGCCTTCAGCAGGGCTCCCTGACTGTCGTTCTGACCACATAGATATCCATGATATCCTCCAGATTCAATCGTCTCACTCTGTGCCTCATAGCAAAACGCTTTAACCCCTTAAACTCAGATTTTTCACCTGAGACTTCCCTTAAATAGGTACAAAGTCAGGAAAGGCTTTTTTTTCATGTTGTCAGACACCGTCACATACATATTCTTTATCAGCTGGTTGCAATGCTTCACTCAAGCCACATCACACTATTGTTGAGAGAAATATTCAAACCCAGGACTCCATGTCTTTATGACCACAGCATTTCATCAAATTAAAAATCTCCAGATCTTATACACCAGTTTGTACACATTTTCCTGTAACTCAGCTGGACATATTTGAGATCTTTGAATAACCTTGGGATCTCAACTAGAATTTAATATTGGCCTGAAGTTCCACTGATTTCATTTCAGCAATTGCATTTGACAAACCCACACATATTTTCATGGGTTTTATGGCGTTAACATGACCAACAACAAACTGAAACATGAATCAGCAAAATCTCTGCTTGTGTTACCACTTACAAATCTAGGGAAAATAAATAAGTAAATAAATAAGTTATGGAAGTGTCCTCGACTGAACTTTTGCTTGTTACAAATCCTGGCATCGATGTCTCCATGAAATGAAATAAACACTGACCCGCGAGGCTATATTTACATTTCAATGAGCTCATAATATCTGTGGCACTTAATCAAATTACAAACCAGATGCTATCTGATCTCTCAAGTTTTGCAAGAAAAGCAGATGCATTCATTCGAGGGAGCACAAGGAATATTGACTCAGAGAGCTGGGGAATTTTCCATTGACCCAACAACTTCAGTGAAAATGATGGCCTTGGAGTGAGCCATATTTAAATGAAGGCCATATAGATCCTGGAACAGCAGAATCTACAGATAAAGGAGTATTCAATTACATTCATTCCCTCCAATCACAAAATATCCTGAGGCAAAAAAGTACCCACTCCCTCCCCCAGCAGTTAAATGAGTTTTAAGCACCTTGCTTACCTTCCTCACAGTGAATCTCCCCAAATATCTCTGAGTTATGAATGTGAGTACAGCAAAATTGTAGCACTTTTGTGCCAATCAAACGAGCACATTCAAACCTGTCCAGTTCATATTGCATTTTTCTGACTCGTAGCTGAGGTGTGCAAGTTACTGCAAGCGAGGGCTCAGATCGCAGGGAGAAGAAGAGGAACAGATGTGGCCTCTTAATCAGAACTCACAGCCGTTAACTGCGGAGCTGCGACGGAGGACCTGATGTAGTGCTTGCTGTCGAACATCAGGCATGCTGTACATACCACACCTGACTCCCTTCTATTGAAACAGCCTTTTATTATGAAATATTCAGTGAAAAGAGGCCTTTATTTCATGAAAATGTTCTCCTCCATTTGACCCGCGTTAAAATGTAGGATGATTTCATTACCCACAAAAACAAGGTTTTGCTAATTTAAGAGTCGCAACCTGTGTAGGTGAGAAAACAAAAATACCTGTTACTGAACTGAATGGCATCAGTCCAAATGAGGTAAGTGTTAATGGGGTTTAAACTGGGACTGAAACAGCTGAGGTACTGCACACCTCAAAGACATGTCAGCACTTTTTAAGAAAAAATGAAACCATCATTGACTATGAATCGAACAGTATGTAAACACTGATGATGTAAATGTACTTGGTAGTTTTGATATAAATGACATACAACCCCAATTCCGAAATAGTTGGGACAAAGTGTAAATTGTGAATAAAATCAAAATGCAATGACTTTCAAATCACACCAGCCTGTATTTTTTCCACAATAGAACAGAGATAATATAACAAATGTTGAAACTGAGAAATTTTACAATTTCATCCACAAAATGAGCTCATTTCAAATTTGATGGCTGCAACAGGTCTCTAAAAAGTTGGACAGGGGCCTGTTTACCATGCTGTAGCATCCCCTCTTCTTTTTAACACAGAGTGGAAGCATCTGGGCATTGAGGAGACAAGTTTCTTGAGTTTAGCCATTGAAATTTGATCCCACTCTTGTTTAATACAGGCTTCCAGCTGCTGGAGAGTTTTGGGTCTCCTTTGACGGACTTTTCGATTAATTATGCGGCAATTGTTTTCAATTGGTGAAAGATCAGGACTGCAGGCAGGCCAGTTCAGCACACGGACTCTTCTACTACGGAGCCATGCTGTTGTAATAGCTGCAGTATGTGGTTCTGCATTGTCCTGCTGAAATACACAAGGCCTTCCCTGGAATAGATGTTGTCTGGAAGAGCATATGTTGCTCTAAAACCTTTATTTACCTTTCAGCATTCATGGTGCTTTTTAAAACATGCAAGTGTCCCACACCATATGCACTAATGCATCCCCATACCATCAGAGATGCTGGCTTTTGAACTAAACGCTGATAACAGGAGGGGTGGCTTTTCTCCTCTTTAGCCGGAGGACTCAACGCCCATGATTTCCAATAAGAATGTCAAATTTGGACTCGTCTGACCACAGGACACTTTGCCACTTTGCTACAGTCCATTTTAAATGAGCCTTGGCCCATAGAACACGGTGGGGCTTCTGGATCATGCTCAACAATGGCTTCCTTTTTGCATGATAGAGTTTTAGGTGGCATCTGTGAATGGCACGGCGGACTGTGTTTACAGACAGTGGTTTCTTGAAGTATTCCTGGGCCCATTTAGTAACGTCAATGACAGAATCATGCCGGTGAGTGATGCAGTGGCGTCTGAGGGCCCGAAGATCACGGGCATCCAGTAAAGGTCTTTGGCCTTGTCCCTTATGTTCAGAGATTTTTCCTGTTTCTCTGAATCTTTTGATTATGTTATGCACTGTCAATGATGAGACCTTCAAAGCCTTTACAATTTGACGTTGAGAAACATTGTTTTTAAAGTATTCCACAATTTTTTTTTTTTACACAAGCCTTCACAGGTTGGAGAGCCTCTGGCCATCTTTACTTCTGAGAGACTCAGCCTCTCTAAGACATCCCTTTTATAGCCAATCATGTTACACACCTGATGCCAGTTAACTTAATTACTTGCTAAATGTTCTTTCAGCTGATTCTTTTATATATTAATTGCTTTTTCAGCCCTTTTTTTTGCCAGTGTCCCAACTTTTTTGAGACCTGTTGCAGCCAGAAAATTTGAAATGAGCTCATTTTATGGTTAAAAATGTAAAATGTCTCAGTTTCAACATTTGAAATGCTATCTATATTTCATTGTAAATAACATATTGGCTCATGTGATCTGAAAGTCATTGCATTTTGATTTTATTCTCAATTTACTCTTCGTCCCAACTATTCCGGAATTGGGGTTGTACCATGACCTAGCCATGGCAAATGTCAATCAATCTGTATGTAACCGTCCAATGGAAATGAGAATACAGGACTGACATCATCATGACATCATTCTCATGGTTCTATGTCTTGTCTCACTCTGTCGGCTGCAACATTATGAGCTTCTGGGATTATTTTCTGAGGAGCCATAAACTCAGGGATAGTGCTTGTTTGGACTCATACATGGCACAGAGAGGAGAGTAGCTGCATGCTTCTGTTCGTTCGCTGCCCCACCCCCCCCAGAGTCCAAGAAAGGTCATATTCAAGTAAAACAAAATAGCATTTATTGTAGGGATGGTATGTTAAATTCAAAACTGAAAGTAGTGATTTTTAAATTTTGTTTGACCTGTACCAGCAATGAATTGGGTTTTTCGAACTGGAGAGTGTGTGTGTGCATGTGTGTGTGTGTGTGTTGACCCAAATGCAGGAGATGACACCAGAGAACAGAGTTCAGTTCACTTTTTTAGATGAGAAAAAGACAAAGCGAACAAAAGGCTACTGCCCACAGGGCAGAGAAAAACACAAGAGACTGTACAGGAACGAACTACTTCTAAAACACCACGAGTTTAGCATCAACGGGGCAGAAAAACAAGCTCTAACTGACGAGTAGAAATAATAAAAAGCAGATCTGAATCTAAAATTATAAAGAAGGACAGACAAGCTAGAAATAAGAAAGCGCTCCAAAAACAGAGGGAATAATCAGCACAAGATGCTGATCACGCTCTCCTTAATATAGCGCTCTATACCACCACGTTGCGCGGCCGAATTCCGCACGTGGCTAATCAACAAAGACGCTCATTCTTCCCATGGCGCATTCTCCCAAGTTGCCGGGAATTCGCCTCAGTACCGCGGACAGCGGCCGGGACCGTGCTCGCAACCGCGAGTCTGTCGACTTCAGGACCGCGGACAGCGGCTGGAGAATCTGGTGGGCGAGCGACTGACTCAGTATCGAAAACAATACATCAGCACATTATATGATGCTTCACCACGTGAACGACATCATGAATTATCATGAATTACGCTGATCTTCCAGAATAAAAATTTATTTCAATTTCGCTTCTTGCAACATACTTCAAAATAAGTCAAAGTAGTATTTGCCATGCTGTAATGTTGTTATTCCTTTTCACAACACTTTATAAATGCTTCAGGACTGAGGACAACTAGTGATTGAATATTTCAGGTGTAATTTTTGTTTAATTATTTTTTTACTTTTTTATTTTTTTTACAAACAGTTTTTAAGGTGTGCAAAAGTAGCTACAAGTGCTTTGTCTTCTTATTTTGCATTTCAAAATGCATCACATGCTCTCTTTTGGGGAGAAATTGGGACTGCAGGCAGGCCAGTTCAGCATCTACACCCTCTTCTTAAGCAAGAGCACTTTCGTAATGAATGCAGAATCCAATTTTGTGTTGTCCTGTTGAAATATGCATAGGCATCCCTGGAAAAGTTGTCGTCTTGAAGGCAGCATATGTTCCGAAATCTCAGTGTACTTTTCAGCATCTATGGTACATTCACAGCGGTGCATGTTATCCTTGCCAAGAGCACTGACCCACCTCCTTATTGTGATGGAGTATGGCTCACACTTATTTCAGGAAACAATCCCTGTGGTCCTTTTCTTCTTTGATCCAGAGCGCACAGTGCCCCTTTCTTCTGAAAAAGACCTGAAATATTGGTTCATCTGACCACAATCCATGCTTTCACTGTAAGACAGTCCTTTGCAGATGCCTCTGGGAGAAGTCAACAGTGTTTTTGTTAACTGCAAACAGGCTTCCTTTTTGCACTGTAAAATTTTAACTGGCATTTGTGGATGCATCTACATATTGTAGCACTTGACAAAGGTTTTCCAAAGCCCATGTGAAAATGCTATTACAAGAAAAATGACGTTTCTTGATGCAGTACCATCTGAGTGATCAGAGATCATAGTTATTCAGCTTAGGTTTGCACACGTCCTTCATGCTCAGAAATTCCTCAAGATTTCTTGAATTTTTAATTTTTTTATGATATTATGCACTGTAGATGGTGTCATATCCAAATCCTTTCCTGTCTTTCTTTGAGAATCATAGTTTTTTAACCTTTCAATGATTTTTTTGCACGTTTTCCGGCAAATTGGTGATCCACAGCCCATCTTTGGTCCGATAACACTTGGCCTTTCCTGATGCTGCTTTTGTACCATATCATGACTGCAATGACCTGCTGACATCAGCTGTTTAAAATCACATCATTACTCAATTTTCTTTGCTTCATTACACGTCCTCAGTTGCCCCAAATCCTACTGTGTTGTAATGTATTGGAGAGCTTGAAGGGCTGAAATGGATATATTTTGACATTTGAAATGAGGACTGGACAGAATTTTAAATATCTTGTCATCATACTGTCTGCAATGAAAAATAAGTCAAATCCTTGCTTTCTAAATCCTTGCTTTCTGTTTTTATAAGTATTTTCCATGCTGTCCCAATTTTCTCTGGGCTGGGGCACTAAATAAATAATAACCACAGTCTTGCAATGGACTGTCAGACTGTTCAGGGTCTGTTCCTGCCTCCTGCCTGTAACATGCTGGGATAGGTTCCAAACCCAGGCAACCATGACCAGGAGTGTGCAGGGTAAATAATGTCTGAATGGATAAAAATACTACTACTTCTACTACTACTACTAATAATAATAATAAAGTTTTCATACAGTGGGATTAAAGCCTTTTATCAAAAAATACCTGAGTAACATTTTATAATGCTATCCCATAGAAATTGTGACAGGAAGGGAGCCATTCAGTGATCTGCCCACCAGATGGCAGCACCCAGCCAACAAACAGGCAGGGCCACAGCTGTAGGAACTTTAAATCACCTCAGCTATGGCCCATTGCCCAATCAATTAGCCTATTAAGAAGCCAAAATAAATGGCCTACCTCCCAGGCCTGAGGGAGAGAGAAGCTGGGGGGAGAGGTAGAGAATTCTGGATGTGGATGCTTCCGGGCAGCTGGGAAGTTTGGCTTTTTCTTAAATTAACCTTTAATTGTTTAGTGTTGTTTGGAGTAAATAAAGGCCCTGAGGCCACTGTTTGACCATTACTCAGCAGGAGCATCTGAATTATTTTACATGGGTGGCCTTTTTCCTGCTTTCTCTACTTTTCCTTTACCGCAATAGAAAACATCACATGGGTTCAGGGAAAAGTTGCGCAGAGATTTTAATTGTATCTCGGGATTTGTTTGAGAAAAACTGCAAGTCCTTTCATTCAATCTGTCATGAGCTGAAGGGCAAAGGTAACCTTCACAATTTATCAAAAAACTTTGGGACACAAATGGCACAAAACTGCAAAGGACTGTGGTCCATAATTGGTCTTACCTCTCATCCAAGGTTGGTCCTGTAATTCTTCACTGGAACAAAACGGTGGCGGAGCTAGTTTTCTCATTTCCTTCTATTCGGAAGCTCCTTGAAATGGCAATCAGCCAAACTCTTTTCGGATCATGCCCGCTAGCGAGGAAGGTCTCTTGTTCTTGAGTGAATTTGGATGCACCATGCGTTTTTCTGTCTGTTCGCCCAAGCGCATGTGGCTGACCCCAGCCCAGCACCACACAGACACATGACGCCCCCTAGTGGACATGCATATTTTATCCCTTTTATGTTTATGTTTGGAGGCTAAAGGAACATGGAAAAGCTCCTACAGGCCTTATGTGAAGCTCCGTGTCCCAGCAGAGGGCCCCCCAGTGGCTGGAGGAGGATGTACCCTGGCCGGACACCTGCATATCGTAACTCCAGCTTACTGATGCCACGGGCCTTCCTGATTCATGCTATGCTTACTGCCTGCATTCACCACTGGCCCTTTCAACATTAGGTATCATGATTGCGTGCTACTCGTCTCATGACTGAAACATGAGCAATTCATTATAGCTCATGAAATGTTGACATTTTTCGCCTCCAATTAAATTCAATTTTGTGTTTATTTGTTTATTCATTCATTTGATTAAGTCACATATTCAGGAGGGAGTTGCATCAAATGAATATCCTAAATGTCATAAGAGAAAGGAAAGCAAGCTCACCCTTTTTTCCCTCGTATTTTCACTAATAGAGTCACAGTACTGAAAGTTCACTCTGAAATTAAATTCCAGTCAGAAGAATTATAGCTTGAATGGTTTTCAAATGAATTTAATGCAAATTGTTAGAAAGTTAATCAATAAATTACTTGAATCTTGGTATATTACCTGAAGTGGACAAAAACTATTTTTGAAAGATTTACCAAGCTTTTTAGGATGTTGAAAAATGATTTAAGAAGTTTAATTTTTAAGTAACAATGTTAAAATGGCACTAAGATTGTGGACCCACCCTCCTGCAGCTTGTACAGATAAGGAGCATAAATTGACTAACAGGTGTCTACTTTTTGTAAATGATTCTTGCTGTGCACAGGTGTGCTAGATTACAATGTGTGAGATTCATTAAGTGAGATTTCTTTAAGATGTGAGCAATTCATGCTTACACCTATGTGATAAATACAACCTTTTTTGTACCTGTGAATATTCTAATTTGCTCTGCCAAAGTGAATTAAAAAACTTTTTTTTTTTTTAAATTAAAAAAAAATTGACATCTCCAATCCCACCCGAATCTGGAATGCCCAGTTGAGGAACTATGTACAAGCCTTGCTCGTATGCGACCCCTTGTTGCCAATTCAGGAGAGAGGGATGGTTCACGGCTACTCCTCCGAAGCACGTGTCCATCAGTACTGCTTCTTTACACTCATTGGTTGAATCCTTGCAAGTTCAGAACGAGGGCGGAGGATACCCGAACATGAACAATCTTAGAATCTTCCTGACGAGTGCCCGGTTGGCCAACAGGAGGCGCTTGAGCAACGAACAAAGCAACCATTGAATATTTCCCTTCCCGGCAGGCCCTTCCCAATTTGCATCCCTGTAGCGCAATGACCAATTGTGCGCTACTTTTGAAAAAGATGCCGACCACTGCCTGTTGGTATGACCGGGGCTCGAACCCGCGCCGTGATAGTCACTTCTGCTCCACAATGCCGTGCTTTACCCAAGTGAGCTATCCGGCAGCTCTCATTAAAAAACTTTTTTAAGCAACATTGATAAATCAGGGCCCAGGACTTTTGAATTTCCGAGAGGTTTTTGAGCAGGTTTTTTTTGGGTGTGACGTTGCAATGCCCACACATATGCTGAGTCACCTGCCACGAAACGATAATAAAGAAACAAAACCACAAAACAAAACTGCCAAAATAGGGAAACACATAAAAATGGGCGGGGTTTTTCCTCGGATAGAAACAGGGCAGGTTCTAGGAAACTGTGTAGAGAGGTATCATATCAAGGAGGGGCTGAACCCCATCTGTTACCCCCCCCCATCCTATCCTGTGACTATCAACCCCCTTCCTGCATGGACAGGGGCCTGGGTATCTGGGTTTAATCTTGGTGGTAATGTACCGCAGCGCCTGCTGAATACATAACCCTGCTCAGACTCCAGGGATCCAGTTTCATTGTAGGTGCTGGGGAAAGAGAAATAAGGAAGAGGTAATAACTTTTCTGTACTTTGCATTTGCACACTCATCAGTGCATCCATGTGAAATAAGTGAAAATACTCCTTCAGTGTGCTAAATTGAGTCCAAGGCTTCATTTCCTATGAAATAAGTGGACGCACTAAATGTTATGGGACCACAACTAAGAGAAATGCTAACCCATTGCTCTCCAAAACATGGTCCTCGACGACCTAGAAATACTGGTTTTCCACCCTCCTTTTATCTGGGAGTTATGTGTGATCAAAATCTGGCCAATCAGAGGCAATAATTGTTCATAGAGCAGCCCGGAGAGAGAAAACCAGGGTTGGATTTGGATTCAAGGGCCAGGTTTGGGCAGTCCTGTGCTAACCCCTGTCAGAGGCTATCCCAGCAGTGTCAAGTGTTTACTCTCACCTTTATTGGTTGGAGGAGTTAGAGGAAGATTGCCACAGAGCTTCCTGTTTCTCCCCAAAACCTCAGAACCAATCAGAGCCACAGACAGCAGAATACTCATCCCACAGTCATACACAGCTCAGGGTGGCGATCTGTACTGCTTTGTACTAATGCCTTCACATCAGTGGCAACCAACCTGGTTCCTGTAGATCTACCACCATGTAGGTTTTCACTCCAAACCTAATTTGACACTTCAAATTCAACTAATTAGCACCACAGTAAGTCTTCCTGTCGAATGAGATGTGCTTTGTGAGAGTTGGAGGGAGGTTCTATTGGTGAGTTGATCTCCAGGGATAGAGTTGGGTACCATTGCTATAAATCATCAAGGCTTTATGTGGCCCACTAGTCACAAACTGTTTCATGTGAGCATGTTATTTCCTCCACATGAACATGTCTCCCCTATATTTAATGGTTCCATAAAATGAAATGTTATGTGAAATTGAGAACTTTTTTCGTTACTCCGAACGTAACATTATTCCATGTGTTTACTGCCTGAACATAAATTGCATTTATCAAATCTAATAAAAACATGCCTCAACAATAATATTTCAGTCTTTTTGTATTAGTTTGACCACAGGGCATCGTTATTTGAATAACAGTGTGGAAAACACTTCTTAGTTTTCATCAATAAATGTGCGTAATTGATGCCTGCGGCTACAGTTGTTTGAGGCACAGGCTTGATTCCTGTAAAAAATCCCGTTATTATTAGCGCAATAAACCACTTTGAAATTGCAAATATTTTCATTGCAAGTTTCATGAAATCAATTTCAATACACAGAACATGCCTGCACTGCGCGCATTGCCAAGTGGAACAAATTTGCATGTAAAAATATTTGCCGTGTAATTACTAAATATTAACTCCAATATCAGAACCAATCATTTTCACACATTCAACGCTGTTCGGCCAAAGCTGTGGTAAGCACTTGAAATGGGAATGCAGAGGTAAATGTTTTTGCAGCTGCCATTTAATGAATATAGTATGTGTCAATTTGAAGCCAAAAGGCAAAAGTAATTTGTTTCAAAACACATTCTGTAATGCCTATAAATATTAAATGGAGATACATTTCTATGTAATATAAACAAAATAAAACAAATATGATTGTTGGCGAGGCAACTTTTGATGGTGGGGAAAATCCAATTTAAATATCTGTAGGAGTCAAACGAGAGTTTATGACTAACTTGCATTTGCGTGGGGGGGGGAGCATGCATTTAAAAAGTATTGCTAAAAATAGTGGAACAAGAAGCTAACAGAATGCATACTCTCTCTAGAATAATTCTGCGTGCAATCCTTTGCCCCGTTTTTTTCCCTGACATGATTAATCGCACTGACGGCTGTTTCCATATGTTAAAGCCCCTCGGCGGAGCGTCTAATTGCACTGTTCCGCGCTGTGCAATCACCTTACACTTTACTGGGAACTTTGTTTAAAAACTGTCAAAGTAACCATGTTCATACGCTGATGAGCCAGAACATTAAAACCAATCACAGATGACACAAATAACATAATTATTATCTCGTGACAGCGGCGCACGTCAAGATCTGGAGACAGATCTTAGATAGTAAGCGAACAGTCGTAGTCATTGCATCGGATGTGTGAGAATAGGACCTGGGCGACTTCATTGAGGGCCAAATCATTATGGTCAGAGGAGTGGTGAGGCATCTAAGGTGCTCCCAGTCAGCAGTGATGAGTGTCTAATGACAGAGGTCCAAGGAGGGACAAACCATAAACCCAACAGAGGTCTGGCACCCAAGGCTTAGTGACGGTAACACACGGGCAACACAGGCTAACCTGTATGGTTCAAACTGACAGAAGGCCTACTTCTTGAATTTTAGTGATACTTACATGATGAATGTGTCGCAAAACACAGTGCGTCACACTCATATAGAGCTTTATAGCTGCAGACCCATTTGAGGACACATTCTAACCCCAAACCTCCACTCACAGTGCCTACAATGGGCATTTGAGCATCGAAACTAAACCTTAGAGCAGTTGAAGAAGGTTCCCTGATCCAGCGAGTCCTGCTTTCTTTTACATCATGTGCATCAGCTGAGTATACTATGCACACTATATACCTGAGGAAGAGATGGCACCAGGATGCATTGTGGGACGAAGACACGCTAGTGGAGGGAGTGTGATATTCTAGAAAATCTTAAGCTGCATGGGAAACTCTCAGGCTGTGATTTCAAGCGGACGACAGTCCGATGGAGCTGTTCGGGCAGCACAAGAACGACCTTCACAATATTAAGTAGTAATGCTTTGGCTGGTCTGTGTACATCATGCCCTAAAAACGAAACATTTTTTAAATGTATTTTTATTTACTGAAAATAAACATAGCACTGCAGATGGGCTGGGAGTGTCAGTATCTCAGAGAGAGCTACAGCTTTATCAGGTTGATGTTGTGTCTTTCGTGCTAATACAAAATCACCTGGGCTTTTTTTCCCTGTGTTTTCCATTGGATAGGGAGTTTACACTTGCACAAAGTGTTATGCCGAGAATCACACATTCACTCTGTGCCGTGTGCTACTTTCAGGCTAAAAATAAAAGAGCACGCTCACCTATTCGCCAGGAGACGTGAGGTTTTGTGCTCATTCCTCCGCTTTCCGGTGTTTAAATACCCTCTTCTTTGTGGTTTATAGTGTGGACACAGTCTTCAGGCGAGCAATGGCAGTGATTGATTGATTTTGTTGGATGGTCGATAGAGCAGCTGACTCCGGCTCCATTCTATTTGCCGCATAGAAAAAAAAAGTGTTTTTTTGACCCAGTTCCTCAGCTTTTAGACGTACAGAGTTTTGGCACCAGTCTTTCCAATTAAAACATCAACAGTCTGTTGTCTTCTGAAGCCCATAATTTTTTTTAGTTCCCTTGAAAAGAGACAATTCCAGGCTAACATAAACTATGTTCAGTCTGAAGATGACAAAAGAATTAAAATACTACGGATGACATGGGGATCAGAGGACCCACTCTGATTTGGTAAAATTGACTACCTTGGGTTTTCTCCTTAACGTTTTAATGTGCATATTTCTGTTTCTTTTTAGAATAACAATCTTTTAACTGCTCTGTTCCCTCTTCTGTTTAAAGCAGGCTGGACCCAGTAGCCTGAACCACAAATTAAGCTCACTTGACTAATTAGCTGTGTACACCGATGCCAGTTTACTGGTACATAAGATCACGGCCAATTTTTTTTTTTTTTTTTCATGCAAGAACACAAGAACAGGCATCAGCGGTCATCCATGAGCTTGCAAAGGGAGCTACACAGCCGCATTATGTCCATGACTGCACAAATTAAATAATTCAGAGAAGGAAGTGTGAGGTTCTGCAACTAACACAATCTGCACTGCACCTCCTGGACAACGCTCACATTACCAAGCTGAAGTGAATCGGATTTTTTCTGCCTTAATGTGGCACAGATTTGATGTTTTCAGGGCTGTGCGGACACAAAAATTTCATCTTCCAATCCGATCATCAAATCAGGATGGAGTCGCTTACAAATGTGGTCCTGGATGGGATACAAATCTGACTCGTGGCCACGTGACGTGAATGAGAACCATCAGATCAGAATTCATGCAGCTTATGCCTGTATGCATGCACTGAGCCCAGTTAAAACTGCAAAAGCTAACAGTCTGACTTTTTTTTTTTCATATCTTCACAACCTCATCAAGTACAGTTCATGTTTGCCGTCCTCCGGGGCAAAATCCCACCCATCTATTCACAACACGTGTGTTACTTTTCTCAGTTTGAAACAGGTTTGAATACCATGAGCGCTCTCCACCTCACATACGTGACATGTTTTGCTGTTGGTGACAGATCACTCGTGCAAAAACTTGTCAATGTGCACATGTGCACTGTTCTGGAGTACAGATGCGTTCACATTACAGATAGATATCGGTCACTTGTAATTATGAATGTGAACCATAAAGACAGGCCAATCTGATCTGAGAAAAAACTGGAAGTGAAAAATGAGGCTAGTAATGTGAACAAAGCGTTGGGCCCAGCCCGCTCCACATGGAGGTACGAGCAGCAGCGATCGCCGTGTGTGTACAAGTGATAGTCTCAGAAACTGAAGGCCGTTCCCTGAGGAGATGTTCTGGGACGTTAAAAGCACGCGGTGGCTAACCTTCAGCTGCTCGCATCCTGAAGGTCACTGTGCTCCTGCGGTGTGGCCCAGTGTTAGAAACACGGAGAGGGAAACTGGAGACATCTCCTCAGGGCTGCAGGAACATTTCAGGAGCTGCTCGAGAGGACGGAACGTCTCGGCTGCTCTCACACGAGCCTCTTCATCTTGCCTCATCTCTCGCTGAGATAGGGCCCAGGGCTAAGAACAAAGGACTAATTCATGTGCTATGATTACACATATACACGTGATTATAATTTTTATTTTATTTTTTCAAGGAGTTCAGCATGTTTGACAATGTTTCTGTTACTTTATATGATGAAGAATATTAATCTGAAGTTATAGATCAGGGGTACTACCAGTATCCGAGCAGGCTTTCATTCCAACCAATCAGTTACACACCTGATTCTACCAATTAAGGTGCTTAGCTAAGACTCGAGAGTCTACCTACTTTTAATATAGCATGTTAAATGTCTCCTCGAGATCACAGGTCAATCTGCAATTTAAGACAAAGCTGAATCAGAGGATAACACCCCCTCATACTGCCTGGCACCGAGTCACACAGAATGAACTAGATAGTGATTCTCAACATCGGTCTCAGGGACCTCCTGTATATGCTGGTTTTCATTTCAACTGCAACTGAAATCACTATTTTAGACAGCAGTGAACTTTTCTTTTCATGTCATTTGCCTCCTCTGGCCAAATTGTCTGGAATAGCTACAGCTGTACACCATGCAGGATAAATCTATGCTTTATTGCAACTATTTGTGAAAAGGGTTGCTACACTTTTGGTAAAGATGGTGAATCGATAGGATTCGAGCTATACTGATAAATATGTGACTTTTTCTCTCTTTTACACAATGACTATTTATCATTTGCTATGTCTTTCAATTTGCTATTTACTATAAAACTGCTTTTTTTTTAGAGACTACGTGACCACATTTTCACCAATAAGAAGACAATTGATGTTTTAATTATGCATCCAACTCGTTCAGTGGGCGGGAGGCATTCTGATTTCTGTTTTCCGACTGCGTGTGTCAGTCACACCATACATCAGAAATATCTTGCACGTGGCATATCTACTGAAGGAGAGGGGAAATGATCACCGAATCAGAGGTGGTAACTCCCCACAGAGGAAAGTTGTACTGATTGGGATTTGGAGGTTAACGGGTCAAAGGTCAAGGTCACATAAGGTCAGTTGTATGTGTGACAGGCAGAGCATGGCGATCAATGCTGTATGTTAAGTTGTAGCTTGTTTCATCAATTACAATCTCCCCCCCTTTATAGCAACCAAAAAACATTTGCAATATTATTATAGTACAAAATGAATATGAAACTTTCCAGGGCATGCAAAAAATTTCTGATATAATTTGGCTAAAAAGGGTAAATTATCCTGTTAAACATAAATAGTGCAATTAAGAAAAATTACCAATTTGTTAAATTTCTTGGATTGAAACTGCAGTTGGAACTAAAGCCAGCAAACACAGGAGGTCCCCCTGACCGAGAGAGAGAGAGAACCGCTGGTGCTGCTGGGTCAGTCTCACTGTGCAGGCTGCGTGTGATGCTGCTGGGTCAGTCTCATTGTGCAGGCTGTGTGTGGTGTTGGGTCAGTGGGCTCAGTCTCACTGCACAGGCTGTGTGTGAGTGCTGTTGGGTCAGTCTCACTGTGCAGGCTGTGTGTGATGCTGCTGGGTCAGTCTCACAGTGCAGGCCATGCATGGTGCTGCTGGGTCAGTCTCACTGTGCAGGCTGTGTGTAGTGCTGCTGGGTCAGTCTCACTGTGCAGGCTGTGTGTGATGCTGTTGGGTCAGTCTCACAGTGCAGGCCGTGCATGGTGCTGCTGGGTCAGTCTCACTGTGCAGGCTGTGTGTGATGCTGCTGGGTCAGTCTCACTGTGCAGGCTGTGTGTGGTGTTGCTGGGTCAGTCTCACTGCACAGGCTGTGTGTAGTGCTGCTGGGTCAGTCTCACTGTGCAGGCTGTGTGTGATGCTGTTGGGTCAGTCTCACAGTGCAGGCCATGCATGGTGCTGCTGGGTCAGTCTCACTGTGCAGGCCTCGTGTGATGCTGCTGGGTCAGTCTCACAGTGCAAGCCATGCGTGGTACTGCTGGGTCAGTCTCACTGTGCAGGCCGTGTGGTGCTGTGGGTGTCTGTTGGGTCTGCTGGGTCTCACTGTGCAAGCCTGTGCAAGGTGCTGCTGGGTCAGTCTCACTATGCAGGCCATGTGCTGGGTCATGCTATGCAGGCCATGGGTGCTGGGTCTCACAGTGCAGGCTGTGTGTGGTGCTGCTGGGTCAGTCTCACAGTGCAAGCCGTGCAAGGTGCTGCTGGGTCAGTCTCACTATGCAGGCCATGTGTGATGCTGCTGGGTCAGTCTCACTGTGCAGGCTGTGTGTGGTGCTGTTGGGTCAGTCTCACAGTGCAGGCTGTGTGTGGTGCTGCTGGGTCAGTCTCACAGTGCAGGCTGTGTGTGGTGCTGCTGGGTCAGTCTCACTGTGCAGGCTGTGTGTGGTGCTGCTGGGTCAGTCTCACTGTGCAGGCTGTGTGTGATGCTGCTGGGTCAGTCTCACTGTGCAGGCTGTGTGTGGTGCTGTTCAGTCTCACTGTGCAGGCTGTGTGTGTGTGCTGGCTTGGGTCAGTCTCACAGTGCAGGCTGTGTGTGGTGCTGCTGGGTCAGTCTCACTGTGCAGGCTGTGTGTGGTGCTGTTGGGTCAGTCTCACTGTGCAGGCTGTGTGTGGTGCTGCTGGGTCAGTCTCACTGTGCAGGCTGTGTGTGGTGCTGCTGGGTCAGTCTCACTGTGCAGGCTGTGTGTGGTGCTGCTGGGTGGTGCTGCTGGGTGCTGCTGGGTCAGTCTCAGGCTGTGCTGGGGTCTCTCACTGTGCAGGCTGTGTGTGGTGCTGCTGGGTCAGTCTCACTGTGCAGGCTGTGTGTGGTGCTGTTGGGTCAGTCTCACTGTGCAGGCTGTGTGTGGTGCTGTTGGGTCAGTCTCACTGTGTGTGGTGCTGCAGTGCAGGCTGTGTGTGGTGCTGCTGGCTGGGTGTCTCACTGTGCAGGCTGTGTGTGCTGCTGGGTCAGTCTCACTGTGCAGGCTGTGTGTGGTGCTGCTGGGTCAGTCTCACTGTGCAGGCTGTGTGTGGTGCTGTTGGGTCAGTCTCACTGTGCAGGCTGTGTGTGGTGCTGTTGGGTCAGTCTCACTGTGCAGGCTGTGTGTGGTGCTGCTGGGTCAGTCTCACTGTGCAGGCTGTGTGTGGTGCTGCTGGGTCAGTCTCACTGTGCTGAAAGGATTCTCCCCAGTTTGCTCCTTTAAACTCTGGCTGTCCCTCTGTCAGTAGGGCTCAACAGTTCAAGGCTGTTTTCATCTATTATGAAAGCTTATACATTTTTCACTGGTTGGAAGTCTCGCTCTCTCTCTCCCTCTTTCTCTCTCTCTTTCTCTGTCTCTCTCCCTCACTCTCTCTCTCTCCCCCTCTCTTTCTCATTTTTCCTCTTCTCTCTCTCTCTCTCTCTCTCTCTCTCTCTCTCTCACACACACACACACACACACGGACAAACGCACACACTCGCTTAATCACACTCAGAATGTAGTGATGGAATCTTACTGCCAAAATTTGATGCATTATAACTATTGTATTTGGTATTGTGATGATATGTCAACATGTTATTTTTTAAATAGTCTCCTGTAAGGGTGGGTGTGCTTTATTTACCACCTGGGTTGCTCTGCTTTGACAAAGGTAGGCCAGGAAACGACGAGTTCCAAAATCAAGTATAAGCCAATAGAGGGATTAGTCTTAATGTGCGAATGCCATAAACGATGCATGACCTGGGTGATTTTGTCTTTTAAATCAAACATTTATTCCACCCCCTTGTTGTACTGTTGGCGTATTCGGGATCTAAATAGAGTTCACCCGCTTTCCACACTGCTCTAGGGTCTAGTTTATGATGGTGTGTTGGCACAGAAAGGATGTGTACACCAATTTAATTGCAGATTTCAACTCATGAAAACAAACCTGACATCACAAAACACAAAATTAGTAAGATTATGCACATATGAATAATTCCACGGTAACCATAATTGATTACATTAAAACTTCATACAGTTTAGCTTACCCCCAGTTTTAAAAATTAGATGTTTTTTTAAATATATGCCACTTTTCTTTTTTGAGCATAGTATTTAGGTTTGAAATCCATGCACATTTATCTAAAAAAAAGACCCTGGTATGTGAGAGTGTGGTATATGGTAACAATCCATACTAGCATGTGAATTTCCTGTCAAAGAGACCAAGCTATCTCTGTACTCTTACAAAGCTTTTCAGATTCAGAGAACCATTGTAAAAATAAAAATTTTGTATGCAATGCATAAGGACACTGAGCAGAATATTAAAGCTTGATGTTGAATTCTGATTTCTGAAATGTTTTGGCCTTCGTACAGTGTAAAACGTAGCTACTAGCCTGTTAAACCCTGTTGGGAGTTATCATTCATGAGTCAAGTATATGGAAATATATTCGGTCACACTTGCAGGCGCCTATCAATCGAATGTAATATTATTTTCACATAATTTCAAAGCTGCCACTCCTTTTTTCACAAACACATAATAAGTAACAAATAATTAACTTCAGCATTCAGGCAAAATTCATGCCTGGCTAGCAACAAGACTGAAATAAATAGATATTTCCATTACACTGGTTACCTTCCTCCCCAAACAAAATATTAATGTGGGTTTATTTAAAATATGCATTATCTTTATTACATTTTTAATTGGAAATTCTCCGCTCTGTATTTTCCTCTCTCCATGAAGCTGGTGAAAAAAAAAAGATTATCCATCTCCTTTAGAAAGATAAAAGTGGAGGTGAATAAATAGAATTCTCCGGAAGCGTGTCGAAGCAGCCGAGTGCGCTGTGTGAGAGAGTGTGCGGCATGTGCTGGTTCCTGGCCAGAGGACAGCTCAGGAGATTTGAAGGCCCTTCACACCTACTGTGAGCCGAAAATATTTCCGCTACAGCACCTCAGGAGCATTTTATTTTATCCCTCATGTCCTGAATTCATATATGATGTTGAAGGAGCCATACAGCTGTGTTTTTTGTGGCATCCAACCCAGATACAGTATGCGCATAAAATGGTAAGGGTGAGCTTGAATCAGGTGGAGATCTAAAAGAAAAGCAAAAAATATGTTCTTCATGCGACTGATCCATTTAGTTTATGGTTGTTTTGCTACTTTGGCTTTTCGCTACTGTACTTTTGCTACTGCACACTGCACTTTCGCAACTACGTACAAGTCTGTTCGCTGCTATGGATAAATGCAGGTAATAAACATAAATATTACTTGAGAATCAGCGGTAAAACTAAATAAAAACTATCCACATAACAGCTGAGAATATTTTTTCAGGTGCTGACTCAATAAGGACAATGAAACAAAGATCAAATCGACAACAAACGCTCGTGCATCTGAGTCCATTTGCTTATCCAACTTTTGCTTAACTTGTGCTCATAACAAATGGTGGTAAAGAAAGGTTTACTTCGAAGCTTGCCCATAGCTTTATTACTTTATTACAACCCCAATTCCGAAATAGTTGGGACAAAGTGTAAATTGTGAATGAAATCAAAACGCAATGACTTTCAAATCACACCAGCCTGTATTTTATTCACAAAAGAACAGAGATAACATAGCAAATGTTGAAACTGAGAAATTTTACAATTTTATCCACAAAATGAGCTCATTTCAAATTTGATGGCTGCTACAGGTCTCTAAAAAGTTGGGACAGGGGCCTGTTTACCATGGTGTAGCATCCCCTCTTCTTTTTAACACAGAGTGGAGTGGAAGCGTCTGGGCATTGAGGAGACAAGTTTCTTGAGTTTAACCATTGAAATTTGATCCCACTCTTGTTTAATACAGGCTTCCAGCTGCTGGAGAGTTTTGGGTCTCCTTTGACGGACTTTTCGTTTAATTATGCGCCAAATGTTCTCAATCGGTGAAAGATCAGGACTGCAGGCAGGCCAGTTCTGGCACACAGACTCTTCTACTACGAAGCCATGCTGTTATAATAGCTGCAGTGTGTGGTTTTGCATTGTCCTGCTGAAATAAACAAGGCCTTCCCTGGAATAGATGTCGTCTGGAGGGGAGCATATGTTGCTCTAAAACCTTTATATACCTTTCAGCATTCATGGTGCTTTTTAAAACATGCAAGTGTCCCACACCATATGCACTAATGCATCCCCATACCATCAGAGATGCTGACTTTTGAACTGAACGCTGATAACAGGAGGGGTGGTCTTTCTCCTCTTTAGCCAGGACGACACGACGCCCATGATTTCCAACAAGAATTTCAAATTTGGACTCGTCTGACCACAAGACACTTTGCTACAGTCCATTTTAAATGAGCCTTGGCCCACAGAACACGGCGGCGCTTCTGGATCATGCTCAACAATGGCTTCCTTTTTGCATGATAGAGTTTTAGGTGGCATCTGTGGATGGCACGGCAGACTGTGTTTACAGACAGTGGTTTCTTGAAGTATTCCTGGGCCCATTTAGTAATGTCAATGACAGAATAATGCCGGTGAGTGATGCAGTGGCATCTGGGGGCCCGAAGATCACGGGCATCCAGTAAAGGTCTTCGGCCTTGTCCCTTACGCACAGATTTTCCAGTTTCTCTGAATCTTTTGATGATTTTTTGCATTGTCGATGATGAGACCTTCAAAGCCTTTGCAATTTGAAGTTTAGGAACATTGTTTTTAAAGTATTCAACAATTTTTTTATGCAAGCCTTCACAGGTTGGAGAGCCTCTGGCCATCTTCACTTCTGAGAGACTCAGCCTCTCTAAGACATCCCTTTTATAGACAATCATGTTACACACCTGATGCCCGTTAACTTAATTACTTGCTAAATGTTCTTTTAGCTGATTCTCTTATATATTAATTGCTTTTCAGCCCTTTTTTGCCTGTGTCCCAACTTTTTTGAGACCTGTTGCAGCCAGAAAATTTGAAATAAGCTCATTTTGTAGATAAAAATGTAAAATGTCTAAGTTTCAGCATTTGAAATGTTATCTATGTTCTATTGTAAATAACATATTGGCTTATGTGATCTGAAAGTCATTGCATTTTGATTTTATTCACAATTTACACTTCGTCCCAACTATTTTGGAATTGGGGTTGTACTTTTAATAAGCTGATGTGTTACGATTCATTCACTTCAAAGAAACACTCAGCGATCTTCAATCTGATCTTTGTTTGATTATAGTAGCGAACAGACTTGGACATAGTAGCAAAAGTGCAGTGAGTAGTAGCGAAAGCACAGTAACGAAAAGTCAAAGTAGCGAAATAACCTGTTAACATCTATTTGATAGGATGAAGACATTTTGTCCTCCCAATCACCATGCAGGGCTTAATTTGGGCCATCAATCTTGACAAATATATAGAAACCTGGGTATTTGATACAGGGTGTGACTATTTGAGTTGTGGCAATCCAGCACACTGCGTGAACATTAATGCCCTAAAAACTCCATTCTGTTAAAGACAAATATTACTTTTCTCTATTGGCTTTATTATCACACACTGCAGTTCATGTACACGAGTGATTGTTGTTATTAGTGTGACATCATTATTTTCTGATTCGTTCCAAGTGCCTTTATATTTTTAAATGAGGGCCTCTGATGAGGTTTCATTGGTGAGCTTTTATACGTGTCTCACCATAACCTGCCTTCTCCATGCAGCCAATCATATCAGCAGATTTCCCACCCAGCTCGGGTCACGCCTCCCAAAGGGAGGGGTCTCCCACATCACTGCATTGCTGTCGCTGGGCGAGATTGTCTGCACCTCGTCTTCAACAGAAACGGATTGTGTATAAAAGCCTTTCTTATATACATATATCTGCCTTCTACTAATCCAATGAGATAATTCACTTCCTGCAAGGGCTGTCTAAATGAAGTGGAGTTTCTAATGAAAACTTAATGAAATAGAATTCCTGCGGCCCTCTCACTTAATCACCCAATCCCTGATTAGCGCAGAAACCTGCGTTACCTTCCCCTTAATCTTTGTGTCAGCAGTTATCTGCCTATAACAGCCGCTTCTTGAGTCAAACCCAGCCCGTGCCGAGTCGTCGTTTCTGCTTCCGTTCACTGTAGTTTTTCATCATGAAGATCATCATCTGAGACAGGTGCTGTGATTGGCTCAGTGCTGCCCGGGATCATCAAACGGCCAGTCAGGAGTAGATACATGGATGTTCTGTTTTTTGAAATTGAGATCTCCCCCACAAACCTCAAGGCTGAAGACTACTGTTAACGAATCATTCACACTGAGGTCATCTATCTGGCATTGGCGCGCACACACACACACACACACGCACACATAAAGAAGCAACTTAATTTTTCACTCTTTTGAGTATGGTTAAGATGTATGAGTAGAATATATGTCTGATAAGAGCCTGAAAACATTCATTAGCTTGAGATTTTTTGGAACTGAGCCTAACATTTTTTTCTTTTCAGTAGAAAGGCACATCTTTCAAATCACTCACTCTCACCTATTGCGGGTTGGCAAATCATATTCTCTGCATGTGTTGCGATAGATCTTTTCTTGGTTCTTCTTACAAGTGATATGCAAGCAAATCCCCTTGTATTGCAGCACCTCCCACCCTTTACATAAACAACCGCCCGCAAAATGTCTTTCCACTAGGAAGTCATCACCCGGTTTGACTCACACATTTCAATGCGTGAAAAATGCAAGCATTAGTGAGCGACTCTGCTAAAAGCAATCAAAACCGACCTCTTTTGCCCTCTGACAAATATTTGTGTGTGTGTGTGTGTGTGTGTGTGTGAGTGTTTGTGCTTGTGAATGCACGCGTTTGTGAGCACGTGTGCGCACAGTCGTGTGTTTTTGTGTGTATGCATGTCCATGCATGCGTGTGTGTGTGTGTGTGTGTGTGTGTGTGTGTGTGCGCGCACGCTTGTGTGTGCGTATGTGTGTGTGTGTGCTTGTGCGTGTGAGTGTGTGTGTGTGTGTGTGTGTCTGCGCTGGTGTGTGTGTGTCTTCATGTGAGATTCATAACCTTTTTTTTTTTTTTTTTTAATTCAAGGTAAAACTCACAGGAGCACGAACAACACCACGAGCATTTCCTTGACGCTAATGAAAGGCAGTGTGCAAACATTAACAACAGAATTGCACCATGGAAAAAAAGATCTTATCTAGAATGCGTTCATTACCGTGGCAGTGACTGCACGAATATGCACAGCCAATAGCTACAAGTAAAGGAGGATAATGACTGCTAACAGGAGAGACTCTTTTAGTTGGGGAGAGTGGTGATTGCAAGGAAGAAGTCTATTCTCTCACAGTTTATATTCAGGTGGAAGCCAAATTAAAACAAAAGCCTGAATACATTAGTTTACAAACAACAAATTTGAATGTTCCAATACAACTGAAGACTAAGAGGAATTCTCAAATGTCAAGTGTTTCAGTTGAGATGGTAAATAAAACCCCAAATGAATAGCTACTTGCTCTGACTAACCACTTTTAGCTGGTGGTGAAACCCAGAATGATAGGTGAACTCAAGGACACCAGCAGCTCAGGAATAGTTTGAAGGGTATGAAAATTACAAAAATTATATGCCATGCCCTGTGCAATCATCAGATCTCAAGTTATTTGAACAAGTATGCAAGATTTTAGACCAGTGTGCTCTATAGTGCCCTCCATCACCATCTTCAAGACACCAAATGAGGGAAAATCTCTTAAAAGAAAGGTACCCCATCCCTCCAGTAAAGTTTTTGGGCGCTTTCACACTAGGTACGACTGTTCTGCACCGTGACAATTGTCCCACTTCCCCTTTCCCCCCGCTGGTCAGCTTTCACACCGGCAATGTCGTACCATACCTGAGTACAGTTGCTTTTGTCAAAATTCCGATACACGGGTGGCAGTGTGCACCTAGATGATTTTTAAAAGGAGAAATATACGCAAAGAAGAAGAAGCCATGGAAATTTACCTTTTTCATCACTTAAGCTGCCAGACTTTCGCACCGCGTTCCTCACTTTTAAGATATTGCAGCCAAATTTTCTTCAGTTTTTCACGGCACTGTTGTATTGTTCTGCGATATCCACGTGAATAAATATATTCGCAGACTATTCCATAAATCTCTGCGTTTCTGTGTGTAGAATCCAGTAGTGATTGTATGTTTCAAGCAAGCCCAAATTTCAAGCAAGCATTTCATTTCTCGTTTGACTAGAGAGATCCTTTTGCCGCTATATCTGTCAGAAAAAAGAGTCAAATAGTCAAGATGTCATGTAACAGTCCACTTCAGTGCTCGAGTACGGTTGCTTTCACGTTTGGTACGAGTACGGATTAACCGATCCCGAGACCACCTTTTCCAAGCAGACTCGCATACTGTGCCTGAGCACGGTACACTAGTGTTCACACTTACCAAATGTACTGGACTTTGGGGTGAAGTGCTCTTGGATCCGTGTCCGAGTCCCTAGTGTGAAACTACACTTGCAGACTCCACGCCAGGGCTTGTTGAAGCTGATCTGGCAGCTTGTGGAGGCCCAACACCTCACTCATACTGTTTGTATTGATTTTTCCTTTCCTTTGCCTCCCGTCCTTTGGTACAGGCTGCAGTCCAAAGGGTCTTTCCAAATTACAATCTGCACCATATAGTTAGATATACCTTGGCATTAATCACATTGGTAGCAGGCACGGCGCTACACTGGGGCTAGGGGGTGCTATAGCCCTGTCACAAATCTACATAGCCCCAGTTAAGGCCCCTCAAGTATTTTTTAAAATTAATTAATTAATTAGTTAGTTTATTTATTTGAATAAAGAAATATATGAAAGGTAATTACTCGCCATTCTGTTCCCAGTCTGATTGCTGGCTGCGTGCTCGTGTCGCGTGGTTTGTGTATGTGTGGTAGTGGGGAGGGGGCTACTGTCTGCGCTTGCACTGCACCTGAGGCTGTGAAATCAATTTCTGCAGGTCGGCTGGTACCATTACGTACATCAGCCAATCACAGATCGGCTGTGGTACCATTGTACGTGCCATCAGCCAATCACAGCTCGGCTGTACTCATGCATCGATGAGAATGGCAACGCATTCGACCTTGTCACTGTCAGCTGAGTTGTGCAGGCGGCAAATTTGCTCGTCGGACAAAAACTATGTAAGTGCTCCACAATACGCGAAATTACATCAGTACACTAGCTGGTCTGCTACAGAAGTCCAATAGTGTATTTATTAGGCCGCGGCTTCGGTGACTCATACTGCAGATCGGAGAGCAAATTTCGTGATATCACTGTGTTTCCATTACCAGTTTTTTTTTTTTTTTATTTTTTTTTATTTCGCTATTTAGATTTTGTGCATTTCTAAGGGTAATGGAAACGCACCTTGAGAGTGAGGACGATGTCCGACGTTATTAGCCCAAAAATCACAGTCTGCTTTATGACCGTTCGCGACACAGACTCCTATTTGAGAGTTAACAGTTAGTTTCTGAATCAGTATTTTGAACATTTGCTGCAATCGACAAATACAAAATACAATTCTGCTGACCGCTGGCCAATTATCGGATCCTCAAAGAAAACAGACTATAAATCTATAACAACGGCAGCTTATCTCATCTTTATCGTACTCTAATGAAAATAAATCATCTTGCACTCGGACCAACCACCGATTTCGTACATGAATATAGATATTAATATAAAAATAGAATATTGGACTTTACTTGTAATTTCGCGTATTGTGGAGCACTTACATAGTTTTTGTCAGACGACCATTTACAAATTTGCCGCGGGCACAACTCAGCTGACAGTGACAAGGTCAAATGCGTTGCCATTCTCATCGATGCATGAGTACATTTTGAATGTTTTGCGGTGTTATTAACTGTGGCTCAGGTGGTGCTTTCCGGTGCTAAAGTCTTTCACCTTTGCGCGTAAAAGATGTTTTTACCTTGTGGTCGCTTGTATTAGGCTTATAGCTACTTTGTTGAATATTCTTTGGGCAAATTTAATCAAAAACTACATTTATATTGAATGTGCTGTAAGCATCATTATCTGCTTTTATAGAAAAAAAACAAGAACTGTCTTATAAAATGTTCAAAAATAACTCTGAAGTCACGAAAATCGACTGTTTTCTTAGCACCCCAAGTTTTGGTCAAGCCCCCATTAGCCCCGGGAGAGAAAAAATCCTGGCGCCGTGCCTGATTGGTAGCTTTGTTTTTTTTATTCTTATCCAATGAAAGCAGCTTGGGCTCATATCATAAGAACTGTTTCACAGTGATATATCAATGCCCGCTCCCTCCCCGAAGACTGAAAATGCAGGAAATTCATTGGATTGAATCTGATTGAAGCGTATCACCGATTTTGCACTTGAAAAAAACAGGAGATTTAGAGATGAACAGTGTGTCAGAAAAAGGTGAAATTAAAAACATTTCTGGCTGTCTATTGTCTGAATGCTGGCTCACTGGACTAATCTTACCTTAAAACCCATTTTGCCTGCTACCCCTCTCAACAAACAAACAAACAAACAAACTAGAGGGTGTGTCCGGGAGGCCACATCACCCTGTCCGATCTTCACCAAAAACTAATCATTTATTCCCTTCCGCCAAAGGATTGTCCCTACCAAATTTGAAGACAATCCGTCCAGAATTGTGGCCTGTAGAGTGCAAACAGACACACAGATAAATAAATAAATAAACGCGACATCCACATACACCCCTTCCGCAACATTCGTTGCGGGCTATTTGCATCTTAACAGATTAGGTACTTGGCAGTTGGCGCAAGTCCCACATACATTCTACTTAAGAATACATCCTGCAACAACAGTCCATAATGAAGTTTCTGTATTTATTTATTTATATTTTTTTGGGTGTGTGTGTGTGTGTGTGTGTGTGTGTGTGTGTGTGTGTGTGTGTGTGTGTGTGTGTGTGTCCGGTAATTAATGTTCATAAAGAAAGCATCAGGACTATGATGAGTCGCGAGATCTCGCCAGGGGCGTATGGAGGCACGGTGATACAAGGAAGAGCGCATTTATGTATCGTTCATAAACAATGACATCGCTGCCAATGCTTTAAACGCCCTCCGCGCGGCTTCGCTTCCTCCTGTGAGATAAATGGAGAGGCCGCGGTTTCGGGAAACTCTGCCGCTGGCGCACGCAGGGCGGAGGCGGAGCTTATTCTTTATCTTATCATCGCGCCAAGAGAGCCTCGAGACAGTTCACCCTCCGCAGCTGAGACTGATCATCGTTTGCTCTCGCCTCGCAACGACACGCTCCCAGATGTCGCGCTAATCGAAGGCCCTGGCAGACTGTTAATAGGCTGTGTGACAAAATGCAAAACACTGGAAATTACTGTTGTGCGTTTAAAGGTGCATACAGTGCATATATTTTTATCCTGGGGAAGTTGTCGCAGATCAGCAGCTCTTGTGATTTGCCTCCTCATGATTGTTCTGTCCAGTATGTCCAATTAGCATGATGTTCCCTTCTTAGTTAGGGAATGAGAATAATTAGTTGACCTGTATATTCCAAACATAGCTTTTTATTAACTCTGAAATTAGCAATTATCCTGTGAAATGATAGCTCGCCTCCTGTACCTTCAGGTTTGGCACTCACTGTAATCAAATTAAAGAACTCAGATGTAGTGTCTTCCCGAAATGTACAAAGACAGAAGCCTACCTGGAAATCAGCAGTACAGTCTTCAAGGTTGAAGCACAAAATCAAACTGTCCATTATGTTTGTCTCTGCGGGGACGAGTGCTCCAGGCGACGCTAACAATTGAAGGTTTGACATTTTTTTTCTTCCTGTGGTTTACCTCATGTCTAGCCCAGCAGTCCACCAGTCAAACTAATTGAAGTTACCACAATTTCACAGAGCCAGTGAGTCAAAATTCTTTTCTGGAAAGTAGTGGCAAGCTGTTTATTAAGAAACACATTAAATTCAAAAGTAATATGAAAATCTTAGAAGAAAAAAAGCTTTACATCAAAGCTTTGCACTGCTGTATTCTCACCCTGATCCCCCCCCCCCGATATACACACACACACACACACACACACACACACATATAAGCACATGTGTGCGGGCATACACACACACTCACACACACAGGCACACACACATGAGCACGCACACACACACACATGCACACACATTCATACCGACACACAAACACATACACACACAGGCAAAGTCTTAGGGGACACTGTGGTCTGTTGCACCACTCGTTTTCTGCAAAGCTTATAAAGAACAGTCAGCTCATGAAAAAAGATTATTTATGCAGAACTTTTACTAAATAAATTATTTAAAAAAAATTATACACACTTTCAGACACACATTGCATGTCTATTTCTACAAAGCTTAACCAATACCTTTAAGAGACTGCTCACAAATTTGCACAAGACTTAACTAGTTTAAAAATTGTCATAAATTACTTTAGTGTCTTTTATTAAAAAAAAAAAAAGACGACATCAGCCTTGTTCTTAAGATGAGGAACAGAGTTGGCCTTGCTGTGACTTGAATGCAGAAAGCAAGTTTAATGAAGGGAAGGACTCAGAGAGTACAAGCCTCTGCCAAGGCCAATAGTCGACTATTCTATGATTTGCAAGGGCAACCATTGTGTTTCTTCAATTGGTGAAGTTTTGTCGCATTGAACATGACTACTATCTGGTGGATTTTTAAGATGGATAGCATTTATTCTGATCTTGGAATCCCACAATGGTGATGAATCTAAAAAAAATTCCTAGATCTGGATGGTGATCTGAATCAACACCAAAATCTAACGGAATATTCCTTGGGCCCTATTGTACCCTCTCCGTCCGACAAATTTCATCAAAAGTTGTTCATGACCTTTTGAGTGAAGTTGCTGACAGACAGACAGACAGACAGACAGACATAAAAACACAAGCAGATACATAACCTCCTTGGCGAAGATAACAATGGCCTGTGCCTATACTTCCCCTCAGTATTGAAATGCCATTAAAATCCCAAAAATAAAAGTCAGTTGACCTTTCGGCGCTCATAACATTACTCTCAGTAATGATAAAGCTCTTCCATTATAAGTTGTTGATTTTCACGCATGTTGTGATTTATCCCCCAGATATTATACCTGCATTGCTGCTCTGATGCCACGAAAGACGCTGGTTAAATCATCAGTCAGTCAATATTCCGTGTGAAAGGTGACTGTTATTATGGTGAAAGAAAGAAACAAAAATTAATTAAAATTCTTATTTTATGATGTCGTTAGCTGTTCATCTTCTAAAAAAAATCACTCCATTCTGAAGGATTTCAGCAGGAAAACTCCTCTGGACTACTATTTCGGTCCAACTTTTCCTCAGAATCCATATTAGATATCATTTCCGTATCACTTTCCATCAATTTGATAGATCTTTTTGGAGTGATAATGAGCGAAATTGAAACGGGTTGCAACTGATAGACAACATTTGCTATGTGCGAACAATCGCAAAGTATTTTTCTTGAAATTGATATTGTGTTCTTCAAGGAGCCAAACTACTCCGAGGATAGCCACACATTTTCATACTGGGGCATCTTTGGAAGGAGCAGATTCTCAGCTTTCTTTTAATCTATAGCGCAAAGTAATCTGATGTAACTGGAAATTCAAACGGGTAAAATTTGATAACCTTTCTTGCCGATCATGTCTGACTGGGATTTGGCAGTGCTGCTGGGAAGGAGTTAAATACAAGTTACATCAGGAGGTTTCCATTCTTCTCTGATCCAAGGATCCTCCCAACACAGACCCCAAGGTCACCAGAACACCCGCATAATAACTGAATAAGCCTTATATTTAACCCCTTACTGCCCACCATTTCAGAAATTTTGTCTTTTTGATGTTCCCAAATGAAAAGCCTATAACTGACAAACTGCTCTGCCAAACTACATTTTTGAGGCATAAACTGAAAGGAAACATCTTCAAGTTTCTGGAAATGTGGTCATGGAGTATATGGCTCAGTCAGCCCAAACATGAGGGAATTGCATTTATTTATTTTTATATTAAATTTGTTTTTTTTTTTTTTTTTAGGAATGCCGGAGATCCGGTGGGCTTTATCAGCTTGAAAAAAGGATGTAAACTCTGAAGTATTTTCCTGAATCTATGATGCATATCGAATCTGATGTATCTGCTGTGAGACCTCCCCACAGGAAATATCCAGGTGTTATTTATTGGCATTTCAATTTGGTTAGCATGGCCAATTTCATTCCACAGTGTACTGCAAAACTCCCAAATGAAAGCTTGGAGACTCATCCGTCACTGCAAGAGAGGAGAGAGAGAGAGAGAGAGAGAGAGAGAGAGATACCCCATCATTACATTTTAGTCTCTTAAAGGTTGTTTTACTGTTAAATATATGTCAGTTTATTTTGTGTGCTTTGGCAATACAAACAAATTTTTGTCATGCCAATAACGCAATTTTAAATTTGAAATTTGAGAGAGAAAGAGAGAGAGATAGAGAGAGAGAGGAGGAGGAGAGAGAGGGAGAGTCAGGGGAGAAGAGAGGGAGGGAAACAGAGGACAGGAAGAGGGAGGAAGGGAGAGACACAGATGGAGAAGAGAGAGAGAGACCTCACACCTCACGTCCTCAGAATGGCAGAACCTGGCGCGTTTGACGAAGACAGAAATATACCTCTCATGCTCCTTCAGCCTGTCGCATCAGCAGATTAGCATTCCGCAGAGTCGCTAAACGCCGTCTTAGAGGAGCACAGGGTGGCAAATCCTGTCCCCAGCACATCCTCATATTTACATTACAGGCACTATGCATCATGGGAATGGGACAGGAAGTGCTGAGAGTGATTTGTCCTGTGCGGGTGTTTGAAAACGAACACCCAGAGGAAGTATCTCACTGTACAAAGGAAATTCACCATGCCATCGATCCTTTCAGATCTCATTGTGGAACACTCTGGAAAACTGAACTGACCCAGTTAGTTGCTGTATTCTGTTACCCATTAAGAAACTCACTGTAGCGTTTTCCAGTGCAGACGTTTACATCATGTAAAGTACATATGTACAGTATTTCATACTGGAAAATTATTGATCTCATCCATCATAATGACTTGATCTATGCATCGCAGTGGCCAGTATTGTGATATGCTGTGAGAAATAGTTTCTCTTAATCACTGTGAAAAGGGCATGATGCTCAGAGGTAGTTTAATGATACACACGCTGCTCATGATATACTGTGAGCACCATAATTCACTGGACAGAGACACATTTTTTGTTCTTTTGATGATGTTGGTCTTGTCAATCACCAGATCTGGTCAATCCCACTTAACCAGAATTTTACTTGCTTGAGAAAAGACTTAAGGAAAACAAGTCCCTGAAACAAGCAGGAAGTGAAGATGCTGCAGTACAGGCCTGGCAGAGCATCACCAGGGAAGATACCCAGCGTCTGGTGATGTCTATGTCTTTTTAAAATTTTTTTTTTTATTTAACCAGGGAAGTCTCGTTGAGATTGAAATCTCTTTTTCAAGGGAGCCTTAGGGGTTGAGAGGGCAATTTGCACAGCCAATTGGATCAGGGGATGATTAGGTGGCAGGTTGAAAGAGCCAGGTTGGGATTTTAGCCATGACACCGGGGAACCCCCTCCTCTTATCGATGAGTGTCATAGGATTTTTAATGACCACAGTGAGTCTGGACCTCGGAACCTCTCATCCGAAAGACAGCATCTCCTTCAGTACAGTGTCCCCGTCACTGCACTGGGGCATTGGGGATTATTCCACCAGAGGGAAGACCACCACCTACTGGCCACCAACACCTCTTCCAGCAGCCACTTTCTTTTCCTCAGTGGTCTCCCATCCAAGTACTGGCCAAGCCCACACCTGCTTAGCTTTAACCATGCGGCTGGAGCAGATTGATTAGTGGTATGGCTGCTGGCTATGTGTCATAGACTCCAGGCAGTCATTATATACAAAGGATATGTGAGCAAATGTTGAAAATTATTAGCTTATTCTACATTATTTAAAACTGTCCTAGATTTCTAATGCGCCTGAGAGTGGGGGAGGGGGTAGTTGGGGAGTATGGTTTGGGGGGCATAATGAAAGGAGGTGCCATTTTTAAACCCTTTATCTGGTACGGATGAAAATACCCTCACAGCTGACTAATCTTTCTCATTGCCAATGTATCCTTTGAAACTGAACGTGCTACAGTACAGAACCAAAATAAAAGATGTGTCACTGTTAAATTAATAACGGTGCTCACTGTTGATAATTTGCCAGACTCTGTGACTAGAATTAAAGAAACAAAAATGTTTTTATTCTTTTTGAACCCCGAACAGTACTCTTTTCAAAAGAATAGGGTTATATCGAGCTGCCGGTTAGCTCACTCGGTTAAGCAGAAGTGACTATCACGGTGCAGGTTTGAGCCCCGGTCGTACCATCCGGCAGTGGTCGGCAGCTTTTCAGAAGTAATTGGCAATTGGCTAATGCGCTACAGGGAAATTGGGAAGGGTCTGCCGGGAAGGGTAATATAAGTTGCTTTGTTCGTTGCTGAGGCGCCTCCTGTTGGCCAGACGGGCGCTCGTCAGGAAGATTCTAAGCTTGTTCATGTTAAGGTATCCTCCGCCCTCGTTCTGAACTTGCAACGATTCAACCAATGAGAGTATAAGAAGCGGTGGCTGACAGGCGCGTGCTTCGGAGGAGAGCCGCGAGCTGTCTTCACTCTCCTGAGTTGGCAACAGGGGGTCGCATATGCAAAAGCTTTGTACATAGTTCCCCAATTGGTCATTCCAGATTCGGGTGGGATTGGAGATGCCAAATTTATATATATATATATAAAAAGAATAGAGTTATATCTAGCATTTATCTTGTTGAATTTCCATTGGTATTGTTACATTGCATCACAATTTAGCCAGTAATTGAAATTAAATAACATCTTTTGGACTGCTGTATTTTAAATTTCATACATACTTTCTGTGACCAAATATTCCTATTGGTAAATGAACAGTGGAGACAATGGGTCTTCATGGCAAAAATAATTTCAATACAATTTTAATGCCAGATTCAACACAAACAATTTGAAAGGACAATGTTCATTTGAACAAAAGATAGAATTTATTCTTCTCTGCTTCAGGCTACAGTATGGCAAATTAATAAAAATAAACAAGCGCATTATTAAAAAGCTAACAAGTAAGAATAATTTTTGGATGAGCAAAACTAAATTGGAAAGTCATTAAAATCTCATTTCGACTGTCACGATTGGATCCAAGTTAACAGCTTCCAATGCCAACATTAATCAAGAAGACTATCTCCCACTCACGCTCCAAATGCACACTCAGAAGGGCGCATCGTTGTCAGCAAACTGCGGGCCAAAATTATCAACACATCTCAGGTCGGTCCTGTCTCTGCCGATGCCTGATTTACCCTGCTTTACTTTCCGCAGAGCTGAATCAGACAGCGAGGAACATATCGATTGCTCTGTTTGTGTAGGAACAAAAGAACACCTCTCTGTTTGTCTCCGTCGATCGCCCTTCGATCGGATTACAACAGTTATTTTCAGAGGGGTAAAACCCTGCCCTCTTTTCTCTCTCTGATGGGAGCCAATTAGACGACTACAGGAGGAAAATGTAAAGGAATGGCATTTAATTTAAAGAAGGCCCAGCCTTGAAAGTTGCAGAGTAAATGAGATAGCAGCATGGAGTCACATCTATTCATTTGTATATAAAACACCTGCTTAATCCCACTGTGAAGAGCATCCAGTTTTTTGTAGATCTTATCAGAAAATGACCAGAATGCATCTGGAAGATTCCCCCAGCTAAAGATTAAAGTGAATAGAAGGATTTCCCCTTACTCTCATTCCTGTTGGGCAACTAGCGTTTAGTTTTGGTAGTTTTCACCTGTTAGGAGTCATTGGAGTTAAAAAAAAGCCCTTCAGTGACCCTATCTTATAATGCATGATTACTTCAATCCACCTTCCATTTACTCTTCCTAATTAGCAACCAAGGTAAAAGGAGAAGAACCCGACCCGAGTGTTGGAGAGGTGCTGACCATGGTGAAAATTCAAATGTGAAGAAGGGCAGATGCAAACTTGCAGGCACGTAGGGAAGATAATTCATCTATAAAATTACCAACATTTCAATATACGTCTTCTTCCTGGTCTTCATAATCGGCTCACTTGTGAAGACGTAGAATGACTGGCCAATTATTTTTAGCTGGCATTGTTGATCATTGCTTCACAAATTGGCATTTTCTATCCACATCAATCATTAAATAAAAATGCCACAACCTTTGAGTGAATGTCTTCTGTGTCTCCTCTCCATCAGCAACTTGCATGTCTATTAGAAGTAATGTTTCCTTTGATTGGTTTACGACTTGCCGGCTTCCATTTTATTGGCTGTGTCTTATCTCATAGTTGCCCCTCCTTACGCGTGTGACATATTTATACCCCGTCCTTTGGGTTTGCAAGTTGCTGGATTGTCATGTGCTACATGCTCTTTAGCACCAGTGAGTATTTGTGAGTAAAACTCTTCGTTTTTTGAAAGTTAATCGTAACCTTTAATGATAGTAACTGACGGAAGTGTTCCTCCCAGGTCCGTTGATAGAACAGGCTCCCAAGCCTAATGCTCACTCTCCAGGATTGGGAATGTGTCCTTATTCATTTACACTCAGTCTGTTGCTCTGCCCAATTTATTAGGAACTAGCTCCTAAACCTTCTGCAGTCATCAAGATTGGAATTGTGTTCCCACTAAACCTCTTTATCCTGCCATCTGATGGTTTGGCTCTGGCGAAGTGTGCACTCCGTCTGGCAGTCATCCCAGAAAGCCACTGGCTGGGCACTGGTTACACCCAGACAGCTTTGCCTGCCACATCTGAACTGAACTCTTCCATCCTCCTCTGGGATCCGTCCCACTGTCTGTCGTATTACTATCAGTAAACCCTACTAGCGGATTGTACTCTGCCTCTGCATTTGATTCCTGGTCTAGATCATAACATGAAATGTTTTTGAAGATTCTGAATTCTTGTAGCTCATAAAATGGGAGATATTTATTAGCTTGGCTTACAAGTAACACCATTTTGTGCCTAAGAAAGTGTTCCCATTTTAAATGCATTCCTTTTACCACCAAAAACATTTAGAATATGTTGTGTCATCTTAAATGAAATTGGTGGCATGGTGGTGCAGTGGGTAGCACTGCTGCCTCATAGCAAGGAGGTTGTGGGTATGAATCTGGCCTGGGGCCTTTCTGTGTGGAGTTTCTTCCCACGGTCTGAAGACATGCATAAAAGGCTAGTTGGACACTCAAAATTTCCCATAGGTATAAATGAATTGTATGTTGACATGAGATAACTGAAAGTGTCTTTAAAGAATCAATCTTATAATCTTAAATTACACTGCTGAAAAAAATGCTGAAACTGGAGCTAAATTCAGCAAAGTTTCAGATTAATTAATAATTTGGATTATTGCCATCCTTACAATATCACAAGCATTATATCGAGGGTTTGGAGCACAATAGTGATATGTCCAAATTTTGTGTTTTTGAGATTTTTACCTCCTGTTACACATTTCTATCAGCTAATTCTTGGAGCATAATAATTATATGTCCATGCACCTCAGTTTTAAATAGAATTCAAATTTTCATTTTGTGGTATGTCCAACAAAATCTGCTTATATGAATTAAACATTGATATTTTTATGAATAAACATGAATAGTATTACAGAATCATCTGTCTTCCATTGCAAACAAACTTAACTTAAATCTATCACCATTGTGTTATGTCACATCAAGTGCTAGAATTGTTGGAGCACGGAGGTGACATGTCCATTTTGGCCATGATGTTGCAGTACCACACTTATGAAAACTTACATGTTCAGTATACTTCTGAACCATGCAGTAAAAGAGTGACTGACATAAAAATGATGTAAGTGATGTACCTGATTTATTAGAACATTTGCAAACCTAAAAATCAATTTTTCTCAAAACCTCTAAAATGGACATCTTGCGCTCTGACCCCTCGATATGTACATCATAACTGTTTCCTATCTGTGATCTCTTTGTCCTTTCTTAATGAATAATTTCATGATAATTATATGCTTATGTATTGGTCTTGGTCTTTCAGCAAATTGTTCGAATTGTTTGATTGTGAATCAGGCGATCATAAACGGGATCAGGTTGAGAGAAAGCATGCGATGAAAGGTGAGGTTACTGAAGGGCTTTCCTGCACACAGCTGGGTTTTACTGAACCTTTACAGAGGTAGACAGAATAATTTGATAGGAGATGATTTCTTCATTTCCCAATGTTCAGTGAAGTTTCTTGTGTATGCTAAACAAAATTGCATTTTTGTTCCTTTTAACTTCCCGCTATTCAAAGCAGAACTCCATGGAGTCAGTGGAGCCGCAAAGTGCGTCATAAACGCCAGGTGTTCTATAGGGGTTTCACTCCTGCAGAAGTTATCCAAACTGAAAGAGAACGCACAGCCGTGTGACCGCCAAGCATCATGACAAGAACAAAAATAATGTTTATTTCTGAGCTTTTCAATCAAACTACATTACCCCTCCCCCCTTTGTTACCACATGATAATATGGGCGTGTCCTCAGAGGCTGGATTTTTTAAATGCAGAAGATGAAGTAGAAAACATCTGTGGAGTGGACCTCAGGGGTCGGTAAGTGCTTTTGCCATCTGAAGATCCAGCTGTCTTCTGGTTTACAAATTTAGATTTTGGCCTTCTTTAGGACTGCTTTTGGAGAGAAAAGCTTTCGTTTGGCATTTTTTTCCCCTTTTTTTTTCTTCTATATTTGTTTATGTCTGTTTTTTGTCTTTAGTAATAGATATTGTATATTCGGTTGCAAATCTAATTACATTTCTGAATTTTAAATAGGATTGTAAGTTGCACATCATGATGAAGGTTGATAAAACAGGTTGCTCGATCTATCAACAAATTCAACAATTTATTTGTTCATTAATATTTTTATGGTAGATATAAAATTTAAAAAAAAAAATATACATGTTGGAGAAGAGAGGGTTTTTAGCAGTTGAGGCAGTTTTGATCAGTATTTAGAGGAGTAATAACAGCAGAAACACATTTGTTCGCTATTAACATTACTGGACATTGAATCAGGGTGTTAAGTATTAAAATGGCTGGATTTGCTTTCCTTACATTCTAATTGCTTATTTTTACAATCATTATTTGTCACATTTTGCTCCTTTCTTCTTTTTTGTCACATTCTGCTGCTGTGTTCATTAGTTTTCCTGCAGTCTGACTGCTTGTGTCTGTTTGAGTTTGTTTTCTTTATTGATTTAAATTATTCAATTATCATCTTGTTGTTTCCCCCCTCCCTTTGAGCTCTCGCTCACACCTGACCATCATTTTTGATTGTTGTCTTTGTGTATTTCATTTTCCAGTTTTTGTCTTCCCCTTTGTCAGATTATTCTGTGGTCTTCTTCTGTGCAGTACTGTTGTATCTCCTTCCCTCCAAAAAAGAAGTTTTCATTGTTCAAATGTTGTGTTTGCTTTTACTCCGTCCTGAAACCCTGTCATCATTTCCGGCTGAAAACACAAATTTGAGGGGCGCCCTGGTGGCTCGTTGGTCTAAGTGCGCGCACCATAAAGGCTGTGTCCTTCTCATGGCGACCGAAGTTCGATTCTGGCTTGGGTCATTTGCCACATGTCTTCCCCCATTCTTCTCCCCAACTTTCCTGTCTGTCTCCACTGTATAACTATCAAAAAAGGAAAAAAAATCCCAAAAAATTATCTTTAAAAAAAAAAAAAACACAAATTTGATCAAGGTCATCTCTGAAGAGATTACTATCCATTAAATCAGTTCGGAAAAAAGAAACATCAAGATCGCCAAATGTATCCTCAAAAAGGGGATCTGAGAGTGACCTTTGTCCAAGCTTTCTTTGAATAGAGACACTGAAGCTGCTGGGTTGACTCCATGCTTGTGGCTATTGAATGCCCATCAATGTCTTGGACCAAATATGGCCGTGCCAATGCCTCCTGTAAGCAGTAACCTCAGGTGAGGGAGCTGCGTAAGAGGGATACTGTCAGTTGGGTCAGCACTACCCGAGACATTATAAATATAAGGAGACGATGCACTCTTTGAATGGGGAGATGCACAGATCTATCATTCTGTGGTAAGCTTTGCCATTTGATTTCCATATTTTTAGGACGCTGTCAAACTGTTAGCAATATTGAGACATAAAATTTGTTTGAAAAATGTTAATGACAGAGAAAAAGGGCATTTTTCCACTCACTGAGGCTAGTATGTATAGTTATCCACAGCTGAGATCACGACATTGTAAACTGTCATCTCGGGTTGAGGGCACGTTGATATTATCTACCATCATCTGTTGAGAATGAATAAACACAACACTTCTTAGCTGACTCAGTCTTTATAGAACTAAAATATTAAAAAATAAAACAAACTTTCTTTTCCATGTTAATCAGCAATCACAATCACATTTTTCAGTAGCAGTATGAATATATGTTTTTATATATGTATATAAATGCTATGTAATATACGTAGCATTTGAATCAAAACATCTACTACTAATTCACTAATGACTGGCTGTACAATAAGGATCAATGTAACTGGTGTAAAAACAGACAACAAAATCAGAATATGTTTTATTTTGACGCGTAATTTCCTCCTTAATCTTTGGCATTAAGCCAAAATACTCCAATCTCCGAGATGTGTTGTAGCTTTGTTGGGCTCCCAACCTGTACAGTCTATCAATGTTGTGCAGTTGAGTAAAACTTAAACGTGTGATTGGCTTACATTGCATGTTCCATTGACGTTCCACCATCTTTTAGCATATCACATTTTCCCATCATAAAACAACAGAGTGCACTGTCTCCTTATATGTATAATCATCTGAATGGCACTAGGGTGACTCAAACGCACATAGACTCATTGAACAATTAACCAAGCTTGGTCCAGAAATGGATGGGCAAACAGAGATATCAGAATGGGCAGAATCGAAGTCAGGGGACAAGCAAAAAATGATCCAGTAACCAGAATAATCAATCCGCTCACTGAATGATGCACTACTAAACAGATGGATACAAAATGGGAATTAGGGAGAACTACTAATCAATCAAATCCCTTGTTCTGTTTCAACAATCGGATGTTTGGACCGTGATTATAATTAAGCCCATTAACACAGGACAGCTGTAGAGAAGCTAGTGTTCTAACTCTAATCTGACAGAATAGTCGTGTTTGAGAGGAGAACACCAAACTGTCCAACGAATAAATATAATAAATATATAAATAATAGCAATACTCAAACAAAAAAAACATACTAAAAACTAGGGGATGGCAGCATGGGGCAGATACGAGTCTGCTAGGATAGGATACACCAGATTGGGATGAGATTAGAGATGACAAATTTAAACAAAAATGAACAGGTAAAATTTAAGTGATCAACCTGTCAACCTCTCTGCTTCAGCTGCACCTGTAACTGACAGTGTCCAAAGGCACTCGGAACTTCTGGGCCGATTCCGCTACTCTTCATCAAACCTTGGATGTGTGACAGAAAGTTGATATTTTGCTCCGCCCGACATTTCTTTGCCGACATTTTCTTTACCAATTTACACAGTTGTCTAAATCCGCGCACTGCATCGCCACCTCAAAATGGAGGCAAAACTGACCTTCGCAAAATCTATGTGTGGCGACGCTTCTTCATGTCTTGACACAAGAGGCAACACAATATTTTCACCAATTTGACATCGAACCCAGCGCTGCTGCCACTGGACCCCACTATGTTTATTCATAAAAAAAAGTTCAGGCGAATGGCTTCTGCAGTCACACATCCGAGGTTTTGATGAGGAACGAATCAGCCAAGGTTTGCCAAGTGTGTCCAAAGGCTTAATTTGCAAGAGAGAAAATGGCAGAGCCAGGGACCACACCCACTCATCCAGGGGGCACACACCTGGGCTACAGGAACTAATCAGCCCAGAGATGTGCTTCTCTTTGCAGAGAACAGTTTTGAGACTTGGGAATCCTGGGTAGGGAGGGAGAGAGAAAGAGGGAGAGATGCCAAAAAAAAATCCTGTCAAAAAGCGACACCCTTGGTTTATTTGTGTTTATTACTTCAGTTTATTATTTTTGCCTGAATCTCAGGAGGATGAAGGGTGAAGATTCCTCTTGTGTTAATTCTTGATTTGTTTGCCCCCCCTTTCTCTCTCTCTCTCTCTCTCTCTGTTTTTCTCTCTCCCTCCCCCTCTTTCTCATTCTGTACCTGTGCCTATGTAACAGGGTCATTCTAAAAAAAAGTCAGGAGAACCTGGAATTTTTAAAATCTCTCTGAGTCAGCTAATCTGTCTCTTCCAGGGTGTTACCACCGGTGTCACTAGCGTTAGAAAAAGCCAGAACATTACATTTCTCACGCCCAGCCTTTTCCGCACTGATGCGCAGAGCAAAGAGCAATGGAAGGAAGAAAATGAAGGAGGATCAAAAGAATAAGAAAATGAGCGACAGAATGAGTCCTATAGCTTAAATTCAAGCAAAAAAAAAATTGTAATATGGAGAAGTGTAGCTCAAATCAATCCAGAAGAATTCTTTCATTTTTTTTTTGAGGATCCCTGTTTACAATCCATGAGTTTATTTATGACTTTATTATCAACACAATATCTTTCCGCTGTATTGAGCCGCTTCCTCCCAAGTATTGACTAGTACTTTATTTCTCCTCCGCATTCATAATTGAATTGATAATTTAATATTCATGTTTCAGAAACGAATGAAAGAAGAAATCAAACATTTCTTTTTCCCCTTATCATGATTAGATGCCTTCGTCTGGGTCATTGAGTTTGTCTCAATTTTTATCCACTATATCAATTAATAAAAACATTTTTGGAATCAAGTAATCATACATCTACTTTATACAAAATAATAAATACCGCGTTAAGAGGTACAATTTTTTTCCCCCTTCACACTGACACATTTGACTTGAAAATACATAAATTAAAATGCTAATTTCAGAAATAACACTTTGATTCACATAATTACTGAACTCAGTAAACTTTGTGAGAACTGACTTAAAATTTGCATTAAATCAGAACTGGAGTGTGATTTATTAAAAAGATGCTGGAGAGATGCATGTCATATTCAGTAGTTAGCTCTAGTCTATGCGAATCTGAACAGGCAGCTTTGGATAGGAGTAGTGTCTGTGTGGAAGAATACAGAAGGAAGAGCTATTTTTATTTTTGACATTTGGATGAATAGCTGCTACATTATCCCAGCCCTGCTTTGGTAAAGACATGTCTTGGGTGATTTTATTGTAATCTCAAATACCTGAATTTGATGACATCTTCGCATTAACAGTGCCATTATAAAGGCTTTGTGAATGCTTTATAACAGATGACAGTGATGTGTCATGTTTTACTGCCAGTGGTTCAGTGTTTTCATGCAGCGTACTGTTGGTCTTTGTGTTCAATGTCAGAGGACAATGCAGTATCCTGTGTGCAAGATTGAAGTCACACACACCTGACTGATTTAAATCCGAATTAAGGACCTTAAAGCCTGCATCCCACTGGGGTTGCGACTGTTTGGCGAAATTTGCTGTCATTCTGCAGAATTTTTGTGTGTTTGTGGAGGTCGTCATGTTGTCGCGGGAATTTTTGTTGGCGACAACTGTGGTCGCCAAGGTTTTGAAATGTGCGCCAAATTGTCTGCAGAATGTCTTCAGACTGTCTTGAGAATAAGGGGGCACAAATTCATGAAACAATCGCGAAATAGTCAGCAGAATGTTTTCGACATTTATAAGACACTTTGAAGACTTTTTTCATAATTCTCGCCCATTCTGTGCATGCACAGTCAGTAATGCCATCTTGACAACATCAGACATGAAAGTACATGCCAAGACAAATATGTTGTATTTGATTCAGTGGGACTGCAACTCTGTTCGCGTACTTTGTCTTGAAACAGTCACCAATTTCAAGTCTGCAAACAGTTTCAAACTATTGCAGCCCAGTGGGATACAGGCTTACCAGTTGAATCCACTGAAATCCAACACATTCTCCTCCCAAATCATCATACAGTGACGCTACCTGACCAAGCATTGATATACGACAAAAGAGGAGGCTTTTGGCATCTTTATTTGATGACTGAAGGTTAGGGATCGAGTTAACCCCTTCAGCGCCATGGTGTAAGATATCCAAGTCAGATGCTGTTGAAAACCTATCATGTGGCAACTTGTTTAAAAGAGCTCCCTGCAGGGAGCTCTTTTAAACAAGTTGCCACATGATCGGTTTTCAACAGCTCAGGATTACTACATTTTTAATTCCTTGAAAATGTATTCAGCGCTCAAAAGGTTCAGGATTAGAGGGTAGGATTCGTTTTAAACTGGCTTCAAATAAGGACGCCAAAAGCTGCCTTTTTCATGGTATATCGATGTTTGGTCAGGTAGCGTTACTAGATGCCCAGTCGGGATGAGACTGGCCTCCTGAATCCAGTGGAACATAAAGAAAATGCTCAGGAAAGAAAGAAAGAGAGAGAGAGAGAGAGAGAACAGAGGGAGGAGAAAAATTGAGCAGAAATAATTTGATGCTGATGAATAGTCTGTCCTTAGTCTTCTTTTTTTCGGCCAAAGCTCATATATCTCCTGCCCCAGGCCGCGTGGGTGTAATTCTGCCCCCCATCCTTCAGGCGAGTGGACTACATGCAGCAGTGTTATTCTGAGGGAGGTGGTCCAAGGTGAGGCCGACAGGGCACTCATTTATTCAAACATGGGCATGGCCAGGCTCTGTGGAGGGGCGGAGGGAAATGACACATGATAATTGGGGAGGAGGGCGTTTTTCGCAGCTATTTACTCCGATAATAATGGACGAAAATAACTGCGGCAATCCCGCATTGCCTCAAGTAAAGTAGCGGATGACAAGGATATTCTTATTGTAATGCACTTAATGACTCCCATACAACAATGATATTAAGGAACGGAGCAACCTTAGAAGGTTGTAGAGGCTCCACTTATCTTTACATTATATCAAGTAAATCCTGCAATGCATAGAGAAGTGATTATTATACACAGTAAAATGCCCAGTATTAACTCAACTCCGGTGCTCGAGTGCTCAAATCCAATTATAACTGTATGTACTTTCTAAGAGTTGACATAATATTGCACATTTAACTGAGAAAAGAATGTAATTTCAGCCAAACAATCAGTGCCTAAGTAAACTCCAATGCGCATTAAAATGAATGATTGGCGAGAAGCTGAAAACAGCATTATGCCCATATTGAGACACTTATATCAGCGTTAAGTGCTAGTAATCACCTCAGCATTAACATCTCATCCTTTTATGTTATAATCACATTTAAAATGAGTGGCCTGTCTTTTATTCTGAAGGTTCAGCCCAGAAGGAGCGATTTGACTGGTTTTTATAGAGTCTCAGCTGACGACGCTAAACTTGCCTAGTTTTCTGCCGCTACTTCCTGGCTGGAGGTTATTCTCCGTCGGAACCGGAATATGGAAACATCGGTGTGAAACTCTGTGCGCTCTCCTTAGTGAAAATATAACTCTGCTCCAGCATGAGTCAGATGGGTAATTGGGGTCTTGGCCATGACTGTTTGTCAAACACAGCCTGCGTTTTGGCTGGAGGTGTTTTATAAGGCAGGACGTACCGCTGGGCCCTTGTGAGTGTGTGTGTGTGCTGTGAGCAGTTCTGACATGGGAAAAAAAGACCCTTTAGAACCTCATACAGACCTCACTATTTCTGTGGCAACAAGGGGAATCGTAACCACAACACACAACCAGGAGGCTTTGCACATCAAGTCTTTCGTTCCACATCTAAATTGGCATGAACTCAAACAAATGATCTGCATTATAACACAAAAAAACTAAAACCAAAGCGCGTAAACTTATATACCCATATATTGTTCTTAATTAGTTAAATATAATAAATTCTCATATTTATCCATCCAACTCTTAAATACATATTTAAGCTGCTTTCACACCGGACATGAAACAAATTTTTCGCACAACAGATTACATTCAAAGTCAATGCAAAGATTCGCGACTTTGCATTGACTTTGAATGTAATCTGTCGTGCAAAAATTAGTTTCGCGTCCGGTGTGAAAGCAGCTTTAATGACAAGGATTTCAGTGCAAGAGCCAGAACCAGACCACAGAAAAAGCTGAATCGGCTCCTTTATTTACTGAGGAGGAGACAGATTGAAGCACAGGATAAATTTGGGGGTCAGGCGAGGTGTTGTCATAAGGACGACTCTGAGGTCTGTCATTGAGATGGCAAGCTGAATGAACCAGGACACACAGGCCAGTGCACACCTTCAAACTGGGGAGCAGAAGAGACTGGAAGAAGCGACTTGGAGGCACTAGAAAGAGATTCCCAAATACATAGGTACTTGCTTTGCTTATTACTTTGCACCGAGGACGGAAGAGAACAATCCAGAACACAGCAAATACGTAGACCAGGAACTTCAATGCACATGCCAGCAATTAACATTAGGAAACAGGTGAAAGCAGGAGCACAAAGGAAAGGGCGAAGCACGAGAAATTAAAGGGACTATGTCAGCTGGGGAGCATGCGTAGTAGAGTGCGATATCAAGGGAGCAGAAATACAAACCCCAAGCTTATTAGTACGTACGTAAAGCATACCTTCGTCGCTGTTTTAAATACTGAAGATGGCCTGCAAACGCGGAGTTGCCAGAGTGGACGAATTTATCTTTGCCAGTTAACCAGCGAAGAATAAATTAGACTATCCATCCATAGCCTATTTCTTTCTTACAAAAACATATTGAAAGTGTCAGGTAAACTATTTCAATGCTGTCGGTGAATTCGTGTTGGTGTTTCAATCTGTTTGGATTGCGTGCATCCTTAAAAAGTTCATGGACATTTTTATTGACCATTAACTGTTTTTAATGTTCGTAGAACCTGTTTGTCGCAACATTTTGTCTGACCAGTTGGTCTTCCAGTTCGACTGCCACCATGGGACGACATAACAATCAACGCAATGATAATGCTACAAAAACCCGAACTATGACAAACTGATGCTACGAACAGGCTCTACGATCAATAAAAATAGTTTTTTGGTAAAAATTTAATCAAACCTCTCAAGGATAAATGCGATATAAACAGACTGAAATGCTTACACGAAATCTCTGAAGATCTTGAAATAGTAAGGCTAACGCTTTCAAGAAGTTTCGCTTCGTCATGCGCGTGCGCCCTGGCTGACATAGTCCCTTTAATTAAATAATGACAACCAATAAGGGGAAACTGAAGGGAAAACTGAAAAGATGGCCAGACTGCAGGGGAAAACAATAAAGAAAAACTCAGACTGTGACATTTAATTGAAGTTATGAGTAATTAGGACCCATTTTCACATCAGTTCGACTTGCTAAAATAAATGCTAATCTACACTGAGCATTGCACTGAGAAGCTTCCTGAAGCTGACTGTGCTAGATTATCAGGATGCTACAACTCTAGCATAACAGGTAGCATGTGTTTGCATTGAGCCCAGGACTATGTTAGCCAACACTAACAGCTCATGGCTTATGGTCTGTTCCTCAGCCAAAGACTTTCAGTGAACTAACAGGACAGTTAGGCCTGAAAACCCATTAACATACAGCAGTCAGTCTCATCTCACCCAATTCTTATGGTGTAAAGAGAAGAGGACTCCATCCCGTGAAAAATAGTGTAGCTCACGTGGTTTATTTTAGGCTTTAGTAGTGGCGTAATAACTCGGGCCTGGTGGCAGGGAGGGGGCCCATTGATGGGCACCCCCGGGCCCCGAAAGACGTCAGCATAGGCGTCTTTCACTGTTAAAACTCTCATACTATCCAAAACCTATAAGTAATAGTACATTGGTCATGCTACTGGATATTTATACCACTGCAACTGCATTCATTTCTCAGTCATGGTGCTGGCAAGTCAATGTCATCATGGTACATTATTCATCATTTTAACTGAACAAAAGTCATTATAACATGAAATAATTTAAATTTCTTTTTGGAAAATGCTTAATGAAACAAGCAATGATACATTTATTCTGCTGTTGATATCGTTATTGAGACAGCAAGTGTTTCTGGGTAATGTACAACATTCCATAGACCACCCACGTGACGATGTCACGGTCCGATCGTTTAATCCAAGGACAGTCTATGGTTTAATCTTGCATGCAAGATAGGCTACAAACAAAGTATTTATGCAGGAAGCGGCAAGAGCGTAAGGAGCAGGAGGAAGGGTTGGCTAAGGTGCCGAAATTAAGCACATTTGGTTTCATAGCTAAAAGAGGCTTAAAAGCAGCTCTCCCCTTTTCCGCATGAGCGTGAGCACAGATCAACTGTTTCTACGATGTCCACTCGCTCGCTGATTATTGTTCCCACAATTCCTTGCTGTTCACTAAATTTCAGAACATCCCAATAAAGTTATGTTAATGTGTCGTTCATTTGCTCATTATGCCTTATTGTTCTTGATGATGACCATTATTAAGATAATAATGTTAAGAAATAAATAGGAAACTTTATATTATAGAATGAAATAGTGTAGTAACCCTTAGTGTGTGTTGTACGTAGGCCCTATAAAACTTATAGGAGCGTGCACAAGTGCAAAAAAGCAACATCAAACGCCTACATCCATGTAGAAAAAAAACACACGTGCAGCTGCGTTTAATTTGGGGGGCCCATGTCGCCAGGTCTGCACTCGGGCCCGCGCGGACCATGTTTGTGATGGTCCTGCCCTGCAGTCCCTCCCCCCCTGCTGTCTGCACCTCCACTTCAACGAGCCACACCTGTTGCTCGCTGAAGTGGAGGTGCAATGAAGAGTATTTAAGCACAGTGCAGCTGCATTCTGATGCCTGAGCCCTTTTGTAGTTGTTTTTGCCGCTGCTCCCCTCAGTTGTATATTTGCCTGTTTTTATTAAAACATTTCTATTTTTGTACTCAGCCTGTGCGTGTGGGTCCCTCATCTACTTTTTGGGTACATGATCCCAGTGCCCGCCGGTTTGCTGTTTGCAGCCGGCGGGGGCAAAACCATGACAACGTTTAGGGTTATGTAAGCTCACTAGTGGTAGTTTTTTCATGCTTGAGTCCAACACTGGGAAAATGAAGACACCTTTTGTAATTTGTGTAGGAAAAAAATCAAGTAAATTCGGCACTATGGTTTGATGGGTGATGTCATTTTTTTTGTGGCCCAGTGCTCTTTTCATAGTGCCGCTCCATTAAAATATCAAGCCCCAGACACCAGATCATTGTACCCAGCGTTATATACTGAAGAGTTAACCAGCTGGCAACTGAGCTTAAGTGTGTTGCTCAAGGGTGTAGTATTGTAGCAAAATAAGAACTGAGCTTTTAATTTTTATGTCTTCAAAAGTATGTGTGTACATTTCCGCATTCTAGCTGCTTTCAAATGCTCCCCAGCATGATATAGTGCAATTTTAAACATGGCCGACTAGCGGCGATGTTCAATATCGAGTTTTGACATCTTGAACAAATTTCAATATGAACATCCATTTGTACCAACAGACTTAATTCCACATTGATTCCTTCAGCAATAAGGCAGAAGATCAAAGTTAATGCAGACGCTGATGCCACCGCGTGATCCCATAAGCTCCCTTTGGTCTGTTGGACCAAATGATCTAAAATGTAACAATTTTAGCACTCATTCTTAGTCATCTTGGGCAAAGAAAAGAATGGAAGTAAATAAATTCATCAGTAAAACACAGAATACATGAAGAAATATTTAGGAAAATAAATCCACTCTGGAAAACAAAACTCGACGGACTGGATGCAAAATGTTGGTAGCGTATCGATGGGCAGGACAAAGGGAACACTGCTGCGTAGGTTTAAGACCTTGTACCAGAAATCAATGGAGACACCCAGGAGAGAAAATATGGAGCAAAGTCACCAGAGACAGGTGGCTGGCAATTCCTTCTGCAAATCATGCTGAAGTATCCTAACCGCTGCACTGACTTATAAATTCAGTGCATTTGACACATTTACCCCTGAGCACGTCAAGTCACTTAAGCTACATGTTTCTGCTAAATGAATAACAAATGACTTTAACATAATCTGCACATCCAAGACAAATGGGGTCCAAAAAGCCTGATTATGGCAAGAGATGCAGTTAAGAAGTCAGTAACATACTAATACAGATGACAACTAGCTTGGACTTACCGTAATTAAATATAGCACCTGACCATACTTGTTCAATGAATTTCAATATGATTGGCACGCCTCTATCTTATCCCATGCTTACAAACCATTTTAAGGTAGGGAAATTTCTGCCTGAGTCTGTCACCATGTTTGAGATAAATTGCATGTATCATGACATCTGCTGCTTATGAAATTGAAATGCTCCCTCATTGAAATGCTCCCTGGAAAATTGAAAAAAATCTCATCATAGGTACTAGTATTTGTGTCATAATGCTAAGTGCAAGGAAAGACTCTTGATTCACCAAACTTAACGCACAACACACAAACAAAGAGTAAACAATCGTACTAAACAACAAAAAGTGTTTGTTGACATGGGATAAGGGTGTCCCAATAATATTGAAACAGACTTTTTTTACACTCCAGGGCGAAGAAATTGGCCTTACCCAAAACAGGAATATGTGAAGCTTAATGGTCTTTAATGGTCTTAACAACAAGTCATTGGTCAGGGTATTAGCAAGAATTAATCAAATAAAGTAACAGTATTGAATAGCTTTCCCCTTGATTTCTTTACCTGGAGAAAACTCACATAAACACAGGCAGAACATGCTAACTTAGGACCTGAATCCAAACCTTGTCACTGTTAGGCCACAGCTAAACTCACTTCACCACCGTGCACATTTTTATTATTATTGCAACTCTTACAACTGCTGATTCATCTGCTGCTGATAGGATTTCTAGCTGTAGGACAGAATAGAGTTAGAGTCACTCCTACACCTTTGGATTTTATACAGAGGTGCAGTTACTGATACAGTTCAGGTAATGAACATGATTGTTCAAAGGCACTATGGCCCAGCGGGGAATGTAAAATCTATTGACAGCCAGGTAGTTACAGGCCAAGTTCCCAAGCCACCATTTTGCCTGAGTACTGTTATTTTCAGTCGATGAGAATCGTATTCCATTTTGGAGGAAAAGCCCTTAGATGACGACTGTACATAACATCAGGCAACCTGATTGATTTTGGCCAATCAGCCGAGAGTAGCTGGTGTCAGGGAGGGGCACCACTAGTTAATATTGCTCAAGGTGTTCTGAATTGTAAGGAAGTGTGTAGGGAGAGATTGGGCAGGGGGGGGGGGGGGGGGGGGGGGGATTCCTGAGACCAATAAGCACGTCGTAAACCTATAAAGACATGCAGGAAATAACAGTGACTGCACCATTCTGTGACCTAGAGGAGGGACCTTTCTCATAATAACTTTGCTGAATTTTTTCCACGGCTGCAGATAGATGACCATGGTTTTGTGCAAGGGCAGAAATTTCTCTCTTCCCAGCGAGCTTCAAACGCACGCAGCAGCATTAGCACAAAGCCAGAAAAAAGTAATAAAACGATCAGTTAACAAACCATCAGAGCAACCCTCTTAGCCTCGAGACTAAAGACCAATCTCGCAACAGTCCATGGCCCGTGGCACTGCTAATTCTGAAAGATTTAAGTAATTCCAATGCAGCTGACCCTTCTCTGACAGGCTGCGTTGTTTAAATAGCTATTAGCACGTTAGCATAACGACTCCAGTGGATACACGACTGTCTTCACAGGTTTGCTTGTTTGGGAGGAGATGAAAAGCACTGAATACCACAAACTTTTTTGCACCCCTGCTGCCAGCTAAATGTTCTCTGCAAAATGTTAGCATGTCGGAACCCAAAAATACTGGGAAACTGTTAGCATCAGTCCATGAAAGAAGACTGAGTCAAAAATGAAACTACGACTATGACCATTAAAAAATCCATAGATTGTTTAATACAACATACCATATTTTCAACAATTTAACATCAATAAAATTGTGTCAATTAAAAAAAAAAAATCTGCATATTACCTTTATTGCACAGAACAATTTGAATGTATTTTGCGTCAATATGTTTTAGTAAAAAGTTGGTTTGGACTACATATACAACATAGTCCTGGGTTAGCATTAAAAAAAAAAAAAAAAAAAAGAAAAAAAAAATAACCCAATTAGTCTGAATTGAATGGGACAAAAGGGCTCAGTACAGTAGCCACAGATTTGACAAAAAGAACATCTTTAATCAGCACATTAGAGCAGTATGCAGACTGGTATATCCGATGGTTCTGGGGGGAAAATAAAAGGATTACTCTAAATCCTCTCCACACAGCACACATTTGGTCAAGCCATCTGTGTCACTCTCTATTACCATATTCAATATCCTGTACTTGGAACCCCTTGAACTTGGCTCGTGATTTTAAATGTCAGTCATTGTGTATAACGCAGCCCTCCGCCTCCACGTTCCAGCTGTCCACAGTGCGTGAGCTGTAAAGTATAAGGGCTTGCTATGTACAACCACTGTCCGTTTAAATCGCTCTCCTGTCCGCTTGAAGTTGGTTTATTTTTGTTTTGTTTTGTTTTTCATTGACAGCCTTCACATTTGTTGAAAATCACGAAAAGCACAGAAGGGTCTGTGGATCCTGGCAATGGTTGGCCAAAAGGGGAGGCGAAGGGAGAAAAATAATGTCAGTTAAAATTAAAAATTAAAAATAAATAAATAATAAATAAAAAAATAAATAAAAAAAAGAAAACACAAAACATAAAAATCCATCTTTAAGACATAATGCGATAAATGCATCCCAATATTCCACTGACTTGAGATCCAGCACTGGGGGTGTTTGAAGGGTTAATGAACACATTACGTTCTTGCATTTTTGCAAGCATGTGTGTGCAGACCTGCACGTCTGTACACCTTTCCCCTACACATACATACATAGGTCTCCTATGACATTACAGTGCATGCCAACCAATGGAGCGCATTTAAAAAATTACAGTAAAAATATTGAGTTATTCCTCAGTTTAGTAAGTGCTCTGGAATTAATTCACAGAAAACAACAGTAGGCTACTTTAAACAAAACCGTAGAACTTCCTTAGATGCGGCACTATACAATCAGATCACATAGCAGAAATGGAAATGTAATGTAGGAGGGATCGTGACTGCGCTCTGTTCATTTCAAAAGAAAATTCATCGTCCACATCTGTGGATGTTTGCTGAATGTGGCTGAGATGTGATTGATTGGACCCCTGAAAATAACTAAATCCCATCTGCGTGCCCGTTATCCTATTCGCTCGATGTTTATATCAGGGCATTAGGACCATTCTTTAGATGTGCAATGCCTTTCTGCTTTGATGCACGTTTGCACTGTGGAATATTGTCATGGTCTGTTCCATGATGGTAAAAAAAGACAATGCACGCTTTAAGAAATACCAAAGGATTGCGAATGCTTGTAAAAGGCTCAGCTTGTCAGGTGTTACAAAATGAAAAACATGATGGTTTTTTTTTTTTTTTACCAGCTGATACATAATGCCAACTATTCCACCATTACCAGGTGGATTTGTCATAGCATAAACTTTCTTCAGACACTTTGTCACAACCTTACTATGCATGCAAGTATCCCCTTTAAATGGTCCAATCCCCAAAGTCATTCTCCCAACATCAGCATGGCACACCAATACACAGTAGGATGGGTGTTACAAAATGGATGCTCACATTTGACTCCCTTGTTTTCACATTATGTTTTTAATATTTTACACGTATAAGTTGAGCACCAATGAGCTTCAGTTCATTCCCTTTGGCTGAAAATAAAGTGCATGTTTTAAAGTTGAAATGAAAAAAAAAAATCAACTTTTCAAGGTGTGCTCATAAAATATATTGATTTATGGGACAGAGCAGTGCACCATGAGAACTATTATTAACATGGACTGTTATGCATTTCCATTGATCTACCTGATGTGGCTGAAAGTTTGTGAAGTTGAATTCTTGTCTATAATATTATTGTAGCCTGAAAATGTCTGTATTTTTCTTTTCACAATACAGAGAAACTGCAAAACGTAATGTGCTCACTAACCCATCCAGGATAACCAGTCTTGTCTGTTAAACAAAACATTGCTCCCATTTTAGGGCACTTGATGATTTTAAGTCTGTGTCTGGAAGTTTGAGAGACACCTTAAATGTGCGTACATGAATACACTCCCATTCCTGTTTCCATTCTGTTCCTTTATTGTGTGTCTTCTGGATGTTTCCACCACTAGAGTGCTAGTGAGCCTCATTTATGCTGTCATTGCCAAGGAGCTCAAATGCCAAAATACAAGTCTGTTCTTTAACGCATTCCTGCCAGACATCTCCCCCACAGCGCTAGGCAGCCATTTTGAATATAACACTGGCTATAGAGCAATACACCCCAACCAAACAGCACTTACTGTCAATCCACTGTGCTGGTTAATTTCATGCTAGTAAACTTAGCATCATGTTCAGTTAGTTTCTAATTTGCCTAGCATAACCATTATTTTTGTTTCTTTCCCTCATTCATACATTATTTTTTCACAAATTGGTTAGTAGAATTTAGTCTGAATGTATTTTATTAAATTCTGAATTTGATTTACCTTGTTATAAATTGTATGCCTGGTGTAATGTTTTTCCCCTCTGCACTGAAGAAGTGATCCACCCACAAAAGCCTATTTCAGTAGAGTGAATTTGGCAATTTAATGAATGGTTCTTGCTGTTAATAATAATCATAACATTGAACTGAGCAAATACGTATATTTTATATGCAGGTAATGTGAAGGGTCCTAGTACACAATACTACTTATGTTTAGTATTCAGAGAGCTGAAAATTTCAACACGGGCATTGAGTGTTAGAACGGCTGGACTCAGTAAATAACCATAATCAAATTAATCCTTGCGTCCCCAACACCATTGTTACAAAAATAATGAAAAAAATAAACATTGTAAAAAAGAATAAAACAGGCAAAAAGACAGCGAAGGAGAAAGATGATCCACCTCTTGTATTCCAATGGATGAAAAGAACATCTCGAAGGGTTCACTCCTTTTTTCATCAACTTTCTCCCATAAAGCTCCACCTGTGTCTGAATCCCTTTTTAGCGAAGTTCACTTTGAAAAGAAAGGGGTCCCTGAAGACCTAGCAGAAATGAACATCTAGGACGGGGCTCTGCTGTGCTATATATATATTTTTTTTTTCCGTAAGTTCAACATATAATGAAAGCAAAGAATGTTTTCTCCCCATCTGTAAAGTCAGCAAAGAAAATTCGGTTACTCTACGGAAAAGGTCTTAGGGATCCAGGGTTTTTTCTTTTATTTTTTTTTTTAAGGGAGGACTTCACTAATCCATGTATTAATCTTTTTTTTCAGAAAATTTTCCTTTTTTTTAATCGGTCCCCTCGTTCCCAGATGGCTGGGGCCTGTTAGATCATTTTCATGTTGAATTTTCGGGGGGCGTCCGCCCCGCTGCTGCTCATGCCAGCGTCTGACTTACGGGGCACGTATTCGATCTCGATGTTGTGCTTGGTGTTGCCCTTGCCCCTGCTCCACAGAAACAGGAGCACGAGGCAGAACAGCACCACCCCCAGGAAAGATATGAAGCCCATAGTGGTGGCAATGATCAGGGTCTTTATATCAAAGGGGAAAGGGACCGTGGCACGGGTCCCGTTGGCAACGTTGTCATTGGGTTGGTTGGAGATGAAGGCGAACGTTTTGTTGGGTTGGTGAGGCCAGTCGGGGGAGTAGCTGTGTATGTGCAGGTGAGCCAGCGCCGTGTCGTTGCCCCCCGCGTTGCTGGCGATGCAGGCGTACGTGCCGTTATCCTGGATCTGCGCATACCTCACCTCTAGTGTACCATCGGGGAACACCGTCAGGCGGCCGATGGTTTTGGTGGTGATGTACTGCTTTCGCGGGGACAGCCACATGATCACAGGGGCCGGGTCGCCATCCGCCTGGCACGGAAAGTGAACGGTGGTGCCCTCGTCCACAAACTTCTGCTGGGCCTTGCGGTCCCGGATCCTGGACCTGCGGCAGGTGAAGTAGTTCGGCTGCAGGATGTCCGGGAAGTCCTTAAACTCTTTGCCCTGTACGAACTCCGGGGAGGCGCATGTCGGCTGCTGCCGGTTGAAGTTGAGCCTCCAGCGGCGACGGAAGACCCACAGGAGCCGGCAGTCGCAGGCTAGCGGGTTGTCGTAAAGGGCCAGAGTCTCCAGGTTACCCACCGAGTGGAAGGCTGACTCCTCCAGGGTGCTGAGGGAGTTTCCGGACACATTGAGGATCTTTAGGTAGTTGAGGCCACGGAAAGAGTAGGGCTCGATGGTGGCCAGCCTGCCTCCCACTAAGTGGAACTCCTGCAGTCTCAGCAGGTCATGCAGCTTGTTCCCCTCGATAGTCTGGATGGGGTTGTAGGAAAGGTTCAGAAAACGAAGATAAACCAGGTGCCGGAGTGCTATGTAGGGGATGGTGGTCAGGTTGCCGTTAGTGATGGTTAAGGAGGTGAGGTTGAGGCCGTAGAGGCAGTTGGTGGTCATTGTGTCCAGGTAAGGCCAGTTGACGATCTCTAGCACCTTGAGCCGGTACAGCCTCTTGAAGGAGAAGTCCCTGATGATGTTGATGTTAAGGTGTCGGAGCCTGAGGGAGATCAAGCTGTGGAGGTGAGTGAAGGCCTCAGTGGGGACGGAGGTCAGGTTACACTTCTCGAGGGTGAGCTGCTCCAGGCTGCTGAGCCCGTGGAAGGCCCGGTGGGAGATGAACACCAGGTCATTGTCCCCGACCTCCAGGGCCCGCAAATTATACAGGTCCTGGAACATGTAGTCCAGAAGGATGACTATCTTGTTCTCGCTGATGTCCAGCTGGGTCAAGTTGCTGAGGCCTGTGAAGACGCCCAGCGGGATGAGCTTCAGCTTGTTGCTGCGCAGCCCCAACGTCCGCAAGCCATAGAGGTTGTTGAAGGCCCCAGGTTCGATGGTCGAGATGGTGTTCTCGTTGAGCTCCAGGTCCTCCAGGTGGGGGTAGTTGGTGAACTCGTCCGTGTTGATGGTCTTGAGGCGGTTCTTGCTGAGGTCCAGGAGGCGGGTCTCGCTGGGGATGCCCTCCGGGATGACCATCAGCTTTTTGCGGTGGCACACGACCGAGCGCTCCTGGGCATTGCACTCGCAGCGAGACGGGCAGCCGGTGGCCGAGCCTGACAGCGCAGTGCCCAGCATCAGTATCAGGATGGGCGGCCAGCAAGCCACCAGGTAGCTGTGCCCGCTTGCCTCCCCTGCCACCATCCTACCTGTTACCTGGGGAGACACAACAAGGTGAATAAAATTAATTAATAATGCCAAACAAGAACTATACAACTGGTTTCAATAGCCAGTGAAGTTCTATGGGTGGATATGCAATCTAGAAATCTAATGGACAAGAACTATTGTAGTTAAGCTACAAAGAACAGTAGCTCATACCACTCAGTGATTGACACGTTGGTTTTCCAGGGGTCTGTGAAGTCTCACTTCACCTATCATTTATTTAATCACAGCTCTGAAGGTTGTTAGTCTTCTGCCCCCATGTCGCAATTACAGCTACTGCAGCCAATCCAGCCCTATTTCGGCAGCATGCTGCTACGCTATCTTTCTGCGGCGGTTGGCCCACGTGCCTCGATTCTGCGCGGAGACTCACTGTAATTGGACGTATCTCTTGTATCCAACGACAGATTCAAGAATAAGAAATAACGAGCCACCATCTGCTTCATTTTTCCACCACAGGCAATTAATTTTCCGCCTTCGGATGACTGACGTATCTGCTCAGACACAGGCTTACGGAACACCAAACGCAAATTAAACAGCTGCATACAAGTGCATTGATAAGGAATCATATTATTTCCTGCCGCAGTACAATAATGTAGTCTTTGTGACATTTAGAGTCTGCCTCCACAATGTAAAACGGATAAAAATGTAGAGCATTGCTTCTTTGACTGCAGTGCCTAGACTTTTCAGATACGCGTTTTTCGACTGCAATATTCATGGCACAAAGGGTGATGAGATTCGCAGGTGCGCGGCAGAAGGTGCACGCATGTATAATGGAGCAGACTGACACATTTTAATTCTGCAATACTCCTTCAAAGAGATCGCACACGCGAGGGAGTGCACTGATCGAGAGGCAATAGCGATGGAGAAGGTGCTTTATATTAGCTTTTGAGAACATGCAGGGGTTCATGAGCCCTTGATACAGAACTGCAACTGGACAGCGGGGAAAATTCAAGCCATGCAAAGCACATTCTTGTTTCTTTAGTAAAAGACGGAAGGCAGAGGCCCTTGACGTGACATGTTTGGAGAAGCAGCAACATGCGGTAAGGAAAGTCTGAATGTCATAAGAAGGCATAACTGAGGTGAGGGAGCTAATGAGCTGAGTACAATGCCTGTAACAGAATGGAAAACACTGTCTCTCACTTTCAAGGCCAGGACTGAAGTCTTCATCGAATGTGTCTGCATATTTAGGCATTGCATGTTGTTTAGAATGGGTAAGGAGTAATAGTGCATTGAGTAGTCAATCTACATTAATTAACAGTCTTCATCACTAGATTCCTGTTCTATGCTGCAGTAAATCAGGAATCTGGTAGATCCTCAATGATCCCAAAGAGAGCCAGGGAGGGCAGATCTCGTCCGAAACCTCTCGCGGATTATCGAGATCACATCTAACAGCTTGAAGCGTGTCAAGACCCAAGGACAACAAAGGCTGATATGAGCTTCGCTCTGGGAGATAAAAATCTTCTTCACTGTTACCGGTGCCTGAGTACACACTGGAGCCGACGAGCACAAATCCCACATAATCATGCAGGCCTGCGTGCCACGTAACTCAGGATCAATCAGCTGCCGCGGCTTTCTTAATATTAAATGATGGAGTTACAAAAGGAGCCAGGTGCAGCGGGAACGAGTCACATTTTTCAAAAAGTAATCAAATTCCTGCAGCGTCAGGGACACGCTCGCCGTGAACATCTGCGGCATGTAGTCTTTGCATAATTTTTTCGCTCTAACCCGCTGCCTTTGTGTGTCACGGCGGTATGGGAATGGGGTGTGTGTGTGCGCGCGCGTGTGTGTGTAAGAACGCCAGCAGCGGACACAAATCAAACACAAACTACCAAAACAGCGGGAATGAATGTACCACCGCCAACATTCCCCACTAATTTCCACCAAGGACCTGGATAGCAGGGAAGAACAAGGCTTCCCTCAGGAGCAGCCACTATGTCAACTGTTATCAATACGCCCCTCATATTAAAGATGGAAGTCTGTATTTCATGCACGAACAATAAAATCACAGGCTAGAATTTTCAAAAAGTAGTTTTTTTTTTTTTTTTTACATGATAAGCAAACATCTTAAGCGTTGAAGAAATACATTCAAATTGATTTCTTTCAATACCTATAATTTTGAGTGAGACGGATCTGCACTGTTGTGGACACCATGCAGTAACAGATTACAATGAAATTCAATACTGCTCTTAAATAAGTTGGATGGGTTAAATGCAGAGGACAAATTCCCCCACGGGGTTCAGTATAGTATATCAATATCATCTATAAAAAATGGTAGATGCATTTTTTTCAGAGCAAGCCTTTTTTAAATAGCTTAGCCGAAGAAAATATGTGATAAATGTGGCAAAACATACAAGTTTGTTTTAAAATGTATTAAAGTATGAGTAAACAAAATACGGACAAAACAGAAAACTAGTAAAAAACACAATTTATTGGTCACTTTAAAAATTATTTTGAGCCATGCCATTTCATATTGTCCCTTAAATCATCCCTTACTGTATGCACTGACTGTAAGTCGCTTTGGATAAAAGCGTCTGCTAAATAAACGTAATGTAATGTAATGTAATGTAATGTAATGTAATCCCATGAAACTGCAGAAAGCATATTAACTCAGGCAACATAGTTTTAAACTCCGAAAAAAACACTGCCAAACAACCATTTATGTACACTTAACAAAAATATAAATGCCCCATTTGACACTTTTAAATTTTAATTAGCATTAAGGGTTTTAAAATATATTAAGTCATACACAATTCATTTTATTGTTCAATATGCAACAGATTACTGTGCATTAAAGCATGATAGTGGTGTATGGCAATCAGGGATACTCGTAGACACAGTTGGGATCACGATGAGGACGATGAGCGTGTAGGTTCGCTTCTCTCAGGCGGTTCCGGACAGTTTGAGGTGTGATACGTCTGTTGTGCAGACCAACTGTTTCATCTGCTGTGCGTGTTGCTGGTCTGAGGCGATCACGCAAGTGGAGAAGCCAGATGTGACGATCTTGTGCTCGTGTGGTCACACGTGGTTGACGAGTGTGAGGTCGATTTCCTGTACTGCCAATCTGTCTAAAACGAACTCTTTAACACCCAATTGTCCGATAGTGAGCATTCATCTGTGCAGCAACCGCTCTGGTGGACGTTCCTGCATCCAGCATTCCTATGGCGCGTTCCCGCATGATTTGCGACATTTGTGGCATAGTTACTTTTGATGAAATTTGACATTTTGGGGTGGCCTTTTATTATCCCCAGTTTTAGGGAGTGTCTGAGTTCTGTTCATGCTGTTTGAGCAGCGTCTGCACATGCCACACCTGTGTTGGGGGTGGAATCAATGCATCACAGAGCAAGAACTCACTGGTAGAGATGAACACAAATGTTGTATACAAATCAAGATAAATAACCATTTTGCACAATTAAGACATTATCAGCTCATTCGAGGTAACACATTTCATGTTACATAAATAATTTACATGGGGCGTTTATATTTTTGTTAAGTGAATAATCCCATCACAAAAATTGGGATGGAATGAAAAACTGGAAAATGTACATACAAACAGAAAGCTGTGATTTCTAAATTTACACTGCAGACAGCATGAAGACAAGATGTTTTGTCTGGTCAACTTTATTTTTTTTTTTTTTTATTTGGCATCTCCAATCCCACCTGAGTCTCGAATACCCTTTTGGTGAACTATGTACAAGGCTTGCTCGTATGCGACCCCTTGCTGCCAATTCAGGAGAGTGTAGACAGTTCGCGGCTCTCCTCCGAAGCACGCGCCTGTCAACCACCGCTTCTTTATACACTCATTGGTTGAATCTTCGCAAGTTCAGAACGAGGGCGGAGGATACCCGGACATGACCAGGCTTAGAATCTTCCTGACGAGCGCCTGTCTGGCCAACAGGAGGCGCTAGAGCAACGAACAAGGCAACTATTGTAATCCCTTCCCAATTTGCAACCCTGTAGCGCAATAGCCAGTTGTGCGCTACTCTGAAAAAGCTGCCGACCACTGCCGGCTGGTACGAAGCGGGGCTTGAACCCGCGACATGATTGTCACTTCTGCTTCGCAACGCAATGCTTTACCGAGTGAGCTATCCGGCAGCCCCCTGGTCAACTTTATTTTATTAGTCAATATACATCCATTTCTGCCATTCAAGCCAACAACAAAGTCCAAAAAAGTCAGGACAAAGGGCATTTCGGGACTAGTAATGAAGTGAAAAAAACTGAATAAATGATGTACTTTGTAACAGCTGATGACAGCATGTGATTGCAATCATGATTTGGTAGAGAAGCAGCATCAGGAAAGGCCAAATCACAGCAAAGTCGGGATGATGTTCGCTAATTTGCTCACAAATGCTTGGCAAAATCACAGGAAGGTTTAAAACCAATGTTCCTCAAAGACCGATAGGAAGGGCTTTGGTTATTTCAACCTCAACAATGCATGAAAAAATGATGAGAATCATGAAAACTGGAGGAACTTCTGTGTGTAAAGGGCAAAGGTGCAAACTTGAGCAGAGCTCTGGAGACCACCGATCATGCAGACAGCACCGATTCAAGAACCATTTATCTGTGAGTGATATGATAGCGTGGGCTAAGAACTACTTCGGCAAACCTTTGTAAAAGATAACAATAAGTAGTTACATCCACAAATTCCTGTTAAAGCTAGTCTGTGCAAAAAGGAGGCCTTTTGTAAACAGTCCAGAAGCACCGTCCACACATCTGGCCGTCGGAGGCATCTGCAATGGACTGTCATACAGTGAATATGTGTATTTTGGTTAGAAGAATCAATATTTTAGGTCTTTTTTTGGATGAAAGGAACACCATGTTCTCCGAACCAAAGGAAAAAAGGACCATCTTGACTGTTAGCAGCAACATTTCCAAAAGCCATAATCTGTCATGGTACGGGATTGAGTCAGTGCCACTGGCAGGGGCAACTTGCGCTTCTGTGAAGGCTACATTAATGCAGAAAAGTGCACTGAGATTTTGAAGCAACATAAGCTGCCTTCAAGATGACATATTTTCCAGAGATGCACATGTTTATTTCAACAAGACAAGCAAAACCGTATTCTGCTCGTATTACAAATCATGGCTGAGTAGGTGCGGGTGCTGGACTGGCCTGCCTGTAGTCCCTATTTGCTCCTAAAAGACAATATGTGCCACATTTTGAAATGCAAAATGCAGCAATGAAGACCCCGTACTGTTGCTCACTTGATCTCAGGATGAATGGAACAAAGTTACTCCCGAAACACTTAATCACTTGATTTCTTGAGTCCCAACATGTTCATTAAGTGTGTAACACTTTACAATAAGGGTACAATAATTAACATTAACTAACATTACTTCATTAACTATCAGTCAATTAGCAAGTAAATAATGCATTAGATAGCCAAATATTATAGGCATTCTGCAACGATAATTGACCATTTATGATTTTTCCGTGTTTCCCTTATTGTGAAGTTGAAAAGACCCCTAAAATATCCCTTATGCAGCACCTCAAACTTTTAAACCATAATGTATAAATTAATACCTTAGTTGATGAGAACATCATTTGTAAATGATTACCAGATGCATTAGTTAAATGTTAATTAGCTGTTAGTAAATGCTTATTACTGCATTAACTTATGTTGATGAATGTACCCTTGTTGTAAAGTGTTACCATTAAGTGTTGCGGCAGGGAAGGGCAGCATTACAAAGTGTTCGATACTTTTCCATCCCAGCTTTTTTTAAAAATATGTGGCATGAACTGAAACATTTTTATTTTGAAAAATCACCACAATTCAAGAGGTCAAAGAGCAATGTATTAATGTCGTTTAATTCTCTTCGATGAAGTACAGGTCAAAGAGGTCAAAGCACCCAGAGAGGGCATACCTCCACCAGGGCGTTTGTCACAAAGAACTGAACAAATATGGCCATGGCAGCCATATTTGTAGTTTTGTAGTCATAGAAGATTATTGGCTGATTGATAGTTTCAATAAAGTGCAGAATATGCCACAGTTCCTCTGCAGGCTCACAGTCTCACTTGCATCTGTCTCCCCAGGTATTCTCACACAGCCCTGAAGATATTGAGAACAGGGCGCTGACATGGTATATTATTTCTATCAACTTTATTAGTAAAATACTAAGATTTCCGACAAGATTATTTTTTATATTAACCTTTCCAATGTGCTTTCATCTACAGCACCACTAATATGGAAAATAAATAAATAGATAAATAAACACATCCAACACCAAAGTGAAATTAAGTAAAAAAAAAAATACTGGTTGCCTAAAACTTTTGCACAGTGCTTTAGTCTTAAGCTGGGGTTGGCTGACCAATATACCATGATTCTTGGCTGTTTGATGTATGACATTATCCATTTTAATACCAGAAAGATTTTCACCTCTGCATGAGCAAGGCCAAGGTTTCTTTCTATAAACAATCACATCCAGAGGTATGTCAGGAAACAAACAGAGGCTCCTCACCCTCAACATACATGTCATGCTGGCTGTCAAATGCAGGTGGGTATCCTTCAAAAGCATTACACCTCAACTTTCAGACTCTTCTTCTCTGATCCTGGACACCTGTTTCGCACCCTTTCTGTCTCCTCTGCTGCACTGTCTAAGCTGTTACTCTCATTGTCTCTGTCCTGCATCTTTATCTGGGGTCTGTCAGGCTGCTGGTCACTGTCACTATCACTGCTTTCTCTTCTGCTTGAGTGAGGTATTTCCCTGATAATCCTGTAGTCTGGCCGCCTGCCTGCCCTGTCCTGTCCTGTCCCTGAGTTTGGGATCATAAATAATGTGTTTGATTAACGACAGCTTGAGCATAGATTAACTAATAAAATCATACATCGAAATGAAATGAGCACAAACACCACATGCTGTACATGGCCACAGCCCCATGGATGTACATATGCGCGCGTGCATGTGTGAGCACACACACAGAGACACACACATCCGCACAAACCTGATGTAAAGTCACGCACCGTGTGAATTTCCAAAGACTAAAGAAGAACAGTGATAGCCCTGTGATAGCTGCTGTAATAACTGTTACAGATAATGCATGTTTAATTACACAGTGACCACGCATCTGCACTTCCACGCATGTACACAGACACAAACATGCACGAGCACAGAAATGCCCCTATGCATGCATTTACTCACAAACACACGTGCAGAGAGATGCACAGGCTCACAAGCACGGACATGTAAATGCAAACATGCATATAAAAGGTGCACAGGTGCGAGCATGCACACATACTGCAGAAACAAGCACGCAAATGTACCGATACAGAACTATCTGTAATAACACACGTAACTAATGCACACGAGCACGTACACAAGTAGATGCACAACAGTATTATTTCAAACGCGCACACAGGCACAAGTAAGCACACACGCACACCCCACCCCGAGCGTATGTGAGCGCACGCACGTGCACACACACACACACACACAACAGCAGTATTTATATGCTCTCTAAAACCAAATAACTGCATATCTTATTGAGTAAATTGATGTTTGATAAGCAATCAGATGACAATTTCATCATTATTTAGTAATCTAAAGTTATTCACCCAGAGTGAGACATAGTTCCTAATAAGCAGTGTATAACCATTGATGCATGACATCTCCACCAGGGGACAGTTACAGTTTTACTGACTAAAGACAACAAAAGCCATTTTCATGAACCTCTGATCAAAGTATTCCTTATGCCATAAATAACTAGAACACATTTTCACTTGCCTGTTTTTGGTGGGGTAAAATAAATTCACAAATGTTCCAGAACTAAAAGACTGAAATCCTCCAGCCTGTCTTTTTGGATGTATGATGCAATATTTCAGCGTAAGAAGAAGTCACAAAGACAATAATCAAATAAAAATATAAAAAAGGGTTAGGAAGAGCTCCCCACGCTGGTTTAGAGGAATGAATACAAATTTTGAGATTTCAAACGGCTGTTGAATATACGTGTACTACAGCGGGCACTGTAATTCATATGCATTACTTTATTTCAAATTCAGCGTGTGAAGGGTAAAAAATCCCCAGAATCTCTTTGATGCATTTTCTCTTGTACTTGCGCATCTTGCACATCTGTATGAATCAGATTTTGTTTTATTTAGCGAACCAGTCGAATTTGAAGGCTAGTTATAGTACTTCCATCGGAATTTACCACATTATCTGCGCACTTGCCACTAAATAAAGATTAGCCACTCCAAAATACCGTTGCAATTTTGAATGCCTGATGAGAGAGAGGGCAAAATGTAACATTTTGAGTCGCTTCCTCACAAATACGTAATAATTTCAAATGAGAAAAATAGGGGGGCACCATCTCAGTGATGTCAATAAAATATCACACACTGATGGTGTTCACGAACGGGGGATTATTCAGCCTTGGAGGAGGTTGGCGGTCTCGGATCGCACTCGTTAGAAATTCCATCCATTCCTGCTTAAGGAATATCAGAGTAACTCACAGGTAAATAATTGATATTCAGAGCATGCAGGTAAACCCTTGTATGATGCAGTACTCTCCTCAGGGAGCATCACATGAAGGATTCATATACAGTGCCGTGAAAAAAGTATTTGCCCCCTTCCTGATTTCTTCTTTTTTTTTGCATATTTGTCACGCTTAAATATTTCAGATCATCAAACAAATTTTAATATTAGACAAAGACAACCCGAGTAAATATAAAATGCAGTTTTTAAATGATGAGTTCATTTATTAAGGGAAAAAAGCTATCCAAACCTACCTGGCCCTATGTGAAAAAGTAATTGCCCCCTAAATCCTAATAACTGGTTGTGCCACCCTCGGAAACAACAACTGCAATCAAACATTTGCAATAACTGGCAATGAGTCTTTCACATCACTGTGGAAGAATTTTAGCCCACTCTTCTTTGCAGAATTATTTTAATTCAGCCACATTGGAGGAGTTTTGAGCATGAACGACCTGTTGAAGGTCATGCAACTGCATTTCAATAGGATTTAAGCCCGGACTTTGACAAGGCTACTCCAAAATCTTAATTTTGTTTTTTTTTAAGCCATTCAGAGGTGGACTTGCTGGTGTGTTTCAGATCATTGTCCTGCTGCATAACCCAAGTGCGCTTGAGCTCGAGATCACAATCTGAGGGTTGGACATTCTCCTTCAGGATTTTCCGGTAGAGAGCAGAATTCATGGTTCCATCGATTATGACAAGTCGTCCAGGTCCTGAAGAAGCAAAGCAGCCCCAAACCATCACACTACCACCACCACGTTTGACTTTTGGTATGGTGTTCTTTTTCTGAAATGCTGTGTTAGTTTTACGCCTGATGTAACGGGACGCACACCTTTCCAAAAGTTCAACTTATGTCTCGTCAGTCCACAGAATATTTTCCCAAAAGTCTTGGGGATCATCAAGATGTATTTTGGCAAATGTGAGACGAGCCTTCGTGTTCTTTTTGGTCAGCAGTGGTTTTTGCCTCGGAACTCTCCCATGGATGCCATTTTTTGCCCAGTCTCTATCTTATTGTTGAATCATGAACACTGACTTTAACTGAGGCAAGTGAGGCCTGCAGTTCTTCAGATGTTATGGGTTTTTTGTGACCTCCTGGATGAGTAGTTGATGCGCTCTTGGAGTAATTTTGGTACGCCGGCCACTCCTGGGAAGGTTCACCACTGTTCCAAGTTTTCTCCATTTGCGGTTAATGGCTCTCACCGTGATTCGTCAGAGTCCCAAAGCCTTAGAAATGGCTTTGCAACCCCTTCCAGACTGATAGATGTCAATTTTTTCCTCTCTCATCTGTTCTTGAATTTCTTTAGTTCGGGGCATGACATGTTGCTTTTTGAGATCTTTTAGCCTACTTCACTTTGTCAGACAGGTTCTATTAAAGTGATTTCTTGATTCAACAGGTCTGGCAGTAATCCGGCCTGGGTGTGGCTAGTGAAACTGGACTAAAAAAAGTGGTTAATCACAATTAATTAATGATTTAACAAGGGGGGGGGGGGCATTACTTTTTAAAATAAAATAATAAAGTCCGCACACTGAAGGACAATGCTTCATTGTCCTTCAGTGTGCGGACTTTATTATTTTATTTTGTGGATTCTTACATTGTCCTGCACCTGAAATTGAGTGAATGTGCATGCTTTATTTCCTTATTTTGGGCAATTACTTTTTCACATAGGGCCAGGTAGGTTTGGATAGCTTTTTTCCCTTAATAAATGAAATCATCATTTAAAAACTGCATTTTGTATTTACTCAGGTTATCTTTTTCTTATATTCATATTTGTTTGATGATCTGAAAGTGTGAAATTTAAGTGTGAAAAATATGCAAAAAGTAAGAAATCAGGAAGGGGGCAAATACTTTTTCACGGCACTGTAATTATGACTTCTGGTGGCTCAGTTCTCCACAGTTATGGTTTCCTCCAAAGTTGCCAGGATGTGCAGAAACATTTCAAAATATTTGTACTCAATGAAGTAGCTGATTAATTGACATATCTGCTACTGTTGCCTGGCAACTCTGGAATTTCAGAGAACCTATCCAGTAGAATTACACTTGTAGAATTTTCTTTAAAAAGCATATGCTCTTATTGGTTAAAGGAGAAACAAATGAAAAACAGGCCCACTTGCTATATCTTGCATTTTTTTTTTAGATTATTTTTTTTGGGAGTTTTCTCCTTTATTTGACAGTGCAGTGGAGATAGACAGGAAGGGTGGGGAGAAGAATGGGGAAGACATGCAGTAAATTGCCTGGGCCGGATTCGAACCCAGGCTGCTGCGGGAAGGACTTAGCCTTATGGTACGCACACTTAGCCGATGAGCCACCGGGCCACCCCAATATATCTTGCATTTTTAAAGTAATCAAAGTGCAAGGAAATATGTTTCATGGTTATTGACATTTGCTGTGAAAACAAATCAAGATTTTGAGGCTGCAGGTGAAATTTCTCCAGGACTAAAGATAATGAAAAATTAAGTGTGCCCAAAACAGAAAAGTCCAACAGCAGGGGTCTCAAACTGACCCGTAAAAGGGCTGAGGGGCTGTAGGTTTTCATTCCAACCAAGCAGCAGCACACCTAATACAACTAATCAACTGTGCAGGCTGAGATCAGTTGATGAAATTAGTTGTATCAGGTGTGCTTCTGCTTGGTTAGAATGAAAACCCGCAGCCCCTCGGCCCTTTTACGGACCAGTTTGACACCTCTCTCCTACTGGCTAGCTTGTTTAAATGAGAGCATGCCAGAGCTTCACAGTACAAGCAAATAAATTATTTATGTTTCTAAGACTACAGGAAACTCAGAATTCACTCACTCAAAATCAAAACAAAATTAAATAAAAGAAAAAAATACTTTATTCTGGAAATATCTGCCAGTATGCTTGGACGTGAAAACCACCACAATCAATCTTCACATGCCAAATTTTAAAATTTATCACAAAAGGTTTTTATTCAGAGTAAACTGACTTTCAAATGCCATTTACGGTGCATTTTCACAAGGCAAAAATAGAGTTTATGAGATTTAAGCATCATCTGAAATGCACCCCACCCCAATCACATCTCCCATCTTGCGTGTTCTTCAGCAGATCATCTCCCAGCATCATGTGTAAAGCAGAGGTATCAGAGAGGAATTTGACAGGACCCCAAAGCCGTCAACAAAATATTTAAATGTGCAAAAAGGCCCTTGCTTGGGTATGTCTAGGCATCATGAATTTTCCTCGTTCCCTGGCATCCCTAAGGAGGCCCTGTCAATGTGTGATAGCAGGTGCCAGCTCAAACAGCCCTCTCCTGTGGCGTTTAGCGATTTAACTTCTCTTATTAACCTGCTTTCTAAAAGTACACCAGCACAGATATATGACAAGGACTCCGACTGCATATGGTATAAAATGTTTGTAAACTTCTCTGACACACATAACTTCCCAGCTAAAAATACCAGATGTAGTTTCAACTCAACATAAACACAAATGTTGATGAACCTTTCAGTGACTATTCCACTTATCACCAGACAAGCCTTTCTGGTATTCAAAACGGCAGCTCAAAAATAAGTTATAGTTAAGCATAGAGTGATACAGACATTTTTGGGTAGTTTTCATGCAATTTTTTTCTGGCCGAAGGTTTAAGGAACTATCATGAGCTTATTTAGAAGCCAAAACTTTTTTGAAACATCAGATCTGAGAACGGATTTTGGCGCCCACCATCGAACATGAACATGTATTCTAAACAGTGCACAGCAGCAACAGCAACAGATTCACTAGGTTTATAAATTATTTACAACACGTTGCTGATGAATTATATGTATTTTACAAGTTCTTAGTTGCTTTTAGATCAGTTCACGTACAAGAGTGGCTAAATATAGACATGACTAATATTTGCGCTTGCATTACTATGTGAATTTTTTTTTTGACTTCTTTGTAGCCTTAAATTTCTCACCTATTTTTTTATACCCACACAAGTATAAGCTCTTGGAAATACCGTGGACAAAGTGTTCATTCAAAGTTAAGTACGAATTCATATTAACTGCCCGGCAGCCATTTTGAATACGCAAATGAGGTGAAAAATCGCACAGTTCAAAACTGCACTCTTGAGGGAGGCCTTGTGGCCATTTTGAATATGCACATAAGGGGGGAAAAAAGTACATGGTGCACGACTAGACCATTGGGGACCTGTACGTAGAATTTGTTGAAGATCCACTCAGTATTTTTCTTGGAATAGCAATGTCAAATCAATTCAATGTGACGACCTGGAAGCCTTCCTGAATATGCAAATGAGATAAAAAATCACATGGTACCTAATCACACCTCAGGGAGAACCTGTACATAAAAATTGAGAAAGATCCATCGCGCAGTTTTACGGGACTCAAAATTGAAGATGAAGGCCGGTTGGTAATTTAAATATGCAAATGAGGCAAAAAAAAATGTACACGCTGTACATCGAGATCATAGGAGGGACCTGTGTGCCAGCAACAGGAACTGTTAATGGACAGATGGCGGACAATAGTCAGTGGAACATGGAGACAAAATGTTTTGATAAGCTCACTACACACAGAAAAATGCTGGTTCCTTAACGGTCCTTTGGCGTGAGTTGAAATGTTAAATAGGACCACTGCCAGACAAAGAACTTCATAAGCCCCTGTTTGGTTCTATTATCCGATATACAAACCTAAACTAAGTTCAAGAACCAGGAGAGAACCTTTTTTCAGCCTCCGCATTGTTCTAGAGGTTCTCCACTTGTTCTTCAGCTAAGTTTAGACGAGTTTACTTGGGAAAGAATAAAAACACAACATTGACGTGATAGAAATATTCCAGTATCCCCACACAGAGAACATAATAACCTGTCTGCTATCATTGTGGACCTGTATGAACTCCACAGCGGTTAGTCAACCTTATTCCATTTCTGTCAAGCACAATTTTATTTAAGCAATATAGTGCAAAATGGCACCTCAGATGGTTCTATATGGCGCCATGTGACAGAGGTGCGAAACAGTGCCTTGTTAAGATGAGTGCCATATAGCACCAAAATGGGTTCCCCCATGATTATGATCCAAACCACTGCTTTTGGGTACTGTTTCTCATCATTTTTGTTTAGACTGCATCTCTGACAACAGTGAGCTAAAAATGTTGAAGGTTACCTACACTTGTTTTCCCTGATGTGATAAAGTGCATGATGGTACGCGTTCTTCCATGAGTGCCCAGCCCAAAAGCTACTGAATTATTCATATAAAATTCCACACTGCAGCTCTGAAAGGGTCACGTTTATTCAGAAAATCTTCACGCAAACCCACTGTGATACGTAACCCACATTTTACCTCCTTCTCAAAATGGATCATCTCGCAGAACAACTCTGCATCTTGACAAATACACAGTCACCCTTGAGACTGCTTGCATGCATGAAAAATGACATGGGCGCATGACACTATAGCATGAGAACAGCAAATTTAGCTCTTCACAGCTCAAGCTGTTCCTGTCACTGAGGCTTGTTACTGCATTAACACTGAAAAAGGGAGTTTCCACACTGTTTTACATACATCCTGACACATGATGATTTGATGAAATTTTTTTAATGACTTTTTCCTGTTATGATAGTATATTGGTTACACCTTTTTTTTTTTCCAGAAATCTCAAGTTCCCCAGTAAGTATTTAAATTAATTTTACTTTTTGAGTAATTCAATACGGTTTCAACAAATTTAAGAAAATTTTCCCACCTGACCCCCTCAGATTTGCCTGAAAAAATTCTAAATCAAAGCTTTATTAGTGTATAGGAACTGTGCAGAACTGACATATCAACTGTACTCGTGCCAAATATGTAGCATACCAAATTTCAAGATCATACCTGTCATAGTTGTTGAGATATCAGCATTTAAAAACTGGATTTCATTTCCTGACTATAAAACGAGCTCCAAATATGGCTAAATATTGCTTCCTTTTATGATTTTTATTGCAAAAACTACAACAGATACAGATCTGAAATTTTGCACAGTTCCTATATACTAATAAAGCTCTGATTTAGAATTTTTTTCAGGAAAATCTGGGGGGGTCAGGTGGGAAGCATTTGTTGAAACGGTATGGAGAGACTCTTTTGTCATTATTATTCTTTGCCAATGAGGACCTAACAAGGGACAGAATGTGACTGCCTCAATGAGCAGGCTGCAGTTTCTTTGATTACCGCTTTGCTATTAGTATGAGGCCAAAAATATTACACTCTTAAATTCATATTGTAGGTTTATGAGCCGTGCAGTTTGTGTTTTAGGCCGAGCGCCAGCTGCGTCTTAAATATTTGATGACTTTTTAAGTCCTCAGGTAAGCAATTACAGTCAAGCCCAGGTTCACTTACGTTACAGATCAGCAAAGTGACAAAATGGCTTCTGCTCTACTGAGCATGCCCGGAAACACTGCAGAGAAATAAAGCCTGGCATTCAGCCCTTTTAGAAGAGGACTTCAACCATCTTCTGCATAGCAAGTAGCAAACAAGACAAGATAAAAATTCCTGCTTATCTCTCTTGGAACAGACCTTTTCTCTCAAATGCAGGTCCTAAAAAATATGTATTAGCTACATAAATGAGTGTGATACACATTGCAACAGTGTAGTGCAACCATCCTGTTACACTGTACCTGGGCAAAATGAGAGAAAAGGTACAAAAGACATTTTCCATTTCATGACTGCTAACACTTCTAATTCAGAGGGGTCCTACATAAGGATTCACCCTATTCAATGCAATCAATGTCTTACAGAAGAATTTGTGGTCTGGATTCCTTTTTGCATTCAAAAGAGCCATTCTCTTACACAACTCAGGATTAACATAACTTAAAGGTCAGATTCGCAAATAAGCCTTATCGTTCCCTTGCAGAGATGTGCTCTTAATGCGATTCTTCGCTATAGCAGGCACGCTAATACGCTCATGGAGAAATGCATTAATTGAAGTGGGGTGGGGAGGTGGGAGAGGGGGGAGAGAGAGAGAGAGAGTGAGAGAGAGAGAGGAGGAGTGTAAGCAGACAGAAGGAAAGAGTGAACGACAGATAGAGAGATGACCCACATTTCCGTATGCAAATAGGCAATGGGAGAAAATACTGAACATTTGTACTTCCAGATGGAGGCTTAGACTGATATTGGGAATGGCGTTTCATCAGTCACATCATGCGCAGTTAATCATTGGCTCATCATGCAGCTAAGTGACTGCTGATTGGTTCAAACCTGCTCAGCACAGAACAACTAAAGCTCAAACAACTAGGTAGCTAATAGGCTTTGCTCAGTCTGCATTGCCCAAATGACAAATACTGATCGCAAATCATGATGTCATTACAATGAATGGCAATATCTGATCAAGAAATAATAACAGTTGTGATGTGCTGCAGTACCAAGCCAAAAAAGGTTAAAATAATGCTTTATCATTCATCTATATTTTTATTTGTCATAATCTGGTAACTGTTTCATTTTTTATTATAATTCAGTATAGAATCATGACTTGTATGATGAGGTTTCACAATTATCGTAACAGTAATTTATTTTGTAATCATGCTATAATTTATATTACTTATCTCCTCTTCATTTATTCTCCCTGCCAAATGAGTAACTCAGTATCTGATATTGAATACAAAGACAGCGAACAAAATTTCAGAGCATCATGATTTATGATTTCTCATCATGAAACTGAGATGTTTGCAATCAGTGAATTAATTATATAATTCAGCCTTGTGCAATGCTCAAATTTCCCTGCCAAGCAGAACAGAATTCATGAGCACTGAGGAAAACAATGAGAGAAAATGGTCACTTAATATACAGATATTTATCGCCCTGATATCAAACTGTTATTAGGCCAATGGGAAATTGAATGAATAAATCCTGTATTGCGCATCCTAACATTGAACAACACCCATGAGTTCATTGTAATGCCTGACCCCAGCGCCCACTTGGCATTTCACTTCATATACTGCCAATTAGAGAGAAGCCAGGAACCACAATGACAAATATGATCATAATTTATTGTTGAATTGATTCTCTGATGTAATAATTTCTAATTATTCTTTTTATGTAATAAAAAAAAATACTTGCAATGTAGGATGATATGAATACGGAACTCTTCAGGGCATGCATCGCTATTTCTGACATAATGTGGTCTAACAGGGTACATTATCCCAATCCAAAGAGTACAATGAAGAACAAATGATAGCTGTAAAATTCTGGGATCACAACAGTGGTGGGAATACCAAAAACTAGCAAACAAAGTGCAAAGTGCTCTCCCAGGACTGAGTTTGACTGCCGCTGTACATGAATGCTTTAAAAAAAAAAAAAAACCTTCTAACACTGTAAAAAATAAGTTTTCAAAAGTTTAACTTAAAGGTATCCATTGACTTGACTAATTATGACTGCTTGTCTTCAAGCTGAGTTAACTCAAATTCATTTAACTCACATTTTTCAGGCAGCCAGTGAACTTTCATTTCTAAGTATAACCAGCTTGAAATGTATTACAGTGAAAACACCGACTCCTTAAATGGTGACTGCTGTTCTAAACTCTCAGTACTTTTACCGCTAACTTTGTGGACCATCTCCACACTGCCCTTTTCCACAGCTCCTGAACCTGTATAGTGTTCTCTCCCTCTCTAATTGGCTCCTTTTATTGGTTTTTCAGCCGGCCCGCTTCAAAACCGTCTCTAGTGCCGAATGGGTCAGCACTGTGCAGCGCCGGAGGTGAGGTGTGCGCAGTTCTGAACTGCGCTCTCTCCTGGGTAATTCTCTGTTTCTCAGTCCTAGCTGTACTAAAGGGGTGCTGGAGCCTGGAGGATAAGCCCCTATCACAGAAATGACAATGGAGGGCCTGAGGGAAGCTGAGGTGTTATTGAGAGGTAATAGGGTGGCGGTAATCCACGTACGGCCACGCTGTCGTACACGAGGCAGGGAGGGCCGAGCCCACTGTTTGTCACTGCAGAGCCAAGCCAGGAGTTTGCTGGTCAAGGAGGTAAGAGAAGATTACATTAAATGTGTATCCAGCTCAGGTCCTCATGCAACCATGTACATGCATGCACACACACCTGCACACACACAAACACGCACACACGTGCGCGCGCACGCACGCACAGGCACGAACACACACATTTGTACAGCTGTACTTATGAGGATACTGTATTGACTTACATTTACTCTCAACAGCCTTTTATAAACCCTAATCGCAACCAATTAATGCCTAACCTGATACTAAACCTAACCGTAACCCTAACTTTAACCACTTGGACATAATCCTTCTAAATCCTCTGCGAGAACCACCCAAAATGTTCTCACAACCTCCATTGTCTTCACTGCATCTGTAATTTCTTTTTTTTTTGTGATCAAAAGTTTTTATTGATTTTTAGACAAACAGGGGGGCACCGCATCTGTAATTTCTCAAGAGTTTGTTCTTGCAAGTATATCTATACGAGCCCTCACAAAGACACGCAGACACAGACACACACACATATACACACTCATAATTACTGAATTCAGAGAGTAAAATATGAGGTACATGTAATGTGTTTGCTTCCTATCCAACATCCCATCTGGTTTTCCTGGGGACCAAACACTCTGCTATGAGCTGGAGCCCTGAGTGTGTGAGTGTGCATGATTCCTCTCAACGCAGAGTGAAAAAGAGGAGCAATTCATCTCCAGGGCAGGATTTCTCAGCATAAACAATGAGCCGTCAGAGGAGAGTTACAGTTGTTATTATGCTGAAGGCGGCGTTACACACAGACGCTCACGGCGAGATCAGGCTCTCATCTGCCTTTTCATCCCGCCACAGGACACAGCGAGGGTCGGCCATTACGAGGCCCGGCTTCACGGATGGATCTCTCATCTGAGGACTGTACTGCAGCAGAAAGGTGACCCTCCCTTTCACTGTAGCTGGGGGGAAGCAGATCAGCGCGAAGGCAGTAGCTTTACACGCACGTGATGCGGCGAGGCTTAAATCGGAGCTGACGTCAGGCAGATGGAGCCATAAAGCTTTAATCCAGGAGAGGAAGCCCGTCTGGTGCAGCGCAGGCACTGCAGAGGGGCTGCTTCTGTGAGCCACACCAGTGACACTGCCCAAGACCCACCTGTGCATCACTTACACCTCAGAGAGGAAGTGCACACTTTAGACAGGAAGTCACCTCTGTCCACACCTTAGAAAGGAAGTCACCTCTGTCCACACATTAGACAGGAAGTCACCGCAGTCCACAACTTAGAAAGTCAACTTAGTCCAGATCTTAGACAGGAAGTCACTATAGTCCACACCTTAGACAGGAAGTAACCTTAGTCCACACCTTAGACAGGAAGTCACCTTAGTCCACACTGTAAACAGGAAGTCACCTCAACACTTCCTGTCCAACAACTGCAGTTCCAAAGCATACTTCCCTTACACTTATGCAATCTGCAATGTTTATCTGACATTTTCCTCTTCAAATCATTATGTACATAACAATATCTAGGCTCTCCAATGTCAATGTAATCCTCACAACCCTATAAATCAAACCAGGAACTTGAAATGCATAGTCCATATAATGCAGGCGTATTCAACCTTATCTAGACAGGGCCGGTGTGGGTGCAGGCTTTCATTCCACCCAGTAACTAACAGTCCTGTTAAAACTGATCAACACCTGAAATCTTCGCTAAAACCCTGATAAGCAGAATCAGGTACGTTACTGATTGGTTGGAATAAAAACCTGCACCCACATTGGCCCTTTCTGGATAAGATTCAGTTATATAATGATATTGGGCAATGTTTTCACAATCTAAGCGCACAGTCTGAAGCTCATGGCGCGAGTGCAGTGGGGCCTGTCCAAACCTACTTTGGCTATTTTAATGGCAGGTAATCTGAGCGCAAAGTGAGGCCAGTATAAAGGCTACATACATCAGTTCTACATACTGGTTACATTTTGTCCTTCAATACCAATACAGATCCGATCATAAAAATGCAAATTTGGGCCCAATGTGTGGTCAGACAACCGATATATCAGATGTTTGACATACAGATGTATTACCAGTGGCAAGTGCCGTCAGATGTTCACCCTTTAGTAACCCTGCATGATTTCAACGCATGATTGGTCTCAAGCTATTCCCGTTTAAGTTCAGACAATTTATTTACTGAATTATCAAGACCAATACACGGCCTATAATTATTAAAAATGATAAAGGCCAAGTGATTATCTATTGGCTACATTTATATTATGGATGTGACATTGTATGGATAGCAATAATCTGAATAAATGCAAAAAAAAAAAAAAAAAAATCAAAATTGTCGTTGACTACCACTTTTAATTTTTGTATTTTTTCAGCAGGGCCCTTGATTTAATCTGGATGTTATTAGCATTCAAAAGCATACATCTGAAGAAGAGGAAATCTGAGACATACCAAACCATACTAAACTTTCAAGCAAAAGGCTTTAATTACAACAAGCCTCGAAAACTAATTTTTACAAATCTGTGCAATTTAATCCAGAAACTCTTTACCGCAAGGCCACAGGGCTAACCAGTGCACCACCGACGACCCTATACATACTGACTAAAACAATATACCTGAACCCAATTCCCATCTCAGATTAATGTAATAAATTAATGAAATTGCAATTCCCTTTCCCCAGTTCCAATCTCAGATCAATATAGTAAATTAAGAAAATTAAGATTCCATTTCCCTAATCTCATTTAGCAATGGCATCAAATAACAATGCAAAAGTACACAATTTGTGTTTTATATTGATGATTGGGCAGAGAATGTGTAGCCTACAGAGAGTCAAATTTTTCCAGTTAAAGTACTGCAAACATAGTTTGCTCTAACAGTCCTTTAAAAGGCCTTACTCAGTACTGCTGCCTGCTAACTATTGCACCGAGTGCCATCCTTACACCAGTGTGATTTATCTAAAGGTCAGACACAGTCAATCCAGTGAAGGAAAACAAAGACATTTTATAGATTTTTCAAAGTGATGAGAACCAGGTTTACAAAGCAGAAATTTTACGGCACCCCAGTTCTCCAGCTTTAATGGGACATTGGAGATTCTGCAGATCTACACTGTTTATTTTCCACTGCTTAGCAGACCCAGTCTGGTCCCTGTAGCTTTGGCCTCTCTTTCCAGACAGGTTAGGATTACTCACTCCTTTCTGTCTGCCTTGACCAGAGTTTTTGACGCTTGACGCGAGACCTCGCCCGTGTAAATACAAAGCAAGAGGAATACGTTCACCTCCAAGGCCCAAAACACTCACATAGTGAGTGCAATGTTGATAAAGTTTTGATAATAGGATAAGTTAGTGATTAAGGAAGTGATAACTGAATAAAACATGAATGTACTCAGTGTTAATGAGAAAAACTGTGAAGATTAGACTGCATTAGACCGAATAGACTGACTGCATTTTGGGAATACGGAGGGAAAATTCAGGGGTTCCAGCCTAACTTCCTCTTCTCAGGGCTCCAGAACACTGCACATTCACAGCTCACAGGAAGAAATCGTACCTCCAGACATTTCCCAGAACCTTCTGGACACATGGAGGAAAGATGGAACCCTAGAGCTGAATTTCAAACCAGTGGGAAGCACTTCTGTGCTTTGACCTTGGATCATGGAACTGATATCCTCCAGCAGAAGTCTCTGAGGGGAATCTTTTTTTGGAGCGAACGAAACCATGGTTACAAGAGCAGCGAGAAACTACCAGGCCTTTATCCTTCAGAAGACAGCATTCTCCATCATTAAAACATCCGTGTTCTCTCAAACGAGAGATAATATAAGAATTATACAGGGCCTGTGTTGTGCTAGCTGGAGCCACTCGCTGCTAAACTGGTGAAACGAAAAGCACACTGCGCAGAAGAAAAAAAATAATCATGGATTTAAGGTCACCTGCTCTAATATTTCATATGGGCTGTGACCTTGTCTGCTGGCGTGATCCATAGGCGGTCGACTCCGGAGCCGTGCGGTGCTTACTTATCCGTGACACGTCGACGGTGCCAAGGATCATGCACCGACTGCTTATGGGCAAACCAATAAAACAGGCTCCCCCCTTCCAAAGAAAAGGAAAGAGATATATTCCCTGCATTCAGCGAACGCAAGTGGCGTCCACGAGCGAGTAACGGAACCATAAAACACAAAACATGCATCTGTTGTCACCACTTAAAAAGCGTATAAATCACTCGGCGCTCGTTCCAAACTGACCCAGCAGAATAAACGGCCAGATTGGTTTACGGAACGTGAAAATGTGCACTTGTCATCACAAAGCCTTGGGCGCCAGAGGAAGTTGAAATAGACGAATCAGCAGAATGCAACTTTTTTTGGAGCCCGGCCTTTAGTTTTTGAAGGAAAAAAAAACCGGAAACCGCAAACAGGTAAAGCAAAGTTTTGAGCTGCTCTGCATGCAGCCAGGCAATAACAGAACCCGCCCTGCTACAGGACCTATTCTCTGAACAGAACCATAAAAGGAACCATCCCCTTGTTGTTAAATTTCTGAAATTTCTCCTGTTTAAACGACCCACAATGCACTGCAGTTTGCTGGTCCCTCGATGGAGTGTGAAAGCACTGCCATTTTTGTGAGTATCCTAACACCAGATATGGAGGAATACTCCATCTAGGCACCCGTTTTTGAAATGCAATTTCCCCGACAGAAAAGAGGGAGAATTGCGGGGTTACAGCAACCATTATGGAGTGACCTCACCCTATTTTCAGTGTGAGCCATTATCCGCAAAATAAAGCGGGCCGCATCCGTCTATGGGCGTTTTTCTATTCTCGCTCGAGGTTATCAGTCAACAAGACTGCTTCAAAATCCTGAGAAGAGTGTTTTCCCTCCTTTTATTGTCATAGGTGGCACACTAGCGTTCAATGAACGTTTTCATAAATTTGAAAGTTACATTTATAAAATGCTGTCAAAGAGATGAACACCATTTACAATGAAATGGGGAATCACACTGCCTGAATGCTGTCATCAATCATATCTCACATAGTGTTATAATGCCATACAGATATGATTCTATTCACATGTATTAATTCCCACGTCAATTATGCTTTATCACAATGAATGTCGAGATATTCAACTCTAAATTGAATAGGAGAATTAGAATAAATTGTGTCTGATAGTGAAAAATAAAGAAGCGTGCCAAATCTAATCGGACCAGTGCCCATTTTACGTGAGTTTGCGTGTTCTCACTGTGTTTGCTTGTTTTCTTCAGGTAATTCTTACAGTCCAAAGCAATGCATGACAGGTTATTGGGAGACTAAATGAGTGAATGGTGTTTGAATGCTGTGATGGACTGGTGTGCTCTCTCTGGCCAATCATATGTTGAGTTAGGTTCCAGTCCCCCTGATAACCTTGACTGAAAATAAGAAGATTAGGTAATGAATGGACAGATTATTACAATTACAAGGCCATTATGCAGCAACGAATACAGTGAGGTGTAATGTGGTAAATAGCCACTAGATGGCAGTATTGACTTTTTTTTTTGTGAAGCCCAGTCTGAAGCTAGGTTGGGCATGTCCAGGGCATGCCCAGAGGGGAAAGTCCCAGAAATGGGAGGGGGCTGGACAAGAGTATATAAGGAGAAAAATCGAGAGTGTGTAGTAGTAGGAGAAATTGCAAGAAGGATACATTTGACCAGACCTGTCACTCTTTTCAAGACCTTTTAAGCTTTTTGTGGATTTTTGCCTGTGTTGGAGCATTTTCCTGTCCCAGGACATCACAACAGAGCAGCCCATCTCCATTACAGGGAACTGTAAATATCTTATTTTTTATTTTATTTCAATCTTGGTCAGTAGGGTAGAGAGTAGATTGGTTCTGTTTGTTTAATTAAATCTGTTGAACTTAAAGGATTTTGTCTGTCATCCCTTGCTGTCCGTGACGCCATAACAAATCGACGCCATAACAAATTGGGGCCATAACAAATTGGGGGCTCGGGTCCGGGGTAGACCATTGTGCGAGTCATTTATTGAAAATCTAAAATTTCAAATAGTGAAATTGTTTTTTGAATTTTCCTAGATATATATTGGCAGATCAACAGCAATGGATGATTTCTTGGCATCACCAACCGTAGAGGTTTTAAAGTCTTTTAAAAAGACAGAACTGCTAGAAATATGCAGACAGTTAGAGCTGACAGATGTAAAACCAGCCATGCGAAAAGCAAGACTGGCTAGAGAGATTGTTGAATATTACATTGATGAAAATGTGTTTGCACCAGGAGATCTGGAACAGTTTCGGTGGAAAATCCAAATGTAGAATTGGAACTTAAATTAAAAAATGCTAGAAATTGAAGAAAAAAAAAAAAAACAAAGGCAGTTTGAGTTAGAAAAATTAGCAAGAGAAGAGAAAAAGAGGAAAGAGCAGAAAGAGAGAGACAAAGACAGAGAGATTTCGATTTAGAAAAAATTAGACAGGGAAGAAAGGCTCCAAATGGAGCTACTAAAAATAAAAATTCAGGCTGAAAATAAATTTCACGCCAGCCAGGAGGTAAAAGCTGGTGCCTCCATTTTCAGAGAAGGAGGTTGATAAGTATTTCCAGTGCTTTGAGAAGGTAGCTAAGAGTTGTCAGTGGCCAAAGGAACACTGGCCTCTGATGTTGCAAACTGTCCTCAAGGGTAAAGCTCAACAAGCCTATTCGGCTTTGTCTGCAGATGATTCCTCTGATTATGAGGTTGTCAAAAGGTTATTTTGACAGCTTATGAGTTGGTTCCAGAGGCTTACCGACAGAAATTCAGAGGTCTGAAGAAATCTGACAATCAGACTTATGTTGAATTTGCTAACGAGAAGAAGGTTTGCTTTTGAGCGCTGGTGTACTTCTATGGAGGTCAAGGATGATTTCAACTCACTAAAAGAGATGGTGTTAGTTGAAGAATTCAAGAACTGTGTCAAGGATGATATTAAGACCTACCTTAATGAGAAGCAAGCACTGAATTTGCAATCAGCTGCCAAGTTTGCAGACGAATATGTTTTAACACATAAGTCCAAATTTCAGTCTAGCAGTAACAATAGATGGTCCCAATTTCAGAAAAAAGGTAACGGTGATACCCAAGATTCCTCACCCAAAGACAAAGACAAATCTGGTGATGGTGCTCAGAAATCCAGTAAAAGGTCTGAACAAAGTGTGAAAGCTGACAGTGACAAAAGTGGTCTAGTTTGCAATTATTGCAAGAAATCTGGTCATGTTACAACTAACTGTTGGTTCCTTAAAGCTAAGAAAGAACAAGAAAAGGATACCAAACCCAATGCCTTTGTGAAGACAAGGTTAGAAACCCCTGTAGTAGATGGCCGATCTGCTAAATTGCCTGCTCCTTGTGAGGCTAAGAAGCCTGATACTGCTGACTTTGTGAGGGAGGAATTCCTTCCATTTGTGTCAGAGGGATTTGTGGCTCTGAATGAGCATTCTCCTCCTGTCCCCATATATATCCTAAGGGATACCGGAGCTTCTCAGTCACTTTTGTTGATGGACTCCTTGGAGTTACGTGATGAGACCGCTTCTGGGGATTTCATACTTGTACAAGGTATTGAAGGGAGGACTGTATCTGTACCCCTGCGCTCTGTATTCTTGAAGTCAGATTTAGTTACAGGACAGGTAAAGGTGGGACTTATGTCAAGTCTACCTATCAAGGGTGTTTCTCTGTTGCTAGGCAATGACCTGGCTGGGGGCAATGTTCCCTTGTTCATCTTACTTCGAGCACTGAAGATGGCGATGAAGACCCATCTCTGTATCCTTCCTGTGCAGTGACTCGTTTATGGCCAAGAAGGCTCAAGAAGAAGACGATGTGGTGCCGTCCAGCACCTTTAGTCATGACTCAGGTGGTTCGCCTCATGACTCTGTTCAGCCTACTATGGTTTCTCCGTTTGAGGACTTATCAGACACTTTTATCAGTTCTCTATTCAGCCAGCCAGATGGGTCTGGTGATTCTGATGTGTCTGGAGACTTGTCTCTGTCCAGAAAGCGGTTGATTCAGGAGCAAACTAATGATCCTGAAATTTGTGTACTAAAAAAGAGAGCCCTTCCTGATGAAGAAATAGACGAGTTCCAGTTGGGTATTATCTCAAGGATGGAGTGTTGATGCGAAGTGGCGCCCTCCTGATATCCCTGCCAATGCAGATTGGGCAGTGGTCAAGCAAATTGTTGTTCAAGGTCTACAGGAATGAGATCTTAAGAATGGCTCATAGTTTGCCTTTAGGAGGTCATCTTGGTGTTAACAAGACTGTTGACAAGATCATGAAACACTTCTTCTGGCCTGGACTTGGAAAGATGTTTCCAACTTTTGCAAAACCTGTCACACTTGTCAGGTAGTTGGAAAACACCAGTTAGACCCACCTGTAGCTCCATTGCAGCCTATCCCAGCATTTGGGGAGCCCTTCTCCAAGGTCATTGTTGATTGTGTTGGTCCATTACCCAAGACTAGATCTGGAAATCAGTACTTGTTGACAATCATGTGTGCATCTACCAGATTCCCTGAAGCCATACCTCTACGCAACATCAAGGCAACTGCAATTTGAAGGCTTTGATAAAGTTCTTCACGTTGTTTGGCCTTCCCAGGAAATTCAGTCAGATCAAGGTAGCAATTTCACTTCTGGATTGTTTCAGCAGGTTGTGTATGAACTAGGTGCGAAGCAGATTCTTTCCAGTGCCTATCATCCAGAGAGTCAGGGTGCCTTAGAATTCCACTCTCAAGACAATGATGAGGACTTATTGTTATGACCATGAGAAAGACTGGGATGAAGGTGTTCATATGCTGTTGTTTGCAGCTAGGGAAGCAGTGCAGGAGTCTACTGGATTCAGTCCGCTTTGAGCTAGTGTTTGGCCATGAAGTGAGAGGACCTTTGCTATTGTTGAGTGAACAATGGCAAGAGAGAGAGCCGATATCAGTCTGTTAGACTATGTTAGCAAGTTCAAGGAAAGACTGCATGCAGCTTGTGACCTAGCCAAAGAGAACTTGAAATCAAGTCAGGAAAAATGAAAACTTGGTATGATCATAAGGCTAGAAGCCGTGAGTTTAAAACCAGGAGACAAGGTCCTTGTGTTGTTTCCCTTACAGTCCAATCCATTGCAGGCTAGATTTCATGGTCCTTATGAAATTCTGACAAAACTCAATGATCTCAATTACATTGTGAAGACTCCAGATAGGAGAAAGCCAAAACAGTTGTGTCACATTAACATGCTGAAGCCTTATCATGATAGGAATGCTAGGGTTGCAGCTGTCACTTCAGATCCTCCTATGGCCGAGACTTGTGAAGATGAGGGGGAGTTTCAAGATGATGAACCTAGAATTAAAGCTGAAGTTCTTTCATGTAAATTGTCAAATTCTGAAGTGTTGCAAAATCTTGATGTAGAACTCCAGCACTTAGAACCCTCACAGAAAGATCAGTTTGAGAGGTTGATCAAGAAATATAAAGATCTATTTCCTGATGTTCCAAAGAGAGTTTCTATAGCCTCTCATGATGTAGATGTTGGTGATGCCAAACCAATAAAACAGCATCCATACCGGATGAATCCTGAAAAGAGAAAGATTGCTGAGAAAGAGGTTGAGTACATGTTAGAACATGATATTATCAGACCCTCTAACTCAGATTGGAGTTCACCCTGTGTTCTAGTTCCAAAACCTGATGGAAGCACTAGATTCTGTACAGATTATCGCAAAGTCAATGCTGTAACTAGAACTGATGTGTTTCCAATACCTAGGATTGATGATTGTATCGATAGAGTAGGGCAAGCAAAGTTTCTGACCAAGATTGATTTATTGAAGGGTTATTGGTGTGTGCCACCCATAAATGCTAAAGTCCAAGCCATCATGGACTTTCCAGTTCCTGACAACAAAAAAGCTTTGCGCCGCTTCCTTGGAATGATCGGGTACTACCGCAAGTTCTGCAAGAACTTTGCTGAGATTGCTCTCAGTCTCACCAACCAACTGAAGAAAGGCGTGAAGTTCACTTGGGATGAAGCATGCCAAAGAGCCTTCGATCGCCTGAAGTCTCTGCTGTGTCACTTCCCCGTGCTCAAATCTCCTGACTTCAACAAACCGTTCTCCATAGCGGTCGATGCTAGCGACCAAGCTTGTGGATCTGTGCTCCTACAGAGAAGTGACTCTGATGACATTGAGCATCCCGTGGCATACTTCTCCAGGAAGTTCAATCGCCACCAAAAGAACTATTCCACAATTGAGAAGGAGCTGTTGGCTCTGGTTCTATCCTTACAACACTTTGAGGTCTATGTTTGTACAGGGCAAAAGCCAATGATTGTATATACTGACCACAATCCGTTAATGTTTTTGAGTAAGATGAAAAACAAGAATCGGAGATTGTTGAATTGGAGTTTGACTTTACAGGAGTTTGACTTGGAAATTAAGCATGTAAAGGGTACTGACAATGTAATTGCTGATTGCTTATCCCGTGGTTGAGTATGTGTATATATATCACGTGTTTATTAGCATAGTGTATTATATGTATATATATATATACAAGTGTCTACTTAACCATTTGTGTATTGAAAAGAAAAATTTTGCCTTTATAAGTCAAAATTTTTCCCTTTTGGAATGGAGGTGTAATGTGGTAAATAGCCACTAGATGGCAGTATTGACTTTTTTTTTGTGAAGCCCAGTCTGAAGCTAGGTTGGGCATGTCCTGGGCATGCCCAGAGGGAAAGTCCCAGAAATGGGAGGGGCTGGACAAGAGTATATAAGAGAAAAAAATCGAGAGTGTGTAGTAGTAGGAGAAATTGCAAGAAGGATACATTTGACCAGACCTGTCACTCTTTTCAAGACCTTTTAAGCTTTTTGTGGATTTTTGCCTGTGTTGGAGCATTTTCCTGTCCCAGGACATCACAACAGAGCAGCCCATCTCCATTACAGGAACTGTAAATATCTTTTTTTTTATTTCAATCTTGGTCAGTAGGGTAGAGAGTAGATTGGTTCTGTTTGTTTAATTAAATCTGTTGAACTTAAAGGATTTTGTCTGTCATCCCTTGCTGTCCGTGACGCCATAACAAATCGACGCCATAACAAATTGGGGCCATAACAGAGGAATATTCAGTGGAGGAATACAGTATTTTTCAGGCCAGAAATTTGAGCAAAGTAATGTCAATCAGGAAATAACAAAGTACAAAAAGCGTTGACTGCTATGCCTCTGCATGCCATAGTTTCATTTGCCTTAAATGTCTATCTTCGCCCCCACAAACAACTGACTGTATGTGAGGCTGACCTTTGACCTCCAAAAGCTAATCAGTTCAGCTACCTCTGTGTGGAATTACCATGCCCTCTTCGGTGAAAATCCCTCGACAGCTCTACATATAGCACAGAGAAGATATTTGTGATGGACGGCGAGACGGATGCCGTGACAGATGGACAACCTGAAAACAGTATGCCTTCCGCTGGGGTGTAATTAAATTAAAAACACCACAAAATGGAAGTTTGAAGATGGAGCAATATGGCATGCAGTATATCTGAGTGAAATCTTCCTGCGGAGTTTGGTGTGGAGTTGATTTAATTGACTTGAAACGTCGACGTGCAAGCCAAACAGTGCTTGGCGTGAACCTGCATGAAGCAATGCTGATTGGAAAAGAGCAAATAATTGATGATCAAATTCAATTTTAATGAACTCCCACATACACACCGTGAGATCATATCAGAAGCAAAATAATTTTAAGCCCGTGGATGGAAATAATGTTTGGAGTGAAAGTACAAAAGTTTTACAACTGAACTATTTTTAAGGAATGTGTATTTAAAAATCTTTTCATATGGTTATTCAGAATTGAACAAACGGATTTAGAAAGTTTTAAACCATACGAGCATTAATGTTCAAAGTAAAATGAACTTGGATCTTCAAACAGCTCTACCCAGACTGAGATCAAACAGACTTTGAATGAGTAGACCTAACTCAGGACATTTTACTCTGAAACTTTATACAGTCTTATCAATGTTACAAAGTTAGGGGCTCAATGACAGGAAAACAACAGAAAATCCTGTGCGTGTGTTCAATATGGATGGTGTTCACATCACAAGGGCTACATCGAGCATTATAAACTGATTTATTTTTCATTTTAAATTTTTTTAACATGAGTGAATATATTTAAAACTAAGTAACCAGGAAGTGGGAAACGATTGGCCAATAGGAAGCTTTCAGGGGGAGGAGCATAACACTTTTGCAGTTTTTACCTGAGTCCAGCATCCTGGTAAATACCCACAGCAGGAGGAAACTGCTCATGGGTGGGGTCAGGTGGGATGCGCAGCGTAAAAGCACCAGCGTGATACTGATTTAATCACTGCTGCCATCCCGGACGAGCCCCCTGCCTGCAGCTCTGGCCCCCCCGCTGATGTCGGAAACGCACCTCGTTTCCAGCGGGCGAGGCCCACAGAAGCAGCAGTCAGAGAAACCGAGGTGTAATTAATGCCCCCCTGCAAGGGAAGTGACCAGCCACATAGCTCACACTCTTCCCGGGCACCGGCAGGGCTTCCATTGGAATGTTCCAGAGGACGCCGGAGCAAAACACCGGAGCACTCAAAGCCAGGGACCTTCAGGGAGCCGTAACTGCCGAACGCCACCGAGCCCCACAGAAACATCCGTAACACAGTGTCAAGCACTGACATGGACTAGACTGCTGAGAGGACCTGCCCCGTCCCATTGCAGGAAGTGGACTGACTAGCAGATTAGTACCACCTCTGCATAGAGTCTTTTCTCTTTATCTTTATGTTCTTGTTTTTTGTTCTGATTTTATCAAGGGCTTTGACTGTGGTTTCGTGCCTCTGAGTGCACAAGCACTCTTACTGGGGGAGGGAAAAAGCGGCCTGCTAATGCATAACTGTGGCTTCCTGGTCACATGACTTTAAACAGCAGAGTATGCAGAAGTGTCATACCTGCTATTTACACCAGTTATGACCACAGTCACTTTGTGAGCAAGACGATCCTGAATTTAGTCTATCCTTTTAAAATGATAAACGGAGAAGGATCTGGAATGCGACCTCATCTCAATTCCAGGCGAGTAATAGCAAATAAAACTGGTAAAAAAAACCTGCTGATTTTCCAAAACAGCTCCTGATTTATGGTCCCCGAATTCACCGGCTGTTGAATGATATATAAAACTGCACAGGCAAGAGTCACTTCTGTTTACTCGTTTAAAATTTATCTCCTCCGATGCCACGCCTTAAGAAGCAATTTCTCATAAGAGCAAACTCAGGGAAAAACAATGGCGCATTATAATAAAAGCACATAAAACAACACATGCTGCTCCAAGTGCGCTTTCGGAATCAGAATGAGGGTCTTTGATTCCTCCGCAATGTGGCAGCCGGCTGGGGCCCTTACCACAGACACCTGGTGCCCTGCAAACGCCTCGACCCAACACCAGAGCTACCCAATCACAGCACAGCTCCGCCCCAAAGCCGTCTGAGTGACAGAGTCGCCTCTGCATGGTGCCACCAATCAAAGGCAGTAGCAGCAGCGTCCTGTCAAGAACACACACTTCAGATCTCAATAAAAAAACATTCCCCCCTGCCTAGGAGCTTCATTAAATGCTTAAGTTAGATATTCGCTGTCAGAATCATGTTTTGCTTACTGCTGCTTTTACAGATGAGACTGTTTATTTATTTAGCTGATGGTTTTATCCAAAGCGACTAACAGTTTATTACATCAAGCAGGAAGCAATTCCCCCGAAGCAGTGAGGGTTTAAGGGCCTTGCTCAAGGGCCCAACACAAATCTTACTGTTAATGCATTGGGTTTTAACCCTATCTAGACTGGGCTTTTTGGGGCTTCCTGGGGCCGGGCGGAGGGGATTTTTACGCCCCCGGTAACTCATAAACGACATGGCATATGACCACCAAATTTGCAGGGGATGATGAACACGTAAAACTAAATCACTGCAATCATTTTGGTATTATTATGACCTATTATGATGTCATTATGACATCATGTTTTGATTTCTATTACCCAGAATGCTTTGCTTATTTTATCCCATAGTGCACCAGCTGGGAGAGGCCATAAAATACACAAAATTCTATTTATGTTCCGTGAAAATAGTTTTTCATTTACTCAGAATGTTTTTCTTAGAAGTTCAGGTCAGAGAGAAATGAAAGAAAACTTATAAAGGACTACAGGTTTGCGTAAGCAAAACTTGCTCTGTTCTTATTGTCAACTTCTTTGTGTTTAGTATATTGATTTCAATATAAAGCCTAAAGACCGCCTTAATTTGTTGGTAGTACAAGCTTTCATCATAGGAAAATAAAATAAATTCAATGACGTCATCAAATTAGCATAAATTAATTGTACTTAACAAAGCTGACGTTAAATTACGTAAGATATTGTAAATATAATGGAAAAAGTGTATGTTAAAAAGAAAATCTGGAAACTACATTCATGAAACTGAAATTGGCAATTTTTTGTCAGACATAACTGTTAGAAAACCGTTGCCATGGAAATGATGAAGATGGTGGACTTGACTGATTGGTATAAAATTGTTCCCAGGCAAGTTTTAGGGAAAGTCACCAAGTTTGGTGGTCCTTGCTCGAGCCGTTCAGAAATTATACAACGTGAAAATTGGCATGGGCATATAAAGCCCCCCCCCCCCAGGTCCAGATAGGGTTAAACTAAACTACCAACCAGAAAAATTAAATAGCCAAAAAAAAAAAATTCAATTGATGGTCAAAACCCAAATTTTCTGCAAGTGTTTACAATCCTTTTAACTGGAGGATCTGTGTCTTTGACAAATCATTGACATACCACATAATTTGCATCTGAATATTATGCTGCCCCCTACAGGACAGAAAGCAGACAAGTTCAGAGGGAACTAAGATGGATAACAAAGCCAGTGGAGGAGATATTGAGCTGAATTCAAATAATTGGCAGGGACAGCCTCACAGAATTTATCAGAAGACTGGAGTTTCGTGATAACAAATCAACTAAAGCCCTATTCTTCAGGAGCGGTCAAAGGACAAAAACAGCGAAAGACAGATAATCTGGCCCCCTACCCTGTGTTCTGTGTTGTGTTTTAAACACGAAGCCTTTCGCTTTCCTTTTTTCAGAAGTGAAACTGCGAAGAACAGAAGTGGCAGGACCGAGGCCTAATCCCAGTCCTGGGAGACCTCCCGGGGAGAGAAGGGGTCTAATTAGCGCGATAAGCCCACTCAATGAGGCGAGTGACGCCGAGCACAGACCAGGCTAAACGAATACAAAGCGAAACAGGAAGTAGAGGAAGCAGTGCTGACGGTCTGTAAAAGAGGGTCAGTCTTCACTCCGCACCCTCTTATCCGTCTAAATCCCCCAGCAGCCCACCTGTCTCTGCATTAAGAGGCTTACGCTGAAAGGTCAAGCGCAAACTTGCTTACCCTTTCAAAACACAAAGATTATGACGGAAAGTGCGCTCTACATGTGGGCACACTGTATGTAACTGTGAGCAGAATTGGGCAGAATAGTCCTCAGCATCTATCAAAAAGTACACAAGGCTGAAGTTCTCTCAAAAACAATACGAATAAGAAGTTTTTAAATATCAATAATGTCACTGCAGTGAAAATGCAGTCAAATTTCTATTAGGCACGATGACCTGTTAGCCATTACAACAGAACTGAATCCCTTCAATCATACAACTGCAATGCACTTTGTCCTGCAGCCACATGATACAATTGACTGACAGGCTGTCCCAAGAATATTGGAGAACCTGCCACAGTTCTTCTTCTGAGTGACAGACAGCACTGATACTGATGAGATCAGGGTTCTACAGAGACCATACCATCGCTATGCATCTCTTCGATGAACACAAACATTTCCCTTCAACATTTGTTTTTTTTTTTGTTTGGAAAAGAATATTTGTAAATGGCAAACTGTTTCTTTTTTACCAACACATTAATGCAGACAACAAAAAATTAAATACATATCAGCGACAAAATTTATTTGGAATGTTGGATTCCAAAGACTTTTACATTTGTAAACATGTACGCTGGATTCAATATAAGTAATTTTCACATTATAATAGAAGACGAACACTGATTATAAATTATCAACATGCGCACTGGCCTCTATTCTGTTTGCTTTGCAGTGTGATTATTTAAAGGTCTGCATCACATTGAAAAGTACAATGGTCTTTGAAAGTGACTGCGAGGCAAGGCTCCAGAGGAAATGAGAAAAGATAATGCTCATTTAAATCAGTTTATCATGGTGAAGGACAAAGCAGAACGAGCCGGGATTAGACGGTGGGTGTCGACACGGGCTCAACTGTTCACTTCAGCGCTTTCAATCTCAGTCCATTCTCTCTGTTCAGGGTTATTTAGATACCCAGGAGGTGGGTCAAATAGATATTCACAAACAAACATGCACATACATTCTTTGTTATTATGGTTGGGAAGTCATGACTTCCTGCACTTACAATATAATCCATCTCACAAACCTGATGGGACTTCTTGAAGAGGGAGCCCCAGACCACCATTATCCCAAACCCCCCCACAACAGCAGTGATACCACAGAGGAAGAGGCTATTACCAGGCAACAAACTCATCTTTATGTGTCTATGGCTCCCTTAAAATACCCCAGCCCAATCCCCTTCATGCTGGAGAAATTGGTTCCAAAATAAAAAGCTAATTTCAGTACAAATCGAAGCAATGGTTTGATGTGCCAAGGTGAGGTCCAGCCGTGCTCAAATTAGCAAGAATGGTGAGGGCGTTAGCTCCGTTTTTGAAAGCAAGAACGCGTCTCCTTTGATAGCTCTGCCTCATTACCCAGAGAACACGAGCGCCCCGGTGCTCCTGACGCCAACGTTTCTGGCGAATGTGTTATTTTCAGATTTTATATCGCGCTCTCGAGTGCCGTTTGCCATTTATGTACTCTGTCTTTTGTTTCGTTGTTGTTGAAAACACAGTGAAGCGTTGCCATATTGCCAAACACAAGCGCGTGATGTGTCCTACATTAGTTTGGATTCAGCTTTTTTTTTTTTTTTTTTTAAATGTTCGATTTACAAATAAATACAAGGCTTAAGATCTTTCTTAGCAAACACCGGCTGCTGTGTTAATTTCTGTGATCAATTTCACTTTGCAAAGCTCTGTTTGAGGAGAGAAAAGAACAAACACATGAACGCTATCATAGAATTGAGGCTTAATTCATCTTTAAAATCAAAACCCAAAACAAGGACGCCAGGGAGAAAATTCCTTTTGGTACAGAAATCAATGGGCTCATTTAGACTTCACAACAATAATTTTATCCAGCCGCATTTTGTTAAGAAGTAAACTGCCTCAACAGGAAAATTTTCATCCAAACTTCGACTAAATTCAGGCAAACAACTACAAGGTTGTATGCTGACTGAATCCAAGTCATAGTATTAATAGATATCGTTATAAAAACAGGCCAATTTCTAACTGCTCGTCTCCGTTAATGGTCCATACAGCATTTCTCTGTAGCAGGAGTTCTCAACCTTATTCATAAAGGGCCGGAGTGAATGCAGGCTTTTGTTCCAACCAAGCACGTACATGCTAGTTAAGTCCTCAACAAAGACTCTTGAGGTTGATAAGAAGAACCAGGTGTCTAACTGCATAGCTGGTATGAAAGCTGGATAAGTTTGAAAACCCCAGCTCTAAAGAGGGTACATATGGACAGTTCCCACTCGGCGACACTAGAATGTTCCGCACAAACAACCCCAGTGGAAGGAAGCCTGTTGACTTCCCACACACAATGGTACCACACAACTCCTGACTAAAATTGTACTGAGGAAAGCTGAGTAAAGGCTACACAGACACATACAGATGGACAGTTAAAAGCATCCACGAACCGCCGCAGAACTATTCATGGTTCGTGAGCATTTCAACCACAGACTCAGGCTGGGGGCATTGTATTAGGGAAGATAAACTTCAAGGACCCTTTTACAGACTGCACAGGCTTCATCAATTTACACATCCCAATGTCTGCCATCTTGGGAAAAATATAATGGTATAAAGAGTGTGTGTGACTCTGCATGAAACATTCTACACTGGGGAAAAATGATTTCTCCACCGAGGGCATAATACAGATCATCCAAAAGCCACGATTGAGCCTAAGCCAGAGAGGACACACAGCAAAGGTGCACTGCCGTGAGAATACTGTTCCTGGGTGTCCAATTAAACTCAGAGAAACAATCGAAGAGTTCATTTCAGCCGTAGCTGAAACTGAGGCTTTATGATACCACAAGCCATTTTATAAAGCCCCCTCTCAGTTCTCACCAGTCTGGTGCCGCTCTAGACCTCTAACAGCCCTTCGACAGAAACGCAGCTTGAAGCATTTTGATGAGCACTGTGCAAATCCACAAAATTACAATTTTGGAAGAAAAACTGAACCAGACAGAAAAATCTATAGCTGACCAAGACCAAAGGGGTGTCTTCAGGAAATCGGACCAAAGCTCTGAAACACGGATGAAAGCCAGATTTTCTCTCTTTTTTTTTTTTTTTTTAAAGGCTGTTCCTGAGAGATAATGTTCTATCTGTGATCATCTCAGAAGCATAAAAGTACACTATACTGGATACCGGATAATGGTGTTACAGCGCATTTAAAATATTAGAATAGTCGTGGTTACAGTAATCCAATGTACAGAAACAGTTGGACGACAGTCCATAAGCCCTTAATGCACCCTAATGTGATTAGCAGACATTAATACCGCGTACTCTTCACTAGCCAGAAACACAAAGCATCCCTGCAGTACTGCCTTTAGCTAAAGCTCTGCTCTTAGCGAAACATTTTATTGTTGCTTTTTTTTTCTCTATTGTGTTCATGTTCGGGCGGAATTATGCTTCAGAGACTGATAAATACCGCAGAACACACCTGGCAGGCCACCATCGAGGCCGACCCCCTCGAAAACAGAGGTCGTGTTTTTATTTTCCTTCCTCCTGAAAACGGTAGAGCACTTCGCGGGTAACGTCATTTTAGCGGCAAAGGATGACATTTCGTACACATAAACACAGAGAGCGCGCTAACGGCGCCCGTACCTCCGAGTCGTGTTAAAAATCCCCCCGGATGACTGGCAGGGAGAGACCCGCTCCGTTTTTATGGGCTCGTTCCGAAGGCGGCGGCGGCAGCTCGCGCAGCGCAGCGTGACGAGGGGATGTGAAGTGCGCGGAGAGCAAAAGGGCTCGGCTCTGTCGATGGGAACAGCAGCCATTAGGCATTAAAGTGCAATTTGCAATGGCAGCATGATGGAATAATGCTTTGCCGCACTTTCTGTTTGCCGGTCCAACTGGAACGGCGGAAAGGAATTAGGAATACTCATCCCGGCTAGCACTTGACATGCCGTACTTAATTACAGCACGGTCAGAGAGGTCATCAAAACCCATTCAAAATGGGTGCTTATCCTGTGCTTACCACAATCCAGCCAGCCCATTTATTTCTGCAAAGCAGTTAAGAGAAGCATTGTCTTCTAAAGGAAATGACATCGCTGCTGTAACCTCATACACAATCTAATTTGTCCTTTAATGCAGCACCAATTCTGAACATACAGCAGCACTGAGGGGTCCAAGTGCCACAGAGCAGTAAATAGAGACCTGTACAGCCTCCTTTACGTCCTGGACACTACACCACTGCTACGTTAAATAACCATATTAAGGTGCAAAAGTGCTGCACAGTTTAAAGACAGAAATACATATTAAAACTACTGCATGCTCAGCTTTGAGCACTTCGTTTGTTTCTGAACAAAATGTTCGAGCACGGTTGCGGCGTTCACCCTTTATTTTCGGGAGATGCACTTACTGTAAATCGTTTGGCTGGTAAAAGATAAAAAGACAAATCCCATAATGGCTGCATTTACAGGCGGCTGCTCTCTCAGCCCTTTTTCAGCAGACACTGATACTGAAAGCTCAGAAGGCAGAGCCTACAGGAGAGACCATTCCGTGACCACAAGCGCTCTCTCCCCCAGTGTAATTTACAGCACTTCCAAACTGTTCCCACATGCCTGCCAATCATCTCCTATCTCTGAGCGGCACGGGTCGCCTCATCATTTCGCCTGGCGACAGAGGAAACTATCATTACACAGCATTAGGCCTTCTCCACCCTGACAATAGTGCACCAGTGAACACAAACTCAGCCACTCTTGGCCTGCTGGTCTTGTATAGCTACCTTGCTGATCTCACAGGTTTGTACAGCACTATCCTGCTACATAAGCCTATGAGAACCCACCCTTATGAATCCAAAAAGCCCTTTTGACCTCCAGATACGGACCTTAGAATACCAAAGTCCCTCGGTTACCACCACAAGGCCCATCTAGCTTTAGCATGCAGTTTGCAGGCTACCCATTGAGTTTGGGATTCACTAGATAACAGTTAAACCCCAAACTTACGGAACCTTCCAGTCCCCAGGCGATGTGATTGACAACTGCATGACAGCGCATGGATCAAGCATCCAAAATAACACTTTTCTCCTGTGCATCACAGACACTGATGTGTGTCGGGCATGTGCGAGCAGGGAGAAACTTTGTCAAATTCTGCATGGAGATGAGGGACGTCACACTGTCATTCCTGGTCTTTACTAATGCAGGGATGTCAAACAAAACTAGCCAACACTGCAAAAACCCGATTGCTCGTGCTTGAAATGTTTTTTCTTAACATCGATCGATACTTCGGACAGCTGTGAGGCGCAGAACACTCGAAAGTGGGTTAGAAACTCCGACGTTAATTGTCAGTCAACGAAAACAAAAACAAAAAATGAACACATGCATCCTCCAACTGACCTCCAACTGCAGGGTAAAGGAATGAAGCTGTGATAAAGTGCTCTGGTACAGCTGCTCAGCCCTTGTGCAAGGAATGAATAACACATACGAATTCATCATTAAAACCTCATCAGTACCATCAGATCATTGTCTGTTTCAATTGTTCACTAACTGATATCTGACTGTCGATGTATAATGAGTCTTGCTGGCCAGCTAAGGCCCCTGACCCAGGGCAAGGATGTTACAATGAGGGTTACGTCGTTACAAGTTGTTGTCGTGACGACCTGCCCGTGGCCGCTGCTCCGCACTTCCTCATACTAGGCTCTTGATTCATTCTAGAAGGAATTGAGAGTTGGAAACTGGCAATAGATATAATCTCTGCTTCCAGAGCATCAGCCATGTAAACCTGGTGCAAACTGGCATAATAATGTGATATCTCTTGGCATCGTCCCTAATCAAATAAACATTACATAGAAATAAAAAACAATAATAATAGTACAGGCAAAAGCAGAATACAGTCTAGTTTGGACTCAATGGCCTAATCTCTTTGTCTTATTATGCTCTAAACTGCCCCTTCCATAAAAACAGTGCCCCACGCCATGAATATTTTGCCATTGTGTGATAGTGCTACAGGCATTTCAACCAAAGAAGCGGCAGTAAGTTTTATCTCGTTGAAATAACACTTTGAGTAAGCAAGCAGCAGGGCATTAGCACCTGCTGGCTATTGGCATTTATAAGTGCAGCCATTGTGAGGCTCTTCCTGAGGCACTGGCAGTAAGAGATGCACACTGGAAAATCAGTGGTATTCTTAAAAAGGGCAGCTGCACTTCTTCAGGGAGTTCCCCGAGTCTTTTAACATCAGAGTCTGCTGCTGCGTCCCCATTAGCTTTTCTCACACTCAAACCTCTTAGCGAGCAGACTTCCCGTTGGCAGCCCCCTCGTCCCCCGCCATCCCCCGGCTAACAACACAAATCCAGGCAAGAAACCCAGCACTACTCCGCTCTGACATTTACAATGAGCTCTCTTCCTGCAGCCAGTGGAGTCGCTCAATTAGACTAATATATATATGTTTTTTTTCTTTTTTGGGCAACATGACAACCTGAGGAAAAAAAAAAAAAAAACAAGAAAAAAGGAAGAAGGAAAAACCAGGCAGATATTATCCTGTTATATTACTTCATGTCTTTTTATTGTGCTATTTATAGAATTATTGTGAATAACCGACTGAAAAGAAGTCTAATTCAAAGTGCAGAGATGAGAAGATACTGCGAAAAACAACGTACAAATTCAAAAGGATTACAGATGAAAGTTTAATGAGCACTTGCCAAAGAGAGAGCTATGGCTCACACATCATGTGGCACTAACTGAAAAAGCACAGGTTCCATGCACTCGTGTGAGGATCACGGTGAGTTATAATGCCTATATCACAAGGAACAGTGAGGTGTTTTAGCAGTTAATGTCACCTGGCGACCCCATCCCTAGTTTTGCAAAACCGTATAGCAGGGAACATTGAATCTCTGAACTCAAGGTATAAAATCTGCTGGTCTTTACCTGGGAGTCAGGTGTGAAGCCAGTTTGACCAATCAGAAGAACTATTTGAGTGGGTGAGAGCCAGAGGCTACTATCAAGCGTTTGGTGAACTCTGAGATAAATGCGTGTATTGCCAACTGACTACTCTTGAATAATAAATATTTAATGTCAGTTACAAGTTCTTCTAACCAGAAATGTCAACAATTAGGCAAAAATCTGAATTTACACAAAGCAGAAACTTTGAACCTGTTTTTCTCAGAGCTTTCTACAACATATTTGCAGGTTAGTAGACTTTGGTTCACACCCACTCAATTGTTCAGTTATTTACCTGGAATAAAAGAAGACCAGGGCTGAATCTGAACTCCAGCCAGGTCAGATTGGATGCAGCCTGCCGTATTCACCCTTTCGGTTCTTTCACATGAAATCCCCGAAATGACGAGCCCTGTTTCACCTGACTCAGACTATAGACCACCTGCATCTGGACCGTACCGCCTCAACCTCACCTCAGCTATTTCTCTTACTCCTAACATCTGACTGTATCTGTTCGTCACAATACTCAAAAAATGTACCCTCCAGTCCTCTGCCTGTCTCCCTCTCCTAACTGGAGGTATGGGTGGAGGAGACGAGAGCAGAAAAGGACGACTGGGACCCTGTGGCTGGCAGTACTTGAGAAGTAGCAGGGCAGCACGTTTTGCATTGGCGATGCCCAATCTGCCACTGCTGTGACTGACAGAAGGATGCCTCCTTCATTCCATTTTTGATCTCCCCGCCCTGCAATAGAACGAAGTCCAGGGGGTCAGAGAGCAAAAGCCTCAACGTGTGTTTTTTTTTTTTTTTGTTTTTCATCCATTAACTCAGCCAGCTGGTTTAGCTAATTAGGTTTGCCTCCCGGCTAAAGATTTGCGCTAATTAGCAGATCCAGGTAATTTGAGCTAAGCGCTGCAGAGAGCCTTCCCTCCTGAACATGGATTTACACCTCTGCAGCTCTCTAACCTTGATCTGCTGGAATCTGAAATGGCCGAGCGATGTGATACCATCTGTTTTTATTACCACAGTGTTTACAGACAGCTGGGCACAGCCAGTGACAAGATTTACATTACAGAACTGACACTGATGCATTGACACCCACATTTTAATCTCCTGATGCGTTTGGGGCTGAATGATACAAATTTCTGTCCAGTGATTCCATCTTTATCTGCTTTTCCTGTGGTCTGACAAGAAAGGCCCTTCTGCCTTTAAGTAGACCCAAACCAAGCCAAGAAAATGAACAGAAGCATCTGCGCTTGTTAAGGTTATTACTTATCACTTATCTGTATGCAAAAAGCCCACACGATGAAAATGCAATCAAACAACAATAACTGATTTACCTTGATCTTGGAAAAGATCTCCTTTTCTTTCAAGATCAAAATAAGGTTTTGGTAGCAATACTAAAGGAAAAAAATGAACTAATGAAATAAAAATTGCAGCAAAACCAATAATTGCCCACGTAAGTCAAACATACACTACAGACCAAAAATTTGGAAGCAATATAAAATTTGTACAGAAAAAGATCATAGTTTCATTGGCATACTTTGCAACAAAATAAACATGATTATTATATAAAGAGTCACTCATCAGAATACATTTTTGCTCAAATTATCAGGCCCATATTACTAGGCCCATGGTCCTAGTGCCCGCCGTACTGCCGTTGGAATCCGGTGGGCTGTAAACCATGACATAAAGTGAATACTGCAAACTGTGATTTGTTTTTACTTTTTCACTGAAGTTGTGACTCTTGAAAATCCTCTCAACCCAAAAACTAAGCCCCTCCTTTCTTTTGTTAACATTTATTCAGCAATGGTCTGGTAACATCAATGTATACAGTACCTAAGGGTAAATAGAGGAAAATGGTGCATATCAATGAAAGAAAAGTCTAATCATGCATTAAACGCATCCCAAAATCCAAAGATTTCATACTGGTTATTAAGAAAGGCATTGTGAACAGAAGCTTGAAGTTGCTTCCAAATTTCAGACCTGTATTGGCCTTGCTTCCAAACTTCTGGCCTATAGTGTAAATTCATTAGTATTGGCATTTGTTATGTTTGTGCGCTCATTTATTCTGGTTGTTTCCTATAATTTGTCACCCGTCTGCATGCACAAAAAAACCCACAAGATACAAATGCAATCTAACTATAAGAAGTGATTTATTTCAATCTTGGAAGAAATTTCTCTTTCCTTCAAGATCAAAATAAGGTTTTAGCAGTGACACTAAGAGACAAAAATAAACTAATGAAATAAACATTGCAGCAAAACCAATAATTGCAAACATAAGTCAAACATAAATTTATAAGCCGTATGCCTTCAGGAAAAATATGAGCGAAGATCTATTCTCTATAATTGGCCTGTACTTTATATTTACCATAAATTCATCATATTTGCCGAATTCAATTCATGAGCAAGCTTGATGTTGGACAGAACACATTAAAAAGACCTTGCATACATTCAAAATACAAGGATAAACTTTCATCTGATAGCGCAGTGCACCTCGGAATAGCTTTTTAATGGATAAAATGAGCACGTGAAGAGCAGACATCCAGGAAGGAAGCCGTGAATACAGTAAGCCAAGCAGAGACAGGCCCTGAGCCAGCATCTGAGGGAAATGACCTCACCAGCTTCCTGGCATCACGTCAAAAACTTATCTTTTTTCACAGGCTAACCAGACCTGTATGCACTTTGGATATTGGTTATTTTTATTTTATTTCACATCCGCCCAGGGGTGCATTTCCCGAAAGCACAGATGCTAACTTACATAGTTGGAACCACTGACTGTGAATGGACGAACCATGTAGCTAAGTTAGCAACTCCGCTTTTGGGAAGCACATCCCAGAACGTCGACAAATGTTGTGGCATCCAAGCTAATGTCAACTTAGAGAAAACTCAAGGCTTAATATTGATTGCTATGCCTCAGCCTGCCTTAGCTTCATACTCCCAAAAAGTTGGGTCTTCGGTCCCGGCATACAGCTGACCTCATTTGACCTTAAACTTTGACCCAATGACCTCTGAAACCTCATCCTTTCATCTATGTTCTGTGGGAAGTAACCACGTCTGATTTGGTCAACATTAGTTGACTCCTTCAGCAGAAATTGCACGCACAAGATATGTGCGACAGATGGACGGATGGATGTGCAGACAAATGGAATACTTTATATGCTTCCCACCCACTGTGCGGAGAGGAGGCATAATATTGCAGTGAACCTGATTTGAAGGTCAACGGGGAGCATAACATAAGTATGGTGCTCAAGCTGCAGTAAACGGTTGCATGCACCCTTTCAATGCAAGTGCCATCTGGTGCAAGATTTATATGAAGACAAGTCAACCCATAAGTATTTGGATGGTTATACAATCGTGTTGTTTTGGCTCTGTACTCGGAAAGGATTTAAAATGAAACAATGAACAAGAGACTAAAAATAAGCCAATCAGCTTTTTTTACAGGTATAGTATAAACATCCTTATCAAGAGATCTACAAAAGAAATCTAGCCTTTTTCATGCATATTCTTTTTTTGTGTATATTCACATCAGTGGCGGTTCGTGAACTGGCAACAGGGGAAGCTCAAACCCATCCCTTGAAAATAATGATTGGTCATGACCTATTTTCAATCATTCATTTAAATTACCATTACAAAAGCTCCGAAAACTCTCAACATTACCAAGTGTGGTCAGTTTCCATTACTAACGCACAACTGTCAACTCTCATGCATTCCGCGTGAGTTTTAGTGGTATATTTACGTTCCCCTGCTGTAGTCAGCAATTATTCAATCAACGCATGTGTAAGAGACTCTTGCACGGAATTGAGGTCCTTGTGCACGGAGATTTATCAGTTTTACCTGCGTTATGACTCCGCACTTCTCACGCTTTTCTTCACTCAGGGGTTGAAAGCAATGCACGTGTTTCATGATCGTTTAAACTGTTTAAATGAAATAAGATCATTCATTAGAAGCAATGGAATTGCATAAAGACATTTCAAATGATCTTATTTCATTTAAACGATCGCGAAACACATGCATTGCTTCCAACCGCTGAGTAAAGACAAGCGTGAGAGGTCTGGAGTCGTAATCGGTATGCGTTAAAAATGAAAACTGGCCAGACCTGATAATGTTGAGAGTTTTCAGAGTTTCTGTAATGGTAATTTAAATTAATGATTGAAAACAGATCGTGACCAATCATTCTTTTTTAAGGGATTGTTTGAGCCTCCCTTATCGCCAGTTCACGAGCCGCCAATGATTCACATACACCTTTAGGGCATCAAAAATCGATCAGTCAAATGAAAATAATATCTACTGGTATCTTGTTGGATATAATATGAAATGTTTGCATTCAGTGACTCCCGGAAGTCTGCCACCCATTGACATCACCACCAGATGCCAAGCATCTTCCCTGGTGATGTTCTGTTTGTGTCTAATGTGTTTGACTTCAGTCAACCCTTCAGCAAGTGGTACCACATGCTGAATCAGCGGCCTGATGGTTCACAAAATCTGAAAAGCACCTCGGTTCTTTCAACGGTATTTCTGGGGTTGATCATTTTCCAGCAATAACGAGAGGCACTGTCAAGCAAGGTTTTCTCAAACAGTTGGTAGGATCAGAACAGATGTAATGATTCTGAACAGTGAAGGAGTTCATTTTGCTATAACTGCCAGTCAGCAGTAGAATGATCTTCAGCACATCTATGCCAGCCTTCTGTGATGTTCCAAATCAGCTCTGCACATGAATAAAGAATGTTTCTTCCCAATTTAATTCAGAGGTTCTCAACCGTATCGAGAAAGGGCAAGTGTGGGTTCAGGCTTTCGTTCCAGCCAAGTGGTTTCTCACCTGATTCTGCTAATCAACCCCAAGGGTCTTAGCTCAAGGCCTTGATAAAGAGTATCTGGTGCGTAAACTTCAATGTGGGAATGAGCATGCTCACATCAGCCCTTTGTGGATAAAGCCAGGCCCACACCAGCAGATCTTTGAAATCTTAGCGTGTGTTCAGGAGTGGGAGATGCCACATATAACAACATAAAATCATACATTTCATGGCTTTTAACCCTCTAACGTGTGGAAAGCACATTTGCTTAACGATTTTGGCCCCACACCACCCCATATCCAATCTTAGATATTGAGCATGTTTCATATTTTTGGCTTGAATTCAATGCGGCCCCGACGGGCTTCTGAACAGATCCGGTGACACGCTCTTAACCCACCTCACACCAAAGGACAGTGTGTAGAGCCATTAAAAATCAAGCTTTGTTTGAGATTGTCAGGAGGGGGGAATCGGACTCTAAACTGGCTGAATTATTCCTTTAATGTGAGCCAAGCTTAGGGGGGAAAAACCCTGAATTTAATGTGTTTTTCGGTCACCCACAAGAGGGGTCTTTCATTGACACCAGGGTGTAGGACATCAGGGAGCTCATTCCCTCTGAGCAACACACCATACAGTGGACTCTGAAGCTCTGTCCACGTCTCAGGTTATTCCAGCCTTTGATGGCCTAATTACCCGGTTTCACAGGTTTAGGGTCATTTAGTCAGGGAAAACAACATCAAACTGCAAATGACACACCAACGGAGCATCCGAAATCTCTGAAGAGCAAGGAACAAGCCTCACTAATGGACATGAACTGGAAATAGTTTGGCAGGTAGTCATGACAAGGAGCGTCCGAATTGTCGATTTCTTGAGGAAAAGGAGGCAATTAGCTCCCTTGTAATTTTCTTCCAGCATGGAAACACAGGACCAACCGTAGAAGAAAGGAAAGGTCTAATACGGACCAAAATCCATAGCAGCAGTAACGACTGAATGTCGTTCATGTCCCAAAGTTTTCCGATAATTTGTGAAGGCTATCTTTGCCATTGAACTAATGACGTATTGAGGGAAAGGACATTCAATTTTTATCAGACGTTTCCCACGTACCTTTACAATCTCCCTGCAACTTTCACTTCACCTACGTGACATTTTGCAGCGAAGTCAAGTAGAAGTGGAGAGGAAAGGAAAAAGGTTGTTAAGAAAAGACATTTTGGATGCATCTCAAGGATCTAATTTAAGCCTTTTGTGAGAAAAACTCGTGCAGCAATAACACGCAGCCACACAGGAAACCAGCCTTACTGTCCAATTACAGTAACAACCCAACCTATGAGGAGTGGGCTATGTGCACTGAGTGCAGGGTTCACACAATAAAGATGCGCACACCCTAAAATCAAAACTGACAGTCAGCTTTTTTACCTCAAACTCACCATTTCATTTCAAATGGAACGTGCCGGAAAGCAGAGCCAGGTCAGGGAAAAGCATGTTACTGTGCAAATGCTCCTAACTGTTGGAGACCATAAAAGTGACAGGATGTATAAAGCCTTGCACTTTGACTTGTTGCGTTTCTCACTGTATGCATCCACTCATTCTACATTCCTGTGGTCCTTCTATTTTAGGCAGCTTCATTTCATTATACAGGCCAAGGAGGAGATAGTTAGGGGTGTGGGGTCATTAAATCTGTCTTACGTAGTGATTTGTGTGCAATTTGTGGCGATCGTCAAAATCGATATTGCTTACCCTGCAATACAACATTGTAAAATACTTGATTAAATTCGCAGCTCAAAATAATGAAGTCGTTTAGACTGAATTATATGCAGAACCATTTATTATGCCAGTATGAGTACAGGTATACTAAATATATACTAATGGTGTAGCATGTGAGTATACGGACTCTCTCATGCTGAATGCATAAAGTGCTGTATATGGTCAATGATCAGGGGTGCATTTCCTGAAATCACAGATGCTAACTCACAAAGTTGGAACCATTGACTGAATGGACGAACTAGTTAGCAACTGTGCTTTTGTGAAACGCACCTCAGGTCGTTATCAACCCCTGAAGCTGCTTGATAATGAGGGGATTATTTGAATCACCAGCGCTGGAGCAGGGAGAGATCTGAAACATGCAGGACAAGAGGCGCTCCAGGAGAGGTTTGGGAAACACCGGGATAGACTGACATTGAGCAAAATAAAGTGAATAACCTGATAACCTGTTCAGTGTGTTTTCCTGCTTCTCACCCATTCTATGTTTTATCAGGTGCCAATACTCCCTGGACCATGAATGAGAATAAGGCCCAATTCACACGTACACAAGAATTATTGAAAATGCTTCTATGCGTTATGGTCTTTCGTCCACACGCAAACTGAGTTTTCGCTCACTGAAAACAAATCTTTTGAAAAATGCCATCCAGAGTGAAGATTTACAGAGACTCTGTTTTCACTGTTTACAAGTGGGCAGAAAAAAACAGTTTTTGGCTTGTGAGTTCAGAGTGTTTGTGCCTTATACCGCATTTCTAAAGCTTGTGATTGGCCTACACGGTCTTATGATGTCATCGCTGCCTGTTCCTTTGGCATGCTATCATCAGAGCTTTAATAGTGTTTTTGCGTCTTCGTGTGGATGGAGATATTTTTGGAAATCGAACGAGAAAAAAACCCGGTTTTCAAAAAGACGTGTACGAGTGGACAAAGCCAAAGAGGGTAGTCTATACAGTTGATGGATATTGCATCAATGCACTTTCAGCAATCTCCAGGAAAGAAATAAAAAATTAATATCACACAGCCAAAACGTCGAGTTTGTATCATGTAACTAAACTAACAGATGGGAATAAACACAGTATCATAGCTCAATGTGTAAAGTACACAGAATATTTGAGCTTGCTAGATCCAAGCTAGCTTGTTCAAGAAGTTCCCAAACTTAATTCTTGTTTAACTTGAAACCTTCAAGTGATACAACTGTCGTACTGCTTGTGCTTTTTCCCCAGTAATTCAAAGGTTTCAAAAGTTCCGACAGCCTGAGGCGAGCCAGGAAAAGTTTGTCCTTCAGACTCTTTTCTCCTTCATTTATTTCTTCCATTTTAGACGCTCTTGGGTCAAATGCCTTGCTCAAGGATTTAAGTGCAGCGGTAAAACCCTTCAGCACTAACAAAAATACAGGGATGTAAAAAAGCTGCTCGGCAAATACAACCTGGAGAGCGTTAAGTATCAACAACATGACAGGCTGAAACACAACATGTCTGTCACTTTTGAAATCCAACTGACAGAGTGAAGAGTGCGCTGAACTTCCACTCCAGAGGGTAACAGAATTACACCGAGGATTAAAGGGGGCATCAGTGGGAGGGGGGCTTTTGGGATGGAGAACTCAGGCCCTCAGGTAGCATCAGGTGTACACCTTCATCAAGTATAACCCAGAGCAGATGGCAGATCCAGCGGCTGTTGCATTAAAGCCTTGAGTGTGTTGTTGGTTCGGCTAGCCGAGACAGCCGGCCCAGCCAGGGAAATGGAACGACTCCCACACTCTGGATCAACAGATGATCTGAGAGGAGAATCAGCATGCCAGGCGCGAAGCATTCTGCTTTATTCCTCAAATGAAATCAAGCCAACATCCGAATGCTGATGAAGACCCCAGTCATTTCCTTCTAAAGGCCGCGAATCCTGCCTCGCGGCCCAGTGACTCAGAGCGTGCCCACAGAATGCTCGCCATTCAAGACACAAGCAGATCTGCACCCCCCCCCCCCCCAACTAAAAACCCATTGATTTACTATACAGAGCAGTTCATTGTACGATGAAAATGGCTTTAAATTAATCAAGGGTACCCAGTGAGGCCTTCTACAAAGAGCTTTTGCATTTCTCAGCAGTCCAATGGGGACCCAGTGGTAATATGAGACGCGAAACAGCGGTGCTAGTGTCTTAGGTGAAGGAGGGCAGTATAACCCGAGACTGTGCCTGAAGATGTGGGGCTATTTGTATCATGGGCTCTTGCAGCGGAGGTGGGGATGGAGGGGGGAGGGGGAGTGTTGATCATCATCATACTTCTCAGAGGACTTCCAGTATAACCCCAAGCATTCAGATTTTTTTGGATAAAATTACAGAAGACTGGGACATGGCAAATATAACAATAAACCACACCCTGCACATCTCCACATCTTTTTTGTAAACGAGCACGAATATTTTCCTGTCGGCAATGTTCCATCTGGTAGATCAATAAATAAATAAATAAATAAATAAATAAATAAATACAGAAGTTCACTCAATATTTTTATATATCAAAGAGACGTGTCATCTGCCAGTGAGGGTGTTAGGGAGGCTACTCGTACACGCGCACGCTCATAATTAAAATGCCAAGTCCATCCACGGCAAGAAATATACACATGTAAAACGGCAGGCAAAGCATTCACTTTTGATTAAGTCGAACATTAATGGAATCCCTACGTGTCAAAGCAGGACAGAAACAAAACAAAACAAAAAAGAATACTATTATTTTAAATGTGCGCTGATGTCGCCATCAGAGCGGACCGTATGGGCATGCACGCAGTCCAATCAAATGAAATGTATAATTTGGGAGTCATTGTGGATTATTGCTGTTGGAGAAGAATCCGGTTCCAATCGGGAACGTTCCCTTCGATTGTACTCAAGGTAGGAAACAATAAAAATATACGTCCGGAATCATGGATGCAGATCGCAATCCACCAAAGCTCACACACAGCATAGGCTACTGTATGTGAGATTGATATTCAGACATCATCCACATCCTTTCACTGCACCAGCTAGTTTGCCTTGCTAAAAACGGAGGACCGTGAATAAAGACAAACTCGTAAACTTCCGTAATGTGAGCGAAAGACAGGTCTCGTCAGATCAAGCGTTTTCCTTTACGTAAGTCTACCGACGACAGTGAAAAAAGCTTCTCGATGCGCCATACGTTTTTGCAGCCGCCCGCCCATCATCATTAACTCCAAGGGTAATGTTGAGAAAGATAACTAATCCTAAGATATCCGATTCATTTACAGTTCTAAAATTGTAAGGGGATAAACAAAACAGTCATGCAATACCGCCGAAATATCATGGAAATATTTATTTACAACATATTCCAGTCTCGTAGAAAAACATTCTACAATATTGAAACACGTCCATCCTGAGAAATCTGAAAAACAATTTTAACGTTTCGGCATTTTACCTCAAGAGGACGCGCGGACCCACAAATGCATTAAAAGATCCCTTCTTGCGCGTGCTGCCTGTTATTCCTTGTCCGTGTAATTTACTGCATAAAGATCCCTGATCCATTGCAGCACAAGGAGTTTTATGTCCATTTCGGTGACATGAAACCCAGAAATTCTCAATCACACTGGATTAATTCACTATAAATAAATGCGCATTGAAATAAAATCTAAAGCCGAACCCAGACGTTTAATGTTTAAATCGTCATCAGATCATCTGGGTCTACAATTATAGGAATTCTCATCAGAATTCCACGCACCCAACGCCTATCGGGGAAGATCTAGTCGCCTATCCGTTCCGTAAAATCCTTATCCTTCCCCAAAATCATTTTATAGGCAATTCACCGAATATGCTACGTAAAGCAACTTACCCGTATGAAATTGTGTTCGTCCCAGGTAACTAGTTTATTGCATAAACATTATCATCATTGGCATTTGAAATGGGTTATGGTACTTTTACAAATGCGGAGCCAGCCGAAAACGAAGCATTGAGCATTCACTCACCTAAAGCGGCTAGCGAGCATCCTCATTCAACTCGCCCATCGGCAACTCCCAACGCGAAGAGATAAAAACGAAAAAGAGATCCACTACCTCAAGTCCATCACTTCAAATGACCCGATATTACAAACAGTAATTTCCCCGTCGAATTCCGATGCCCACGCCGTTTTAACGTGAACAGATACTCCAAGTATGTCTGTCCCGACGATGTTGTGCACGGATGATGCACCGGTTTCTTGCTCCCAGGTATCCTGTGCGATTCGAGCAGATCGTCCCTTTCTTGCCTGGTACCTGCCAGCACTCGCCCATGCAGGGAACAGCAATAAGAGGAGCACTCCCACGCAGTCGCACCCCTGCCCCGCGCGGTTTTCGCCCAGCCCTGTGCGGTCGAATCTCGCTCAGACGCCACTCGCAAGGTTACTGCGCGACTGCTGTTTTCAGCGCTTCGCTGAGGCGCAGGGGGAGAGAGAGAGGGAGGGTCGAATCGGGAATAGGAGAGGGATGTACTTGCCTCGCCACACACTGGAAACAACACACAGTCTGGGTATTTGGAACTGTCGTGGCGGAAAACCAACAGCTAAAATGGATGCTAAAACATTAAAGCAGACGCAAATTCATCACCCCCTCAGCCGCCGCATTTATGTGCATAAGCCCTCGATTAGAAATAAACTGCACCGCAAAATAGGGCCTTCCGTAACATTTGAACGATGAGATTGATGGAAGTTGAACTGATGCACTTTCTGCACAAATTCGGCCGACGGATGATGTTCAGTATTTATCGCTAAATAGCGTATTATGATCCCCTAATTCAGGCCTACCTTAACATTATGACATTTCCATATCATTTCAGTATTCAAGTGTTGATTTTAATGATGATATTAAGTAATATGACCATCCCAGAATTTTGTGTCTTGAAACATTATTTTAAAACACTGTATAAGGCCGAACGCTATTACTGCTATATGATGTATTGAAATTGGATTCAAATTAAATCTGTAAGTGCGATTTCTTAACAGTGACCTTCTGTGGACTCTGGTTGAAAATTTGTTTGGGTGGGAGTTGAATCTCTCTCAAGCGTGGTGGGCCATCTATAATTTAGATGGCAAATTCCAGTCGGCTTGAAGGCTAATTCCCAGGGTTTTTGAATTAACATTCTTTGTATGAGAAAGAAGAAGTCTTTCTCTAGTGAGCACCGAGCCGCGTCGTGGACTGCTACAGTGCAGACTAACTCAGCGTTTGACTGACATGGACCAATTAAAGACAACCAAAGCCCTGTGAGAACATAAGCATTGGCACAATAAGATAACTACTCTGCATCTGAACATCTAAAAACAGAGCTGTTCTGGACAGAACTGCAGGGGAGTTTAAATCGCAATACAAATACATTGTAAGCAGCCTCCGCCCAGTTACGTATGAAAAATGGAATCTAAGAAGCAGGCTCCTTACATACCATGAGGCACATGTATCATGGGTTAACTAAAAAACACTCCATTTTAATATTTTCATTTTCCTCCTACAGTGGAATATATTGCTATTTAAGTCTCCCAATTACATCACGATAATATATCACAATATAACAATAATGCAAGGAATCCTGCCCTCGCTTTATTGCCTTTGGTGATGTGATAATGTGATGGCGTGAAATTGCGGTGTTTGTCAGATATGATTTAATACACAGTGGGCAGAGGATGAGCTGTCCGTCTGTAGGTGGTACTCCTGCGCCACTAGGGGGCAGACAGTCAGAAGTTAAGCATGAGTCTAATGTGATTCTGCAGCCCCCTCAGTCACTTCTTGGGCCTCAGAAAAAGGTTGCCTTTAAGATGATAGCAGCAATACCTTAATCAGAAGACCTGGTGGCACTGTGGGCTATACTACTGCTGAATCCGTAAAAACAAAGACTAACACTCCTCAATGTCTCCCTGCACTTCCAGATTTCTGCAGTCTTACATAACCTCAAGGCAAATCTTTTACCATTGTCACAAAGTCATAACGTACAGAATATAAGTGCACCGCAGTTGTCTTATTACTGAGGTTAATTTAACTAAAGGTAAAGCACATCATGTGGTAATGTGGGTAAAAAACGAAAAAGGAAAATCAAGAGGGCTCTACCTCAACATATAAAGCCCCAACTTACGAAAAAGCTAATAATGTAGAACCCCTATTTCAAAAAAGTTGGCACATCACGAAAAATATAAATAAAATAAAAATGACTGATTTGAAAGGCCAATCTAGCCTAGATGATATTGAAAACAGTACCAAACACATTACCTCATGTCCTAATGTGAATTTACTTCGTTATTGAAAATATACAATGTGATGACAAAATTGTTGGCACTGTCAACTCTTTACCATTGTGTACCTTCCACATGTCTTTCAATCATACTTATTGAGCGTTTAGGCACTGAGGACACCAGTTGGTTAACCCTAGCGAGTATAATTTTCCCCCATTCCTTCGTTATGGAGGTCTTCAGCTGCACAATTTTTGAAGGCCTTTGTTGCCCCTGTATAGAGGCAGATGAGGACTGCAGGAAGGCATAACTAGCGCCCATATTCTCTTCTCACACAGCCATGCACTTGTAATCCGTGCAGAATGTGGTTTGGCATCGTCTTACTGGAGAATGCAGGGACATCCCTGGAATGGACGACAACTAGATGGAAGTATATTTTCCTACAAAACTTGTACATATCATTCTGCATTAATACCTTCACAAATGCAGAAGTCACTCGTCATGTGTACTGACACACAACCATACCACGACAGATGGTAGCTCTTGGACCAGACGCTGATAGCAGCTCGGGTTACCTTGTTATTGGCCCTGTGAACACGGCAGTTGTTTTCAAAAACCACTTCAAACATTGATTCATCAGACCATAAAACATGCTTCTGCTGTGCAACTGTCCATTCAGGATGACACGGAGCCCAGAGAAGTCTGCAGTGCTTTTGGACAATATTGATGAGTGGCTTTACTTTGTATGGAAAAGCTTTAACTTGCTTCTGTGGATGCAGTGACGAATGTTGCTGACTGACAAGGGTTTACCACAGTATTTCTGAGCCCATGTCATGATATCCATTACAGTCGCATGATGGTTGTAAAGACAGTCACGTTAGAGGCATTAGAGATCGCACTCAATCAGAGACAGTTTGCTGCCAAGCCCTTTACACACCAAAATTCAGCAGGATTACTTCCATCTTTTAATTGGGTGAAATGCCCAGAATCTTGCCATTAGCCTTTGGGCAGCGTCGTTCACAATGTGATGGTTTATAAGATAATGCATTTTTTTTTTTAGCAAACTGATGAGCATCAACCCATTTTTTTTTCTTGAGGGATGTGACCTATTTTGGAGACTCCTTTCATACTATAACACAAGAATCTCACCTGCTCAACATCACCTGTTTCACATCATCGTAATAATGGCAAATTGTCTCAGCATTATTAGTCCAAAATTTCCACTGTACCAACTTTCTTGAGTGAGTTACAGTCATCACATTTGACAAAAATGCATACTTTAAAAAAAATGGAATTCACAAGTTAGACCATCAAATAATGTGTTCTAGTGTTTTCAAAATAGTTGACGGTGATAAGACTTTCAAGTCACTCCTTTGTGATTTTATTTACGTTTTCCATGATGAGCCAAATTATTGGAAATTGAGGTTCTAGTTCATTAAAGTAGCAAAGTAAAGAGGCTCTGAGTCTCCTCTCGGTCAGTAGATGATGCCCTACTTCATCACAGCCATGGGCAGAGAGTCAAACCGCATTGTCACACAGTCACGAGCATAGCGTGGTGTGTGAATATGATCCACCAGCATTGTCACTACGCCTTTTAGGAAACTCTGATGTCTATACATGAGAGCCAGAGATGTGCTCTTCCATCGCCAACACACCAACATCACTTTGATATCTCCAAACACATTTTCTCCCTTTGGACTTAATACTTTTATCCGCCCCCACATACGGTAGATGCTGTCCGCAGTCTTGCTCAGATTCCACCCAGTGAAGCAAAGCTCTCTCAAAATGGCCGCCGTGTCACCAGCACTGGTTTATATAAGAGCAAGAGGCTTGGGCTTATAGGAAAAGTCATTCTAAAAGCCATTTGCTGAAGAGTCAGAAGTAGTTGCCGCGGTGTTGAATGACTCCCCGGGGAGCGAGCGTCGCACCCTCCAAAGCGATACATTGACAGAACCTAATTGCACAGGTCAAGCCTACAGCTCCCCGAGCAACTCTGAAGAAGAAGAAGAAACATGGGCGTGTGAGGGGGAAACGGTTAAGGAGAGCCCGGTACGGCAAGAGCCTCCAGCTTGGCTGGCAGAGTCACAATCTCTCTAGTACCCTGTCGCCAGTCTTCAATGCATTTTGAATCTCCATCCTGAAGCTCAGCCACCCAGCCCGGCGCTGGTAATTGGAATGAATGGGGGCCTGGAGACAAAGGGGAAATGGGAACAGAGGGTTGCACAGAAAACACAGCAGCAGCAATAACAACACTGCAATCAATACAATCGCAGGGCCCGTCTCTGCTCGATAGCCGAGCCAGGAGAGCGGGATCGTTTGTGCTGATCAGGACAGTGCAAAACTGGTGTGACCTGGGCCCTTGTGGCTCGACATTAAAATGACCCATTAAAACAACGGGGGTACAACAGGGCCGATTATTGCATGTGTGACACAGCTGAAACGGACATGCTAATACCGCACTGCTCCAGGGACATACAAAGAGCTGGCTCAAGAAATACTGACACTCCTGACAGGAAATGCACTACAAATATAGTAACAAATGGAAGATAACATTATAGAGCTGCTAACGTGTAGCTGTATGAACTGCCCTCTTCAGTTCAGCCTCCATTTTGGATTGGATTAAGGTCTGTTGATTGAGAAGGCCATGGTAGAAATTTGATTGTATTGACCCAGAACCATTTCTTTATAGATTCTGAGATGCGCTTCGGGTCACTGTCTCACTGAAGTAACCACCTCCAGCCAGGACTCAGCCTACTGCAAACAAATTGTCCACCAGAATTGCCTGGTACTTTGTGGAATTCATTAAGCCATTGAACTTACCCAGTGCTCTGGAACCACTGAAATAAAAACAGTCTCAAAACACGACTGATCCAGCACCACATTTCACCATAGCTGTGAGGTGCCTTTCCTTGTGTGGGTCTCCTTTGTGACTCAAAACATGTCTGACCAAATTAAATCTCATTGGGGTGTAATTGTCCACAATCTTGTGACCAAATGCAGTGAAGAGTGAAGTTGATAAGTGCAAACGCAGGAATGTGATTGATCTTGAAAGCATCTAGACAGAGGAATGGACCAAATGTCTTAACTTATCAAAAGCACATAGAAAGACTCCATGCTGTCATCCTTGCTAGAAGTAGCTGTACTAGGTATTACACCAGGGATGCCATTAATTGTGAAGTTGTGATTTTGTGGAAATTGTTTTTTTTTTAAATGAATTAATCAATATTTTTGGATAGTTCCATCAAAACATGAAGTATTTCTCACATGTAGGCATTTCAAGTTTGTCGCTATGCTGTCATTATTATTATTATTATTCATTATAAATAATTTATTTATTTGTTTATTTTTACAGTATTTTCGGTGCAATTCCAGACAGGGGGAGCCAATATTCTTGAGTGCACTGTATTATTGGTTTGTATGCTGAATGCCCGTAAAATGCATTCAGTGGCCAGTAGACTGTTCGCGGCCAGCCGTCATGCAGTAAATAATGACCCTGTAACAGGAGTGTTCAATCTTACTCAAATATGGCCGCTGTGGGTTGTGTTATCCCTGCAGTATGAGTCCTGATTCTGCCTGTCATGGTCTTGATTAAAGACCATAATTAGTAAATTAGTGAAATAATGTAATAGCATTACCAGCCAAGAAAAAAAAAAAAAAAAAAAAAAACTCCTGTTTGGGACACCTGCACCTACATTGGCCCTGTTTTGGGATCATTGTACTTTCCTGGTGTTAAGATTTACCAAAATCTACAGAATATTCAGTGCCTGATCAAGACGAATTGAACAGCCAGCTACTCGAATGAAGGCTTTTTTTCCCATTCTAAAGCACCTTAAAAAACTAGCGCAAATTCATAGTTGCTTTTCCATCAGCATATAACCGGGACACAATAAACCAAGTGTTCTGTAATGGTGGAAACCAATCATTTACTTCATCGTAGCATGGCCATCTCAGGTTCCTGAGACCCTGTGGTCTCCAGTCTCCAGTGCGCTTGATCCTGCTTGGAAAGCCCTTCGCAGCACGGAAAATGGGCCAGATTCAAATATAAATTTCACTGAGGCCACAGCTTTATTGGGATTTGAATTTGAGCGTGTTGATCCCTGCAGTGACAGTGAAAATGGAACTGATTTGCACAATGCATTTTCCGGCGTGTCTAAAGCATTACGAATCCCTGATCCGAGGCTATTCAAAGACAGCGAAGCACCTCGCTCCAGGCAATGAGAGTGACGGTGTCAAATCTTTGAGTTTGATCCTGCGATCCTATTAAACAGTAAAGATGCGTGACCACTTCTTCAATCAGCGCATAAAAGAGAGGTAACAAAAGCCATCCCATTGGCCTAAGAATGGCGCACAATTCATTAATTTGACCTTTTCTGTATGTCTGGCTTGAGTGAGCGTTTGCGGTCAAGAAAGTAGGTGATCAAATTCAGCCTACGAGCGAGTGTACTGCAAGAACATCGACCTCACATTTTTCCGAACAGCAGCCGAAATGCTCAACGCCGGGGCTGACATTTTAGAGCTGACAACCTTTCGAGTCTTTGATAGCTCAATCAGGTGCCCAAACCTCCCCCATCTCCCGTCACGGTTTGACTTCAAACGCATGGAACTCGCTCTGAAAGTAAGGTCAGCCGCACCTGCCCCGTTCAGAAGAGAAGCAGATGGATGCAGGAAGAATGAAGCTGACGTCACGCTATCGTGGGTGTGAGGACAGTGGGTCTGGAGACATTTCTGCGGCCAGGTCCCCCAAAGTTCAGTGCTTCGTCCATTCATCTTGTCCTCCCCCTAGTCCCCTTGTTGGTTCTCCTCCATGCTCTGTGGACCAAAACACTTCCTGTTTCACGTCTGCCCTTGGTGCTGTCGCCAAGGCTGCGAAAACGTATTTCCCGGGGACGTAATCTGTTACGTGCTCCACACCAATCCACACACAAAGGCCCCTGACCGTGGTTTCCCCAGGAGGCTGTCTCCTTTCTCTGCGCTTTTTTCTTTCTTTCTTCCTGCCAAATGCGATTCATCGCTGCGCCGTGGCCTTCGACAAGGAGAAGAGATTGCCAGTTCTTCTTGATGCTCGAGATTTTCTGTAAAAATGTTATGCATTCTCGAGCCGGCTTTTGGCAAGCATCCAATCTTATCAGGACACTCCGTCCTTCACTCTTCCGACAGCAGGGCCGCCTGCAGGAAACCTGTCCCCAGGAGAACAAAACGCATCAAAACAGTTTTAGGGACAGTCGCAGGCCGATATAAAAACGCCCATAAAAGGTGGCAGAGATAACACTCATCCGCCAGCTGTTGGGACTGTAGTGAGATGACGCTGATTGAGGCAACAATGATGAACCGAATTGAAAGCCATTTTGAAGCGATTGAGTCACATGCAATTAGTAGGAACAGTTTCTGAAATCAGCTATTCAAAAATCAAAAACTTTAAGTGGAGGCTGTCACAGCCGCCACGTGGATGGTGGATCTTGTACACGCAACGCAACGCTCACTTCCTGTGAGTCTTGATAAGTCACGGCTGCTGCTCGCGGAATCCTGGTCCTTATTAAAAAAGGAAGGAAAAAAAAAAACTGGAGCCTGATGCTAAATGGAGCGTAACCACACTCAGACACGCTTAATGTTTTCATATGAAATCCTGTTTCCCCTGGACTTGATTTGCTAACAGCCGAGACACATGTTAGATTGGAGTGCTATCAGCTCCTACTGACCTGGCGTACCCACTTTACAGAGAAAATCAGCCCTTCCATGGAATTTTACAGACCTAAGCCACGCATAGCCACGTTTTTGACTAAGATATCAAAGTGCAAACAAAAATACATGTGAAATTTACTGGATTTAAAGAAGACTTAAAGTTAAAAGTTATTGTACTTCAGCACAGTTGGGTGGATTGACTTGAGTCGCCTGACCAAACCAATGTCCCAGAATTCTATTTTCATGGCCAGAAAGAACAATGGCAAAAACAGGTTTGTTTTCACCCAGGTAGAAGAATAAACTCCTCAAGTTCAGTGCATCCATTGCACCCAGGTTGTTCATTAAATTCCCCGAGTGCAGTGCACCCATAGTACTATAATCCAAAATATCCACCTGTGTAAAAAGGTTTTACTTAAAACAAGCAATGAAGCACGTGCTAGATCCACCTGAATGCAAGAACAGGACAAAACCAACATTTACCGCTTAAGCTTGAGTCAGAGTAACAAGCTAGACCCTGTTATGAATGTTTCTGATGGAGCCACAGCTGTGCTACTGATCTGATAACTGATGAATATCTGTCTCTGTCAAATGAAATGCAAATAACATAAATGAGTGAGTTATCTGAGCAGGTGACTGTTAGACTGAGCAGCGAAATATGGAGTGCACTGGTGTCTCCATACACACAACACCTACGTTTGCCCTATCTGCTCAGAATGATGACTCAACAGTGTGATTGCCAGGTTTGGCAGAAGCCTCAACACGCTCAAAACCATATAATGTTGTGAGAAGGCTTCAAAGGAATGCCAGCTGAACATCTCTCCCACATTATCGAAAAACGGCTTTATCTAGTGAGATTCGCTCAGGGCCATATGTGCTAACCAGCTGCTGGGACCATAAGAGCTTGGGAAAAGTGACCTGTGATTTTTAATCCTCCACCAGACACCATGCAACAGTCACATAGCTGTTAGTCACTTATAACATAACTGGGAAAATGGCCTCAGTTGTGGTGCAGCACCAGGAGAGGAGATCGAGGTCACCAGCGAATGGTTGCATCACATCATGTCATGTGATGAAAATCAGCACTAAATAAAGAGGTAATATCAACCACACACAGCCAATCATAATGCACAAATTTACATTTGCACAGACACACACACACACACACACAAAAAAAAAACACACATACAGTACACACACACACACACACACACACACACACACACACACATATCCAGAGGCACACACAAGCATGAACACACACACACACACACACGCATATCCAGAGGCACACACAAGCATGAACACATACACACACACACATACGCATACACACAAACAATTACAAACACACACACAGACACACATATATGCAATGCACCTGCACACACACATGCATATGCACATAAAAACACACAAAAAATGCGCACGCATACACTCACACACACCTGCACATACAAACACGCACACACATAAAAGCACACACAAGCATAGGTGCACACACACATACAAACACGCACACACACACACACACACACACACACACATACACAGCTTCCAAGGTGAAATTGTACTCACTGCACCCCAAACAGAGTTTCAACAAGGTAAGCACTCTGTCTGATGACACAAACACCAAATAGATGAACGGTTGGCAAGCTATTGCATACACTCAGCATTAACATTTAAATGTGTCCCGCTAAACAGTTACGATGAAAAAGATAACAATTTTCGGCGGCACAAGAAATGAATCACAGCTGAAAGCCAGTGAAATTCAGGACTTGCATATACAACCCCAGAGATGAGTTTTAGAAGTTTTTATTCCATTTTCATAAAATACTTGTCAAAAAGCTCAGTAAAAAACAAGTTGTCACCATGGGAACAAACAATCTTACACAATCTCATTAATATTTGCATATTTTATGATCTGACTGATGATGACTGGAACATCTATGGTTATATATTTTATGAGTCAGATACTTGACCAAAATCATGCATGATAAGGTCAGTACCTCTACAACAACTGTGTGTTTATGGGGGGGTGGAGCCTGTCCAAGCATTCATTGGTCAGGCAGCAGGAACACGACCCGAACAGTTTATCCAATCCATCACAGAGTAAACACAACATTCACTCACACACAATCACATACTCTCACCTTTACTCACAATCTCCCATTAGCCTGGAGTGTATTTCTTTAGACTGTGGGAGGAAACTGGAGTACCCAGAGGAAACCCACGTGAACACGGGGAGAACATGCAAACTCCACACAGAAAGGCCCCAGGGTGCATTCGAACCCACGACCGTCTTGCTGTGAGGCACCTGCGCCACCCACATAATAAGAGAATAATAGTATTTGCTGGAAGAATGTTGGGGAGTGTGGAGTTGGTGCCCAGAATATATCAAAACAATAGTAGGCCTGAAGCTCTATATCTTTATACAGGCAGGTATGAGACTGAAACCATAGGCAAAAGAGTCAATGCTGTAAGCGTTCTCTGTCTCGCTATTTTGATCAGCAACTTATTCATGAAAACCAAATGAACACCAAATGTTAGTGTCGTATAACAGTCCACAGTTGGCACCACCGCACTGGCTGAGCACATTAGCGTTAGCAGTGAGTTTGTTGGCGGGAGCGATCCCCCTAACGCTCCAAAAACAAGAAAAGAGATAAACGAGCCGAAAACCTCAGCTTGCTGATAATCGAAACACATTTTGATTAATGTTTTACGAGAAATCTGGCCCGGGAGCACAAAAATTCTGTCAGATACATTTATCAATATATAGGCCTGTCAGTTTCCTATTTTTTTTTTTTCACGAATGGCCTAAATAAAAAATAAATAAATAAATAAAATAAAGGCATCAAAAAAATGATGAAAAAATCATAAAAATTTGATATGTTACATATTTACTATACCTATGCACATTTGATTGCCATTATCTTTTTTGCCAATTCCAGTTGTCTTTCTGTCCACCTGCTGCTCTGATAGCAGAATATTTGTTGGTATTATGAATGTATTCGCATGAAGCTCAATCAAAGCAAAAGCAAAAAAATTCAGAAACAGATCAGCCAGTGAGAAGTGTGGTAACAATGACATTCAGATTCAAGCAGAGTAAAGTTTGACAGAAATCTCCCTCATGGGGAAGGCAGATCGCCAACAGATTGAAGGGTTTGACAATGGCCCATTTCACCTTCATGTGATTATCAGCAGGGGGCGCTGCGGAAATCATTCTCATTCACTGAGGAAATGTAACACCGCTTGGTAATGTGATGTCGCAGACGAACACGGAATGCAAACAGGCATATTTACTGTCCAATTAAAGGTGCGGTGATTAAAATACCATATGTGAATCTGTTGATGTGAGGGATATGGAAGAAATGCTAACTTTTGGTGAACATCCTGCAAATGAAAGCAACATATCGCCGGCCTGCTGATAAAACCTCGTGTCTCCAAATTTGGTAAGAAACAAAAACTCCATGTCCAATAATAACACAAACATTGCAAAATACAAAATACATTCTTGGAAGAAAAATAGTCAACCTACCCGAACACAGCTCAACTGCATTCTTACATGCAAAATTAAACATTTTTTATGCTCTCCTGTAAAGTTGATCATTTTGAGGATACAAAGTTTTATCAGCAGGCCAACAATATTTCTTAATTTAGAATTGTTGATAGAGCCCAGGGGCGCGTTTCACATAAGTGTAGTTGCTAACTAAATTAACAACTTACATAGTTCCATGTAAGTTTAACATAGTTTACGTAGTCCATTCACAGTCAATGGTGTGATTTTGGTAAACGCACTCCAGGTCTCCACACAGAGCCATCTTTTGTTTTACTTTTTTACGTTTTTTTAGAGAGCCCCACTACTCTGTGGGTAATAGTGTCAGGATAACTGAAGTCTGTGTAAAAGTCCTATTCAATCTTGACAAAAGGAAGACCAACTGTGACAAAGTAGGCCCGCAGTATTTAGGAAACACTGAAAGCTTAAACGACTGCATCTATCTGTCATGTTGATAGCCAAACAAATCACTTCAGAATGGCTGAGTGGTCGGGCGAGGATGTGTTTTTGGGGGGATGTGGGGTGCTGCTTGTTCCAGCGGGATGTTTGTGCAGGTGAGGTGCGTTCACCTCTCACAAACCTGCTGCTTTGAAAACCCTTTGCGCTGCCCAGAGTTTCATTTACTTCAGCTGATCTAAATATAAAAATAGAAATAGGATGGAGGTCCACTTCTGTCCCTCAATTTGCACTAATTTACCCCCAAGGGCTAATTATTAGACATCAAGATAAATATGTTTGCCTTTTCTGGAACAAAAAGGTACAAATACTAACCTAACCCAGAAAAATTTGGGAACGTATTGAAAATACACAAAATGACAGGAAGTTATGAATTCTAAATTTTCTTTGACTTGTATGTCATTGCAGACAGTATAAAGACAAGAAACAGTATGTAATGTTTTGTCTGGTCAACTTCATCTTATTTGTATACATGCATCCATTTCTGCCATTCAAAACTGCAACCCATCCCAAATATGGATGCAATGGGAACAATTTGGGACTTGTACTGAGATAAAAAATTTGAAGTGATGTGATTTGAAACAGCTGATTTCAGCAGGTGATTGTAATCCTGATTTTGTACAAAAGCAGCATCCAGGAGAACAAAGAGAAATCATTGAAAGGTTTAAAAACAATGTTCTTCAAAAAAATATAGGATCGAATCGGATTTGGATATTTCACCCTGTACGGTTCCTAATAGAAAGAATACAAGGAATCTGGTGGAATTTCTTTGCCCACGGGTCAAGGGCACAAGATTATGCTAAATGCCCACAATCGCCCATCGCACAAATGGCGCTGCTGCATCGAGAACCATCACTCATACGTGAGTGATATAACCAAATGACCTCAGGGAATCTTTGGAAAACCTTGGTCAAATATGACAATACGTTGAATGCCAGCAAAAACTTTACAGTGAATGAAGCAAGCCTTATGTTAACAGTGTTCAGAGGTGCTGACTTCTCTGGGCACACAGGCATTGGTGATCGACCATCACACAGTGAAAACAAGTATTTTGGTCAGACAAATCAATAATTCAGGTCTTTTTTGGGAAGAAATAGGCGCCGTGTGCCCGGAAACAAAGAAGAAAAAGAGTATCTTTACTGACTTATGAACTGAGAGTCCAAAAGCCATGTTCTGTTACAGTATGGGGTTGTGTCAGTGCCCCAGGCAAGGATAACTTTCAGTGCTGTGATAACACCATTAATGCTGACAATTACACTAAGATTTTAGAGCAACATTTGCTACCTTCGAGACAAAATCTTTTCCAGGGACACCCACGCGTAGTTAAACAAGGCAAAGTAAAATCGCTTTCTACGAGGAAAACAAAAGCATTGCTGCATAAGAACAGGGTGCTGCACTGGCCTGCCCGCAGTCCTGACTTGTCCCCAAGAGAAAACGTGGCAAATTTTGAAGTGCAAAAGATGACAACAAAGACCCAGTGCTGTTGTACAGCTTAAGACTTGTTTGCAGGAAGAATGGGACAAAATTACAACTGAAACACATAATCATTTGGTGTCTTCAGTCCTGAAAACATTTATTAACTGTTGTGAGAAGGAATAGCAACATTACAAAGTTTACTGTCCCAACTTTTTTGTTTAAACTTGTTGCAAGAATAAAAATTGAAATGTGTTTATTTAAAAAAAAAAAATCATGACGAAAGAATCATCAAATTATGTACTATTGTATTGTTTTCAACATAATGCAGGTTAATGATAATTTACAAATGAGTGCTTTTGTATTAACATGCCATTCCAACTTTTTCTGATTCAGAATTGTACATTTTCAAGGGTACAAAATGCTTACTTTTGAAGGAAGGGTCCCAGTGACAAACCATTGAAACCCAAAACGTACAATAACTGACTTTATTCCCTTTATTTATTTGTTTATTCAATAACTGACTGAGCTCTACTCTGTGTACACACACTCACAGACAGCCAAATGCAGTGGTGTGAGTATGCAGCACCGGTTAATAGGGTTCGTAGTCACAAGAATGTATCTAAACTGGCAGCATTACTGAGCAGTGGGCAGCACCTTTGCTGCACAGTGAGAAAGTCCCCATGTTCCAGACGGGTTCCTTCTGGTATTTCCAGTTCTGTCTCCTGCCACAGTTCAAAGAGAGGGGTGCCAGGCTAATTATAGGTATGGCTGTGTGAGTTAATGGCGAGCTTTCCCAGCCATGGATTGATATAACAGCCCACAATGTGTTCCTGGCCCATCCTGGCCCTAAGGACAGAGCTGTACCTGAATTTAAAACTCGGGTGCTCAGCATTATGGCGATCTGTCTAACTTAAAGGCAGCGCAGATTTATAGTAGTATACTGAAGAGGTCACGTAGGTTCAGCTGTCATCAAAACTAACATGGGGATGAAAAACCCTATTTTTCTGATAAGAGAGGATTATTCTCATTCTATTATTATTTTTGCTTCTTGAACTTCACTTGAAGATGACTGCGCAGACGTAATGAGAAAGCACCTTCCTAAGATGACTACGTTATTTAAAATATCTTTCATTGTTTATTTTTGAACTGGATCTCCAGGCTTGATTACGACGCAGCGTCATACACGCGCTACACACCACCGCATCAGCGTTATTTCAGCTCCCTGCGAATCGCCCAAGCGGAGCAAACGGGTTCACCCTGTCACTGCCTCTTTGAGTGTCATTTTCAGCACCGATGTACACGCTAAGGGTTCAGTGATAGAGGAGTCGCTGGGATTGGCCACAACGCCATAATGAGGTCAGCACCACACTATTCAGGAGCTGCTAATAAGCACTTCACATCGCTGTCAGCGACAAAGGCGAAAATTTCCACATTATTACAGTTTATTTACAATGCGCTCGTCTGCATGAAGGGACACAGGTTAAACTGAGAATGAGTTGGCGTGTTCAGGTAATGCAGAATGATGTTCTGTATATTTTTTATTTCTTCGTTATTTTTTTTCAGCAGGTAAGCAACATTCTCTCCTGTGAATTCCGCCGGAAAAACAAATAAAACAGAACAAATCTGGTTGCGTAAAAACGCACTCATCTGTTTTCATTAAGAGAGAACAGCTGTGGGCTGCTTAATGATGCTTGTGAATGTTCTGGAAAAGGCCCTGTCTCACCCATTCCTACATCCCCCTCTTGCAAAACCAGCACTGGCTTAATTGATTTAAAAGTTAAACACACATCTCACTTCAGCCCATCTCGAAACAAAACCGTTGGAAACAAAACACCATTTCACACGCCATTAGGGATAAATTTTGGATATAGCAGTAGGCAAAACATGAAATAAGCAAATAAATAAATGAAAATAAATAAATATGTAAATAAAACTGGACTGGATTAATGAGGTTGGGGAGGGGATGCAAGATAAAAAAAAAAGGCTCATAAATTCAATTCATGAGGATGTTTAGCTGACATTTTCTCCACATATGGTGCTTGCGTTCATTTTTCATAAGAAAAATAATGATTAAAAACAAGCCTAACAAATTTTCACTTGATGCCATTCAAAATCAAGCTGCTGACTGCTCCATTTGGCTGTTGTATCATTTATCACTTGTGAACGGGGGAAGTGGGCCCAGAGTTGCCGATTTTCTGGAAAGCAAGATAGTGTCGTCATACTAGTATTTCTTTCCAGTGGCAAGCGATACACCAGTAAAGGGCACTTAAACAGACAGGTAATTATGCCACACACTCTACAAGCTGAGCTTTGCCTCTCATGAGCCAGTCTAAGGCCCAGGCCCCATTGATGGGAGAGACAATGGTCGAAGCTCTCAGTCTGCCAGTCACCTCCTCTTCACGAGCGAACCTGTGAGCGAATTATTGTGCATTTCTAGGGGGGTTAACAACAAAGCCAAATGAATAGAAGAAGTGAGGGTTGCTGTTGATAATGTGTGAAGATGGCTGTTCAGACGACACCAGCCGGGATCAGTCTCATTTGGTGCCAATGCGTCCCATCAAACGGTGTTACTCGGAATACTTTCGCTCTCTCACACCTCGTCCCCCTGCAGGAATGGTGTTTAATGGAGAAACTGATTCCTCAGCCTTAAATAAAGGAGGCTGACTTTCCCTCACAGCTTCATTTCAGGAATACCCAGCTGTAGGAGAATGATCATTTTAGCTTCTGTTAAGCTTTGCTCCAGTACAACCGCTGAAACATTCTGCGCCCTCCATAATGTCTGGGGACTTTGTTACATCATGTATGTACAAAGTATTTTTATATACAAGTTTTTTGAATGATGCCCAACATAAAAATAACTCAATGCCAAGTAGGCGTACACTCAGACTACCCTTCACCTATGTAGATGGAAATGGGTGGCGACCTCGTGCGTCTAATATTGTTTTCATGACCGAACAGTTCAATGTAATTTCCAATTCTCACCACAGTCAATAGGCAGACAGATAGATAGATAGATGAAACAGTGGAGCTAGACTCGAGCTACCTTACAGGTAGCCTTAGTAAAAACAGATAAAGAAGCCAAAAGAAGTCAAGGTGATATATTTCTGAAGGACATTTCCCTGTGGAATTTTACAATCACTGGTTGAGCTCCATTTCTGGCAGGCCACTGTGCCCTCCGTATCCTCATGAGCCATAAGGGTCAGAAAACTCAGCTACGGTGTTCCAAGAGGGACAAAAACCAGCAGTCATCACGCAGGCGCAGTTCCTTGTGAGAACAATTAAAGCAATTGTTGTTGCTCAACGTGACAACATTATGAGCCAGCCGAGTATAACCCGTCTTGTTCCAGGAGGGAAATATATAGACAAATGCATGGGGCAGTCGAATCATTGGAAATGCTGCCTTAAATGTGAGGCTCGTGATGCGCAATTAGACTCATTCATATATGGATTGGTCACATTCTGCTGTGATTTTTAGAGCTGTAGTTCTGAGATTATAAGCAACTATCCAACTCCTGTCAGACAGCTTTGATCAGTGATCCCTGCTCTTTTTTGCAGTTTCTGTTTGTTGGTTTTGGGCACATGTTCATAATTCTGAGCCAGTTTCCCTTTGCGAGGTCATATAATTTTGCAAGTTTTATGACCGACGCACCTGCAATTCAGGCACCAGCTATTTGGCCCAATCGAAAATGGGTTAGTATGCTCATTTTGTTTTGGAGACCTGCCTATAAAAGTGCTGCTGGTTATGCCTCTTTAAAGTAGACACATTTTGTGACTTAGGATTCAGATTAATAGGAAATACCTGAGCAGATGTTCTATTTTTTACTGTGGATATGTCAAAGTTAAATCCATTTTTTCAGGATAATTGACACAGCGTTCAGTGTTGCTGTTGCTGAGATGCGTAAATGCATCCACCATATTGGAAAGGTCAATGCAGCAAATGAACTAATGCAAATGTATAACATATGCCAGCTTACCTTGTAAAAACATAGTATATAGCCCAAAGTATGTCAACACTTATTAAAACCTTATTGACATGCAAAGAAAATGGACAGTTTTAAATTTAAAATATCTGACATTTAATTAAATTTGGAATGAATTCGTGAGCATGGGCTGATAGGACAGACTTTCAGTTTTAATTTCAGGGTATTTCCATTCAGTCCTGCTTCATGATTAGCAAATGATTGCCCTTTTCACACTCACTTTTCCACACTTTCAAAACTCCAATAAGTTTCAATGGGGCCTTCAGTAAAGGAAGGGGTGATGGTTTATACAAAGCGCTACATAATCCAAACGGTACAACAGATTTGAATTGCAGTGCCCCCAAATAGAGGCTGCATATCAATCCTATCAGGCCACACTGACCAATTAATTCCAAATTCAATCAAAATATCATTTGTAGAATGTAAATATCTGCTTGTATGTCAATGAGGTTTCAGTGATGGGTCCACATGCTTTTGGCTTAACCGTATAGTTGTAATTCTCTAAAATTACACATAATTTTGTGTCTCGAGGGTCTGAACAGAGCAATTTGAAAAATGGTTTCTTAAAAGCTCAATTTCATCATCTCAGTTTTGTGCAAATGAGTAAAATGCTCTCTGTTCATGCGACAAGATTTCTAAAAATGAACAATACATTTGAACCATGTTCATGTAAACAGATTCAAGAATGAATAATGAATTATTAATTTAAAATGAATTGAAATTTTAACATCTGGTTACTTTTATTTTTTTTACTTGTTGTTTCGCGATCATGAACACTACGTGGAGTGCCAGTGTGCCCTCAACACGTCCGAAGAGCTGAGGAGTGCCAACAAGACCAGAGACAAGGCCCACTAGCAGGTAGAATAAAGTTGGGAAGGGTAATCGGCAGTCAGTACTATAGTATGCAGCTGCTTCGCTCCTGGAAATGACATACGCCTTAATTGATTGCTGATTGCCAATGAACCCATTTAAATGCATATATAAGTCTACAGGGCTCTCTCTAGCTCAGAGGAGTGTGGAATCTCCACCAAGAGGCCAAAGTGTGTGGATGGAAAAGTTGTGCGGGTGACCCTCCCCTAGCCATTGGCTGATGCCATTTGCTTGTGCCTTTTTCCAGGAACCCTGAGGGAACCTGGGCACTGGAGAACCCTGAACTGGGATGAATTTCTGTTGTTTGCTGTACCCTGGGCACTCCCTCCCCCACTTTTGTTAATAAACCACTTTTTCTATGGACTAACAGCTACACCTTCTCTGGTTCTAGCCTACCAAGTGTTCACGCTGCCAATAGGTTCTCACAACTAAGAAATTAACAGAAGAATGGGCAAATAGCCTGTATCAAAATTATGATATAATTGCTCATTCACAATACTGACTTTGAACTCATTTAAAAAGGATTCTCACTCAAAATGTACAATAAATTGGTTAATGTCTTTATTATATAGGAGCAGGAAAATTTAAAATGGAGGGGATAACTCTCTCTAGATGGAGGAGAAATCCAAAAAAATACTCTCTGCACAAATGCAGTTTCCTACACAGTAATGAAGTCTCAGTCAGAGAAACCTTAAAAATGTGTGACGTTATAAATAAACAGTATTTAAATAGACTCACTGGCACCAAGAATTGATTAGTTTATCGGCTGGGCGGTGAGAAGTGTAGACTTAAGTCTTAATAAGTCACCCAAATCCATTACCAAATGGCAACATAAACACTCAAAAAATAGGTCCGCAGTCTGATCAGAGAAATGTTTCCATTATTTGAGGTAATAATTCAACAGGCTATATTCCTTCGATTCTCACAGCCCTGTGAAGCTCAACTGAGAGGTATAATAGTGTAGAACTTATGCTAAACTAGGAAGGTGAACGAGCTGCTGCACAATATAAGCGGTCAACCGTTGCAGTTTGATGGTGCTGTTTACGTATCAGAGTCGTGCAAACACTTTATCTGTTTACAGTCAGTTCCATAAATGTTTGGACATTAACAAAGTTATTGCAGTTTTAACTGTCCACCACAGCATATTGGAGTTGAAATTAATAAATAACTTCAGACCTCAACTGCAATTTGAGGGCATTTGCATCCCAATCAGCTGAACATTGTTGGAATTTTGTATGTTTTACATGCAGTCACTTCTTTTCAAGGAACCCTGTTTAGTTGTAATTGGACAATAAGCTGGTTGGTTGTTTCATAGCCAGATGTGTATTATTCCCTCATCTGGTCATGTATTAGTAAGCAGATAAAAGATTTATAGTTGATTTCAAGTGAGACATTTGCATTTGGAATCTGTTAATGTTAATTCACAACAGTGAAAAGAGGAGAAACCCATCACTAATCTTATAAATCAAAATAAATCCATAAGACCACATTGGACTGCATTTACATAGTGCTTTTCTAGTCACATGACACAAAGTGCTTTGCAATCGTGCCTCACATTCACCCTGATGGCAGAGGCAGCCATGCAAGGCACGAACCTGCACATCGGGAGTGGTGTGGAGTTCAGTGTCTTGCTCAAGGACACTTCGACAAGTTCTGCGGGGGAGCCTGGGATTGAGCCAGGAACCTTCTGACCACCTGCTCTTCCTCCTGAGTCATGCCATCCCCCCAGCAGAGACAGCAGAAACAAATCAACATTTGATAAAATAAGTAAAAAGCACACTGGTGTGCTCAGGAACACCAAAAGGCCCACAAGTCATGGATAAAATTAAACTGGGTGCAAAACTCCCTTCACAATACTCAGGCAAATCAAGCACCCCCTGTAGATATCTGTGTCAAAGTCAACAATCAAGAGAAGACTTCACCAGAGTAAATACAGAGGGTTTACTGCAAGTTGTAAACCACTGGCAAATCTCAAATACTGGAAGACCTCATTGAAGTTTTCCATAAAAAAATCTGAAAGGCTTGCATCCTATGGACAGATGAGATGAAGATCAACTTTTACCAAAATGATGAGAGGAGCCCAGAAAAAAATGAATTGATCACGATTGAAAGCACACCTTCTCATCTGTAAAGCAAGGGAGAGTTGTGGTAGTGTTTTGGCGTGGGCATGTATGGCTGCCAGTGAACCTGATTCACTTGTATTTATTCATGGTGTAACTGCTGACAAAAAACATCATGATGAACTGGGCAATTTAATCTGCTTCGATTGAGCCAAATCCATCTGAATTCACTGGACGAAGCATCACACTGTAGCATGGATACTGACCTGAGGCATACTACAAAAGCAACTGAAGAATTATTTTAAGCAAGAAAGTGAGAAGTTCTACAAAACCAGTCAATGAACCTGATTGATTTTGCACTTCAAAGCAACACTGCACGTAAAACACCCCAAGAACAAGCAGGAACTGGAGACTGTTGCTATGAAGACCTCTTAGAGCATGCCCAGAAGAAACACGGCATCAGGTGACAATGGGTTCCAGATCACAGGCAGTAATTGACGGCAAAATATTAACTTTGTACAACCAAGGACAATTTATGATTATGTTAGTTTGCCCATTTACTTCTGAGCCAGCAAAATCGGAATGCTAAGTACAAAAATGGTTGCAATTCCTCCACTGTTCATGCAATATTTCAAAAAGAAAAAGAATAACTGAAATTAAACTTGAAAGTTTACACTTCTAGAGCACCTGAATTGTTTCTTTTCAAATCCATTGCGGTGGCACACAGATCCAACAAGATTATGACTGTATCACTGTTAAAATACTTATGCACCTGATTGCAAATACTGTGCATTGCCAGCATCCTAGAGTGGTATTTTCATTGCTACAGATGGTGATCTATGATGGTTAGCACTATTCAGTGAAGTGGAAAGCTGAGGACCTGCGAGGTGTCTGTTTCTCACACTCGAGACTCTGATGTACTTGTCTTCTTGAACAGGTGTGTAATTGGGCCCTCTGGATCCCAGTTAGTGCCCCGACAGACCCAGTTTGGGCTCTTCCTTACGGTCAGCACTGCTCATCTTTGCAAACCCATAACTTGTATCACTCAAAAAAACCATTGACTGAGCAATTTCAAGATAAAGCGGTTTATTTTTTGCAACTTTAAAGCAAAATTGAGCTTGAGATATGAGAATAAATGATAAATGTGAGTATACTAGACAGTGTAGCAATGAGCATAAAGATACTGCATGCTTCGCATCCTCCTGCGTGTAATGTAATGGATGCTTTCTGTCGAGTTTAAATAGCACATTATCAGGATTACACGAGGACGAGGAGACAGCGAGTTGAAAATACAGAAAATGGGACCTTGCAGTTATACATAAAGACTGCATTAAGACCCAATTATTGCAAACATAAATCATAATACGCTGCATTTTCAATGCTTTGCCAGTATTTATGTAACAGTGCTACAAATGCACTCCGCTATTTTCATGCAGATCAATTTCACGCTACCTTGGCGGATAAAGGCGGCGTCAATTTCTCTCAAACACATAAAAACGTCTCCTCTTTTCCAAACTTTTGAATGGTGCTGTATGATAACAGGAGCATTTACCTGGGAGCCAGCAGAGCCGTGCGTGGGAAGATATACACTGGAACAGACATTAGTAATTGATCTCCATTGGAGGCTATCGCATGCATTACCCGCTGGCTGCTGGATCTGCTATAATACCAGTGGGACAAAGGGCTGGACCTTGAGTGCATCAGGGTAGCGCCCCCCCTGGGAGAAGTGTGGACACAGATTAATGGCACATGGAACAATACAGGCTCGGGATGCCTTTCCCGCGAGAGGTGACGAGGTCGTCGAGCGATACCTATTCCCAGATTTGTTAAGAGCAGTCGTTTCCAAAAGGAAAGGAGAAGGATAACTGTACCTCATTAAAAGACGGCTTAAAATAATATGCAGGCATTAACATCCATGTCAATACGATACACAGGAGACAGATTCTTTCCAGCTGAGACTCTCAGTACAGCTGAAACAGAGATACACACATTGGTTAAAGTTGGCCGCTGAAACTTCAGCCCAAAGCCAGAAATATGCTACGTCAAAAATACTCCACACGTCAAGAGGATGAAGTGAGGGGTAGAAAAAATTCCCAACATTTATCACAAGGCTGAAATACGCATGCCTCGCACAGTGTGTGTGCGGCAGTGTGAGTGGCAAAGTGTGTGTGGGTTACTGGGCTCGTCCTGGAGGTGCAGTTTCTGTAAGGGAAGGACTAAGATTACCCTCTGAGTAAAAGGATGGGACTTTAGACAAGATGGAGCGGAGGGAATTGAGAGGCATTATTGATCCGGCAGCATCCTTGAGCGAGATGACCTCACGATTAAACACGAGCCGCCGTCTAGGATGCACAGGTCAAAGCTCGCAGTCACTCTACCGTTAACTGCAGTCATGCAAGACTTTCAGAATGTAACATTCATCCAACTATACCACACCCACAGAACTAATATTGCAAATAATAGCATTATATTATAATTATTATTATTATTATTGACATTACACACAATTACTAATACCAACACAATACCACGAATCCCCAAATAATTTTATGCGTCAATGGCTCTCCCTTTTGCCTCACAGCAAGAAGGTCACCATTTTGAAGTGGCGAAAGGCCTTTCTGTGTGGACCTTTCTCCCAGTACTCCGACTCAACAACAGTTCAAACAAACGCATTTCCCGGCTAACTGGAGTCTCTATATTGCCGTCAGGTTTCAGTCTGTATGTGAACGGCGTGCGCCTTGCGACTGACTGACAAACTGTTCAGGGTGCATCTCATCCACTGGATACTCGGCTTCAGACCCTCTGTGACCTCGAGAGGGAATATCTGCTTCAAATGATAGAACCTAAATCTTATTACAAGATTTCTGCAAGAAAAAAACTTGATGTTAAACGTGACAATTTATATCTTTTTCGTGGAAAACAAAGTGCTATTTATGCAGCACCATTCTCAGGCATCAGCTTTGTTCACCAGGAGGCCAGAGCAATCCTGAAATTAACCCAGCAGAGTCCATTCCAGGAATGTTGGCCAATGCCTGATTGTAATTTTCAAATTATCTGTACTGGTTAGTTCCAAGTCTCTACCAGACAATGTAATTGTCCTCCCACCCCTGCCCAGTCCACAACAGAACAACTACATGGGGCATGTGGTGTCTGGTTTCGGCGAGTTGTAAATCTGGCAACCCTAATTAGATGAGGAATTGGGAGGCGCTGGATCCTTGCTTGTCCACCCGGTTTGGCGGCTGTTGGCGGCATTGTAAACCTTTAAAAATGATGAACATGTATCTCTATGCACAGCTGATGCCATGCTAACTATCCATCCATCCATTACTGGGGTTGTGGGGCAGCGGGAGCCTACCCCAGCTGACTATGAGTGAAAGGCAGGGGCCCACCCTGGACAGCTAGCCAAACCATTGCAGGGTACACACACCATTCACTCACACCTACAGGCAATGTACAGTCCCACAGGAATGTCTGGACTGTGGAAGGAAACTGGAAAACCCAGTGTAAATCTGCTCAAACTACATGCAAACTCCACACAGAAAGGCCCCAGGCCTTCAAACCCACAACCTTTCTCTCTGTGAGGTGGCAGTGCTATCTAAAGCATCACTGTGCTGCCCTTCATGTTACCTAGCAACCGTTAAAATGTGTCGCCAGAAGAAGCGGAGCAGCTACCTGCCAAACTGCCATCTTGCAAACTATTAGTTTAACTTACTGATTATTACGTGCCAGTAGAGAGTTGTAGTGTGAACGAATCAATCATTCCGATGCTAACTCTAGGCCCGCAGTTAATTTTTATTTTTCATAGTCGATCTAGTTTTCATAATCGCTCTTGTTCTGTGTGAAAATTACGGTGCGCAGGCGTGTTGTGTGGGCTGGCAGGTACATGCTTCCATGTAGCTGGCGTGTTTTCGTCGTGTGGTTCACAGTCAGGGTGCTCATTCGCTCACCCCGCACACATTTCCCTAATCCCAATTTTGCGTGTGTGGGCTCAGTTCCGGTCGCCTGAGCAGGCGAGAAGCGAGGCGACACCCAGGTAATGTGGCGACGGTACAGCAAGACGGATAATCCCACGGGAACCCGAGGAAACACATCAGCCATTCATATAGCAGAAGTCACCTCGGGTAAAACAGCCCACATTTTTGTTTATGTGTTTATGTTTTTTTGCATGTGCAGTAAGGCTATTCATCGCCTATAACCTTTGGCAGCGAGACATTAATATTTACATAGATTGATAGAGTGCAGATTTTTTACATTATCAATCTATCAGAAGGTGCACTGTTGGGTGCACACCCTAAATCACTCCTGTCACCGGCCTGCGTCGACAGGTACCTGCTGAGGCTCGGTCTCTTCATCCTGGCTGAAAAATTTTGCTCCAATCTTAACAGAGTCTTTGCAAGTTTTATCCAAGATACTAAATACATACGTGTGGCTAATCTCATCAAGGACCACTGCTATTACTGCACAAAATAGGGCTAAACAGCTTAAATGTTATATTAGTCAGCTACTTAACATTACAGCTTTCTTTACTTATGTACCTGAAGCACTGCGAAGAGCCAAATGTTCCAAAATTTCCTCATTAATCCAAACTATTGATTCTGAATTTCAGGTCAAATTCCCCCCCCAACTTTACTTCCATAGCAAGATGCGCTTAACAGCCCGACAGCAGGTGAAATGGGCTCTCAGATGTTTACTGCTACATTGTGTCAAAGCACATTACACTTCAGAGCCAACACTACCCATTACACAACACTTATCTTAAATAGGGATAACCAGCTTATCTGAACACAATCTGCCCGACACCTATTAGATACAAGTGTTTACTCTTTAAAGGAGCATTCAGCTGGTTACCACTGGGTCATTAATAGACCACTTTGCAATATTAGATGAGCATTTTCAATCATTTAATTACTCGCATCAAAAAAACTTTAATTTCTGCCTCACCAATCGATGTCTTATTGAGCTCTGTAACCGCCAGTGATTAGATCAACATCATGGTTTCAGAGATTGCACAGAAGTCATTTACAATCAACTTTTTGCCTGAATACACAAGTAACGTATAAAAATCTCTCCACACTCTAAATGATGTCTTTGGCAGAGCCGGAGTGGAATAATAGTTTTGGCACTCGAATGAAGGTCAAAATGCCGCAGTGTTGTGCAGCCATATGGGCTACCTTTTGAAGGCGAGAGAGTATAGGGTTTTCTTATGTCAGTTTCCCCAGAGACTCAAACAGGTAATGCATACTAATAACATATTTACCATGCTATGCTAGTCCAAATGAAAATCAAGAATCAATTTTGCCCAATATATGAACAAGCTACATTGGAGGTCCTGCCCCAAGGGCATGGGGAATTGAGAAAGATCTCAGAGGTGTACTGCTAAAGAATTGACGGACTGCTCAATACATCAGCAGCTTCATTAGGGCATTCCTATGGAGAGCTGCACATTTTCATATTCAATGTCCTCTCTGATATACAGTGTGTGTGCCTGCCTTTTTTCTGTCTGAGATGGATGAGCTGATATGTGACAATCATTTCTGAGTGACACGTGGTGCAGCCATCTGACTGCGAGGACGAAAATGATGCGTGCGTCAGCACTATAAGCTACGGCAGATGCACATTTTACACCATCATGCCTACATGCTTAGGCGGCTTGACTAATTGGCTAAAAACGGCTGCGGTGCAAAATCCTCGTCTGCCGTAAATCAAGATGTACGTGTGCGATGCTATGATGTTACTCAAGAAGGAAGGCGCCATTTTCAGAGGAAAGGGAGGGGTCGTATTTTTCTCATGCACGCATACGGAGACACCACTTGATGGAACGGATATAATTAAGTCCAACAGATCTTGTAGTTTGCACTAAATTCAATTTTGTGATCCCAAAAATTTTTTTTTTTTTTCGGTGGAGTCAGCGAGTGCTCCCTCAGGCTCATTCTGAGAGGCAAATATTCTTCTGCGGGGAATTATTTTTATTTCCCCCCACCAGGGAGGTTATGTTTTACCTTCGGTTTGTGGATAAGTATGCTTGTGGGTTTGTTAGCAACATAACGAAATAAGTTATGGACAGATTTTTATGAAATTTTTACCAAGGTGTGTCTTGGCCCAACATAGAAACAATCTAATTTTAGGAGTGCTTCGGCTCCAATTCTGGATCCAGGAGTTTTTATCTTTTTGTGTGTTGGTACATAATAACACGACTCGTATGTGTCCCAGACATGTGGAGGACAGGTGGGCCTTGGCAGAGGTACAGCATGTAGTCCCTGAGTGCTCTTGTAACACCTGCGTTATCAGGAAACCCTGAGAGGAGCCAATCAGAAGATGCCCAACTCCTCTCAAGACGCAAACACATCTGCTATCTCTTTCTAAAGAGCATTGCCTCCCTGCCTCTTGTCAACGCGCTAGCTCAACAAACCCTTAGCTTCCGCAGCTGTGATCCAGGCAACTCACAGATTTGAGCCGAACTCGGACCTACCTACGGGGGATATTGACAGTAAACAAAACAGTTCAGGGGTGAGGATTGACAACAGTGCTGCTGTTGACAGAAGCTTACTTAGAGATGAGGTATATGGCGGTGTAGCGATGCGGAGGGATCTGAATCTTTGCAAAGGGATTTAAGGAATGAGTTTTATTTGCATAAACAACTCTACCTCCCCAATAGACACACGGCACTGGCACCATCTTTCATATGAAGAAGCAGACCCAAAGTGTTTGAAAACCTTTCTTTACATTATTTATGATGGAATTATGAAGAGGACTTCCTCTCTCGAAATAAGTAATTATATCCACCAAACTGAGTGTTTGGGGACATTAAGGATTATCGATTCAGCTCGGCTAGCCTCACCAGAGAGCCTTCATGTTAGCGGAATAATCTTGAACAGCTTTCATGAGAATTAGATGAAACTTCTTGTGTTCATTCCTGGTACATAGAGGACAAATACAATAGTTTTGCGTGACCCTATGACCTTTCCTGTAGCATCACCTACAGGTTGGACTTTACATTCCCCAATGCAGTGATGCAAACAGTTTTGCTGGTATTCAAGTCATCAATTCGGGTTCATAGAGGAGGGCTGTAATCAATGTTGGTCACCTCATGACCTTTGCTTAGCGCCACCACCAGGCCAGACTGTCCATTTTTACAGATAACTCAAACAGCTTTAATGGGAATTATGCTTTTAATATTTTTATTGCATGGAGGAGGAAGTTATTGATTGTGGTGGCACTACAGTGTTTGCTCTGATGCCACCGCCTATCCAAATTTAACGCTTCCAAATATAATAAATCAAACAATTTTGTAGGGAAACATATCACGCCTGTGATTGTTTCTGGTGCACCGAAAAAAGTGTTGTTTCGGATGTTGTCACCGTATGACCATTGCTGTAGCACCAACACCAGGCCAAACTTTTCATTTTTAAAAATGCAATAACTCAAGTAGATTTAATTGGAATCTTGTCAAATCCACTATAAGCATTCCTGGTGCATAGAAGAGGAATATTGTTGATTTTGATGGCTCTATTACTTTTATTTTAGCGCCACCATCAGGTGAAACTATATTTCCAAATGCAATAAGTCAAACTGCTCCAATTGGAATCAAATCAACTTTGCTGTGAATTTCTTGTTGTATGAAAGAACAATACTATTGTTATGGTGACACAAACTATTCTTGTAGCATCTCCCACAGGCCACCTCACATTTTCAAAAATGAATAAGTCAGTCAGCTCTTAAGGGAATTTGGGTGTGGGGTGGGGTGGGGGGGAGAGTTGTTATGAACATTCCTGAAGCCTGGAGAAGTTTGCTGTTGATTTTTTGGAGCCTGCACCTTTTCCTATAACACCAACACTAGGCCAAGCTGTGAATATTGCCAATGGGGAGAATGTTGCTGTTTCAGGGATAAACCCTGCTGTGGTGCACGGACTGCATTTGTCAAGTTATTATTTTTTGTTTTCATTATTCTTTCCACTAGGCAAGAATATGTAAATTACATATGCCAGCGAAGGCTTTTGGTTTCCAAATTAATGACCAAGCTTCAGGCAATATTGATGAACTGTTTGTGTTCAGCTGCTCACTCCAAATTACCGGATGCACGAAGATCTTACAAACCTCTCACGACATTTATTGAAGAGAACATCACAGTAATTAAGAGCCTTATTTGGTTTTGTGCATCAGACTATGTGCGCAACCTGATATATCTTGTTAATGTTTATGAAGTCCAAGATTGAGCAGAAAAGGTGGTCTGCGGGAGCACCATCAACAGCCATTTATAAACTTTTGATGATTATTAAACATCAAACCTTTACAAACAAAATCATAAATCTCAGCATTGGTACGCAGGGGTAGAGCTGAGGACAAAGGCAATAAAAGTTGGTCGCCATAAGGGCTCAGTTTAATTCAAACAAACAAATGTGAGTTTGAAAGACGGCGAAATTGGAGGAGGTCAGAAGAAGTATCACGTATGGCTTTGGTTGCCGCAGCGCCTATAGGCCACCTGGTCAAACTAGTCTGAATTTTTTGATAGCCTCCTTCTGCTCCCTCCAGTGCACCATTGGCGATAATAGGTCTACGATGCCACTGTGTGCGTCGCACTGCCACGTGATTTTGCTGAACTGTTTATTACATCATGTGTAAGTTTCCTCGGCTCATTTCCAGAATAAATTAAGGCGAGACTGATGGTGTTCAATCATGTCCATCAGCCATTTTTTCCTCTGTCTTGGATCTCACCACCGGCGAACGATTTAGACGTTCTGGCCCGGAAAAGAAGCCTGACAGATGGATGGCGGGACACACGGACACGCAGAATGACACCACTCATTCCTATATCCCCCTTCGACTTCCTGGTGGGGGAAAATTGAGTCTAGACAGATAGTGTTCAAAGATGTCCACCCACCATTGTTTCCTGTCTAGGATTTCAAAGCCGGTATTCACTCTCAGTTCTGTCATATCCTCCCACCGCTCGATTAGTTGCTCCGCCGTGTGGCAGGGGGAGCCTTTTGCAGAAACAGACATCAAGTCGAGAGCAGTACAAGGACATTCGCTCCAAATACCAAATCCAATGGCAAATCAATAGCCTTTGCACATTCGTAATTTCAAATTTGTCTAAAGCGTACTGAGTCGTTATATACTGGTTTTTATCGATGTGTCAATGAGGTCACTGACTCTGTGTGCAGGATGGTTTCAGGTTATCTTATAGTCACCCCGCGTAACATCTAGCACTGAAATATCATCAATACCATGCTCCAGGAACCATAGAGGCCCAAGGACATGCCTATTCAATGCATGGATATTTTTCTAATCAATAAAAAAAAATCCACTTCCGCCAGCGTACACCAGGCAGTGTTTCTTCAGCTCTCCACTTCACCAACCCTCAGGGGGTTTGAGCTATTGAGTTACGAGACATGTATAGTGCAGATTAAAACATTCAGTCCGGGAAAAAAGATAACTGCAAAAATTGGCATATGAAGACTTTGTAAATCCTCGTCATTATACAGCATACTATCACTTGATCAATTTAATTATAGAATATATTCCCCATTGTGCTATGGTAAGCGAGCTGATTCCTGCTCCTATATTGCTCTGTGGGGTGAATTAACATAATATTACACATTAAAGATAGGGAGCAGTGTGTATGTACAGACAGATGACAAATTAAAGGAAAAATTCTAAATGTTTAATACAGATGCTTGTGCTCATTTTCCTAACATAGTGTGGGCCCTCTGATCCCCTTAAAGGCAGAGGGGTCACTGCAAATGAAAGCAGAGTAATTCTGTGTGATCATCTTTATATCCTATGATGAAGCTTTAATACTATGATGGGAGTGGTCTCTTCCAGGATGATAATAACCCAAACCCCAAAGGGCACAAAGGGTCAATGAATGGTTTTATGAGTCTAAAATTGATCCTAAGCATATGCCACCAGATCTCAAACCAACAGATGTCATATGGGAGATTCTGGAACAGCGTGCTAGTAAGTGCTCTCCATCACCATCATCAAAATGCCAAATGAGGGAATATCTCCTGGAGGAAAGGTACTCCATCCCTCCAGTAAAGTTTTACACTTGAAGACTCCATATTAGGGTATGTTGAAGCTGATCTGGCAGCTTGTGGAGGCAGTCATCTGTCTGTTCATATATCAACTCACACAATGAGAAAATATAATGTGGGGTTCTTTTAAACCATGGGGCCTCAGTGTATTCAGGAAAATAAGCCACCAGTGACATCTGACAAAAAACTGGGCGCGACTGATCGTTCCAGCCAAACTCCCCTTCAAGCTAAGCTCCTCCTTTGTAAACTGAGCTCCTCCCCTGTAAACTGAACTCTGCCCCTGTGAGCTGATCTCCGCCCCTGTAAGATGAGCCCTGCCCTTGAAAACCAAGTTCCACCCCTGTAAGATATGCTCCACCCCTGTAAACTAAGCTCCACCCCAATAAGATGAGCTCCGCCCCCATAAACTGAGCTCCACACCTGTAAACTGAGCTCTGCCCCTGTAAACTAAGCTCCACCCCTGTATGCTGAGCTCCGCCCCTGTGAGCCAAGCTCCTCCTTTGTAAGATGAGCGAGAGGGATTACTGTGATGTAGTACAGAATAAAGACCTATAAAGGAGGAGCATTGGGGTGGATGAAGGGGTGAAGCATGGAACTATCACCCTGGAGACCGAGGTTACTGTCTCATGTGAAACCAAACATTGACTTATTAATGACGTAGCGAGTTGACTTATATTCAGTTTTTTTGAATGATCATTTTCGATTCTCAGTCGCAGTTTCAATGGGTTTAGGTAAAAGAACTATTTTGCTAGGTTTTGGAAAAGATCATGGTTTGGGTTTCACAACATTAAGCAAGTCTGAGAAAGGCTTCCTAGAATTAAAGACCTGAAGGCAAACTTGTCCCAAGCGCTGCCCTTTTAAATTGCACTCATAATGTGTGCAGTGCATTTGTAAGGGGATTGGTTACTTAAAAAACAGCAACACATACAACATAATTTATTAATACAAACTATAAGGATCCCCGTGATTGAGATTCAGGGCACCAGACATGGCTGCCTTCCCTGTGTGAGAGAGTGCTGTGAGAGCGTGCGCAAGGCTGGTTCTACAAAGAGGGTTTAATGGAGTTAGCTGGATAATTTCATTAAGCAACCACCCTGAATCCAGACCATGGAGCCAAGTAAGAACACCCATCCTGGGTATTTATCCAGTCATATAAAGAATTCTGCCTTGTGGTACCGGCTCATGGTCTGAATGAAAAGTAGTCAATTTGTTCCATACTTTGTTTCTCAGGTTGAGAAAAGGAAATAGCCTGTTTATGCGATATTAAAACTGGCCCAGTAATTCATAACCCTCAGCTGTGTGCCACTCAAGACTTGTGGGTATTTGTCAAATTCTGAGCAGTCAATCAAGCACAGGAAATCAATTATACCTCTGGTTGTGGGAAATGGCTGACATTTACCTATTATAGTGTAGGTGAAGGAGAGCCATGATTTGAATATTAATTATGTGAACATTTAATAAAGTCTGTGATTCAGAGTCCGGCATTAAAAAAAGCTCATAAACCTGTTCCATCTGCTGTGTTCTGGCTGGAGTGAATGATGAAATTCATTCTTAATAAATCATCAGTTTTACAGCCAAACCCTGATTCTCTAGACCAATATGGCAGTCACATCTTTATACTACATGTAAATCTGCATGTTTAGGAAAATACTCAAGGGCTGTATTACTCTGAACTGAATCAGAGTGAGTAAATCTCTTGGTTTCACTACTTTTTCATGCACTGATCTGAAATAAGTAGTCCATTAGGTTTCCCTCCTTCAGCGAGAAGGAGGTGCGAACACGGGCGAGGACGAGGAAGCAGATTTGAGAATTTCTCAGAGATGGAGAGTGCAGCAGATCCGGAGTCAGATCTCGCAGCCCGCCCACACGTGATTGGTTCGTGCTGACGCCGTGGCCCATCACCAGGCGTCCGTGCCGGCTGAAGTACGAGGGCCTGGTGGGGAGAAATGGGTGTGTGTGGCTTCTTTTTTTCTGACAAATGCAATCATGACATTTCACATGCTTCAAGATTAACATTTTTCCCTGCAAGCTGAGCCTGTACAGCTCTAGTTCTCAAACTTGGTCCTGGGGGATCACTGTAGATTTAGGCTTTTGTTCCAACCACAGTGGCAATTATACAAAGTTTTTAATTTTTCTTTAAGTGCTTTACCATGGGATTACTTAAATCACATTCTAAATCACATGCAAAAAATGCTTACAATTAAATTTGTATAAAATTGCATGAAATAAGTACAAATTATTTGATAAAACAAAGACTGAGGAGAATAATTTCCTAAACAGTGAAAGTTTGTTATGTTGAATTCTAAGGGATAAATTGAAAATTAAATTGTTTCCTACTTAACAAGTAATTAATGAGCCCACTGACCTTGTTATTCACAGTTTTTGTAACTGTTGGCCAAATGCTGCAATAAGCACAAAATGAGCAAAAAGATTTTATTCTCGATGGTCTTGCAAAGCTACTCTGGCATAAAGATACAGAACAATAAAAAACTATTTGTCCAATTCTCGATTTCTTTTATTTTTGCTTATTTGACGTATTGAAATGCTTCAGATCATCCATCTAATTTTGATATAAGACCAAGACAATGTGAGTACCAAATGCAGCTTTTAAATGATGATTTCCTTTATAGAAGGTAAGAAGTCATTCAAAACTTTTATCACCCATGTGAAAAAGTAATAGCCCCCTAACACGTAATAACTGGTTGTGCCACCCTTGACAGCAACAATTGCTATCAAAAGTTCGTGTTAACTGGCAATCAGTCTTTTACATCGCTGTGGAGGAATTTTAAGAGTATCAAACATGAGTCTGCCTGTTTAAGGTCATACTACTTAATCAAATTTTTCAGGACTTTGAGTATCAATATCTTCATTTTGTTTCTTTTGAGCCAATCAGAGGTGGACTTGCTTTTGTGCTTCGGATCATTGTCCTGCTGAGTAACCCAACTGCGCTTGAGCTTCAGGTCACAATCTGATGGACGTTTTCTCTTAGGATTTTCTGGTAGAGAGCAGAGTTCATGGGTTCATCAATTATGGCAAGTCACCCCAGTCTTGACTCAGTAGAGCAGCCCCAGACCATCACACTACCACTATTGTGTTTGACTGGTGTTATGATGTTCTTACTTTGGAATGCTGTGCTAACCTTATGCCAGATGTAACGGGACCTATGCTGGTGTTTTTTGGCAAATGTGTGATGAGCCTTTGTGTTTTTTTGTTTTTTTTTTTAGTGAGCAGTAGTTTTCGCCATGTTTCTTTCCAATAAAAGCAAATCTTGCCCATCCTTTTTCTTACATGCAATTGTGAACACTCATCATAACTGAAGCAAGTAAGGCCTGCAGTACTTTACATGGTGGTCTGGGTTTTTTGTTACCTCCAGCATGAGTCATCAATGCGCTCTTGGAGGAATTTTGGTAGGGTAGTCACTCTTGGGAAGATTCAGCACTGTTCCAAGTTTTCTCTATTTGTAGACAATGACTCGCATCGTGGCTAGCTAGAGTCCTTGGAAATGGCTTTGTAACCCTTTCCAGACTGATAGATGTCAACAAACTTATTTCTCATTTGTTCTTGAATTCCTTTAGATCACAGCATCATGTTCTGCTTTTTGCTTACTTCTTGTTGAAAGGTTCTATTTAAGTGATGTTTAGATTTAACATAGCTGAGAGCAATCATGCCTGGGTGTGTTCAGTAAAATTAAACTCAATTATCAATTGAATTTGTGTAATTGGTTAATTTAGGGACTAAGGGGCAATTAACTTTTTCCACACAGAGCCCGGTACTGTTGGATAACTTTTTTCTTCCAATGAACTGCATTTTATATTTACTCAGGTTTCCTTTGTAAATTATTTGGGGACAAGTAATTTTTTTACAGCACTGTAATTAAGAAGCTAAATTATCCCTCTAAACATTGAAAGCATCCAATTCAAGAACAGCTCAAATAACAGCTTGTTAAAAATATTAGATTGCAACTGCAGTTGAAACCTAGCACACACAGGGGGGGTCTACAGGCTAAGAACCACTTCTAAACAGGCTGAGTGTCTCTACCAAACAGGGGTCTTCCTGACCCTCCAGAATTAACACAGCCAGAACACATGGACAGCCCTCCAAGCAAAATACATTGGTTTCTTGCCAGGGAAACCAATCTGAAGGTCCATGGACTCATGAAACCTTCTCCAGGGACTAAGGAGCTTTTTAAAGCCCCACAGTGCCTTGTATTTAGGACATCTGAAGGAGGGGATAATGGACTCTAGAAAAGCTGCAGCCTCATTCATCCACTTCTCAGAACAAGCCCCATCTCTCCGCTTTGCAGAAACGTGGTATTTGATTGGTGGAGATGTGAGTGGCGAAGGCCAGCCCTTCACGAGACTCGTCTGCAATTAGGGATGCAACAGAGATGACATGTCAGCAGTTCTTTTCACGAAGGGTCCTTTAGCATGCAATGAGCTCATCTGACAAGCCATCAAGCATCCAATAAAAGGACATGCCGCGGTGAGACGGCTCAACCGTTACACTGCTGACGCGCTCCGCACGGTTAAAAAGTCAGCTGTTTAACGCCAGCACAGTTAAATCGGAGCGACGCTACTTTATTTCCGTTACATATGCTATCACAGCAATTTCTCCAGCCCGCTGCTGTGAAGTAGGACGCCAGCACCGCGGTTCTCAGCGGATTTGCGAGTGACTTGTCGCAGGAAGTGGATGTAATTGTGTTTCTCTGATTCATACTCTGCCGCGGAGACATGATAAACTTTTGGCTCTCTTTATTCCCCACAAAGGACGCTTTGCGACACCATTCTGCGAAGTATTCCACACAAAATGTTCTACCTCGCCAAGAAAAGAAATAAATAAAGAAAAACACTTAAGAGTATTCAACTCATGTCCTATTCGATGAAGAAAAAACATGTTCTGCGCTGTCACTTAACTGTCACTCCACAGACGGCTTCCCAAATGACACCCTCAAACAAAAGCGAAAAGCAACAAATCCACAAATCCATACCACAATTATGAGTACTGCACAAAGAGCAGCAAATACACTCCCGCTGAATGAGTTAGACCATCATCAGATTGTGTTCCCAGACCAGTGCAATCTGTTTTTCAGTCATTATTCAATTCTGTTTTTCACTCCCAGCGAAGCAAACACTTGCCATTTTTTATTATTGATTATTAATTTGCTCGGCAGAAACCCGTATCCAAGGCTACCCGTCAAGATCACATTTTATACTCTGAGGTATTGGGTTATAAATATGGATATTCACAGGGACTTTTGAGGATGAAATACCATTCAGAAGGGTAAATGGCCTTCAGGCTTGTGACATTCTGCTTTATAAACATATTTCTGCTCTGCTATCCTCCCCGCCAATGACAGGCAGTGTTTCCCAAATACTGTAGAAGGGAGAAGGAAAAAAATCAATCACAGTGTACAAGCAATGTGAAAGCCAGGAAACACAAGGGGCACTTATACAGAGAATTTACTGCCTGATGTCAATGGGTTTCCAGTAAATGCAGCCTTTCCGCATAAGTAAATGTGGTTCGTCACAAGATGGAAACTTTTCAGTCACAATGGTGAGTGCTATTACATGAGTGCACTCTTTTTACCCGACAAAGCAGGTTATTGGATTTATAACCACCTAAAATACCCACAAATAGTCTCCAGATGGGTCCTGCAGTGTATAAAAATAACAGTGACATACATCGGGGCGTTTCAATCTTATCGACTAAGAGCTGAGGTAAGAGCAGGCTTGTATTCAAACCAAGCAGTTACACACCTGACTTAACTCATCAAGGTCTTCAGCTATTGAGTACCATTCACAAAAAGACTTTGAAAAGACATCCAAAAGACTAATGCCTCACACCCTCTCACATATTAAGGCTTTGTGTCACAGAGCTTTTATTCACAGACACTGACATTTTGCAAAGATTGGGGATCTTACTGTGTATACCTGCTGTTCTTGACAATGTTCATGACATTGAACTTCACTATTTGTCTGAGTTTTAAGGCCACCAAATAATTGAGATGATGGAAGCTTGCCCTAACTATACAAAACTCCCACGATTTTATTCCGTGACAGAAAATTTGTCGGCGAAGTGAAGTTACTTCTAAAGTGATTTGGTGTAAGACAATGTCAACGCTATGGGCGGGCCGTAAGGGGCCGAGCCCGCTCAATCAGGTCAAATTGCCCCCCCTCTCAGACAAGACAAGAAGATGTACGAAATACTAAATTAAATTTAATCCAATATGCGCGGGATATGTTCTGCAGTTGGCTGTAACAACAGTCGTGAGAGATTCCCAAAGGACTTAGCTAGATTAGCGGAGTTCATGGCTGGGTTCAATCAGAGAGGACCTCTGGCAGCCAACATCCAACACCCAGTTATTGTACTGCCAGGACATCATTTTTGGCTAGTGGCGTTTGCCCTCAACTTAGCTAATTACCATTTTTTATCTTTTAGCTCTCGTTTCCAGGAAAGCGCTTACAAAACACTTAAACGCTCAAATGTGGTTAATTAACTTCAAGAGAAAATGTCAGGAGTTGCATTATTACTTGTTAGGTCTCTCAAAACAGTTCATAACATTTTAAGAGACTAAGCAGTAAGGTTGCTCATTTGCTAGCTAGTCAGCGCAATGTAACAGAACTTGAATGGGATACAAATGGTAACTGAAGTTTGCTTGCACCGAGATGGTATTATCGTATTCATTGTCCCCATGATAGCTCTAACGTTATTTTTATGAATTGTCCTCAGGGGCAACGTTACCACAAACAGTTTCTGTGAACTTAGCTGGCCTGTATTGTATTTAGTTAAGATACAACGTAAGCTAATAAATGTTAACAAACACTGATTAAGGTAAGCAGTACAGTTCGTTAATTTAAGGTTGATTGCAAGCAGTGGTATGTTGCATGAACTCTGTCACTATTTTTTGCGTTACAATTTGAGCTGACTTTTCCTCGCATTTAACTGTATCACACTGAAAGCAACTTTTTAAAATGAATACATTGTAGTGAGTTAGCTTGGACCATCCAGTAAAATTGTTCGAATGGCCAACATGATATGCTGATTGAAAACCGCGTGGTAGTCCATTATTTTAACAATTATAAATGGCGTATGCCCATTAGCTCTACTCTGTATGACTAGTTGCTGCCGAACTTAAAATCAAACAAGCTAACAATGGCACTCTAGACTTTATCATCGCCAAGATTACATGGTTGATAATTTTAGCTGAATTACTTTCATGTATTGTGATGATGTACATATTTTATGTCCCCAGATGCCATATTAATGTTTTTCAAGAATCCTGCATTGATATAGCAATGGCCTGTGGCCTACTCTTGACAGCCTTCAGGCTATCTCCGGTGCATGGGGATGAATGATTTTACGTTAGCTGCAAGATGGATTACATTCCAGTGAATGTCAGTGAAAATAGGTTTGGGCAGGCAGTTTGCAGATGTTAAAGTAGGTGGTATGAATGTGGGTCACAATCAAAATCGGATGTTTTCTCAAAATAACGCTGTATTTCAATTATGAGCTTGATGCAGGTGGGTGGCACTACATCTGTTGGTCAATCATTTAAAACTTTTGGAAATAAGTTTTGGCAGTAGCTGGAACAGTAACTTTAGGAAGAAGTCAGCATGAATATCAGCAAAGTTTTGGTGCTGTTGATGTTACTGTGGTTAGCATCAGGTTATTATGTGGATATTCCATTTTTACTATATTGCTATTTTGTCAGCAGTTGATGGCATCTTGTTTGGGTTATGCAAAGGCCTAGTTGTTTGTTTGTGTGTGCCCATATGCAGATTTTTTTGTGTTCCAGTGTAAAGTTTCGCTTCGTCCTTGTGGTCAACAATTGCGCTGTCCGTTATGTTGAGGTTCTGACGCTGCTGTGTTCTTTTACTGCAGATTAGCAATGGGCTAATTCATCTAGTAATGGTGCTGATATTTTCTTAATCGCCTTAGTAAACTAGAGCACAGCTCTCAGTCTGGCTATGTTTATGCACTATGTTGGTAGTTTGTAGATCAATTTATTATACATGTATTGTTATGACACGTTATTATGATGTGCCCCCCCATGGAAACCTATGGCCCCCCTATCAGATTCGGCCTGGCACTGACACTGGTGTCGGACCAGGAAAAGATGCTTAAAAGCCGCTTCCACACTGGATGCAAAACAAATTTTTTGCGCGACAGATTACATTCAAAGTCAATGCAAAGATGCGAATACACACGAAATGGTTCCCTGTAAAACACTTTAGCAGTGTTGCTCAGCTGGCTTTAAAGTGCTGAATTATAGAGCAAAATTACTGAAGATATTCAAAGGGTGGTGGATGGCGTAGCGAGTAGCGTTGTTACCTCTCAGTAAGGTGGTTGCACAGTCGGATCCGGCCTCGGCTCTTTCTGTGTGGGGTTAGCATCGTCTTTCACTGTTCATCAGGGTTTCCGCTAGGTTCTCTGGCTTTCCGCCACAGTCCAGTAATTTGTGGGCTAATTTTGGACTCTAAACTGCTCATAGGTACGAGCGTGTGTATAATGGTCCTCGGATGTCCCAGGCGTGTTCCTGTCTCTCGCCCATTCTGTGTTGCTGAGCCCTTTCTCCACCCTGGCCAGGAATAGCTTAGCGGGTAAGATAATGGATGAATAGATCTTTACAGTGATTAGGCGGATGGAAGATCACAATTCCAAAGTAAACTGGAACAATTTTCGACAAAAAATGTGCTTTTCCCAGCAAAGGATTGCAGTTTCATAATCTTTTTTTTTTTCCAACTTGCGACCCTCTGGAAATACGCACAATCCTCGAAGCTTCATCACACCGTTCATCGGACATGTGGCCCAACAGACCTGCACATTTCCATGAGCTACAGTATTTTAAAATGTGGAGCATTACTGAAGGCGGTACTTTCAATGAGTGGTTTTCGAATGTGCTTCCTGTTGATGCCATTTGGAAGAGGAGAGATGGGAAATGTTCTCATTCTCAGTCTTCATAAACAGTGGACTATACACAGGCCTTTCGCAGTCTCACCCTGCCGCCTAAGGTAGATAGATGGCCCCTATAGGCCGTGTGTCAAAATAGCTATCAATAACAGGATGTGCTCACACACACACACACACACACACATAGACAAGGCTTTTCATTATGGAAGCCCTTTATAGCCAGAAGCTAGACACAAAAAACATTTAGCTAAAGAACCTCCGTTTCTAGTTTTGTCCCTCAGAATGTTCTTAGGCAAAAGAAAGCAAGGATGTGGATTGCAGCAGATGAGGGTTGTTTTATAATATCACATAAATATGCAGCAGACCTCAGGCAGTATTCCCTGCCCTCTCAGCCAGCACCGCTGCTACCTCAGAGGCATTTTTACTTTTAATTAACTATTATTTATTCCTGTCCAGGGTGTGCTCTTGCCACTCATGCACTGCATGCTGGGATATGTTCCATCCAACCTGACCCTGACCAGGAAAAACTGGGTTGAATAGATGGATAGATGGATGGATGGGTATATTTTGTTGGATGGATGGATGCATGGATAGATGGATGGATGGGTAAATGTTATGATGGATGGATTGAGGTATGGATAGGTATATGCTATGATGGATGGATGGATGGGTGGATGGGTATATGTTTATAATGGATGGATGGATGTGTGTATATTATGATGGATGGATGGTATATGTTATGATGTATGGATGGATGTATGGATGGATGGATGGGTATATGTTATGATAGATGGAAGGATGGATGTGTGTATATTATGAAGGATGGATGGTTGTGTATTTTTTATCATTATAGTTATTATTGCAGAACAAGGGAACACAGCAGTACCCTGTATCCTCTGAGGACCAGATTATTGAATCATTAGCATTGTAGGAGACCTGATTCTCCCATCTCAATCTCACAAACCTGTACCCCACTGCTGAAACGCACACCAGGGACATCTCAGAAACAGAGAATAAACCGCATTTTTGAATATATTTTCGGTGCAGCATGTTTTTGACATGTCAGATAAGACATCAGAATGACAAAAAAAAAATCTAAATTTTGTTTTTCCTGAGGGGTCGCGAGGGAATATATGAGAGATCAGACAGCATGGCAACAGTTCTCCCTCTGTTCAGTCTTTAAGTTTGATTTCAATTAATTCTAATTTTGGTGGATGGATATGTGTTTTTCATGCAAGAGCCATACATTCAGCTGCTAAAAAATAGAAAAATGCGAAAACTGTCTGGAAAAAAGGTGATGAACAGGGATGACTGTGGCTCCTTTGCAGTTGGTAGATGGATTTTCCATGTATAATTCATGACAGTGTTTCTTCTCTCTCCAATTCTACAGCTGTTTCCAAAAACCGAAGGCCTCCTGAGTTTCCGTCCTCTCCCTTTAAAATAGCTGATCTTTACATTCTTGCAATCTTGGGTAGTTTTCTGTGATACAGGTGCACTATATTGCCGACTAATGTTTTTCCTCGCTCTTGTTCATGGCAGTGCTGTGTACGAGCTCTCTTCCTGGCAAGCGGGGTGACAGATTGGCAACTGAATGAAGGGATGAAGGTTTTCGGCGCTGTAAGCTGACTCATTTATTTAAATGAGCACTCAGGTACTGTTCCATGAATTAATCAACGACTATTATGCTTCCTCGTCCTCAGCTGCCAGTTTCATAAAGGTCTGGAGACAAAAAGCACAAACGCGGAGCGGATACATGGAACGTCTCTCTGGCTGCACTTCTGATTGATACCTTGAAAATATCCTTATTTATCTGATACTGTTATCATGAATGTCTGACAAGTATGCTCTGGTGGACTGCCAGCCCAAGTGGCCTTTAACAGAAGCTATAATGCTTCTGTTGTTCATGTAAGGTAAGGAATTTCATTAATCTTACAAAACAATGGGCTTTTCGATCCAGTTCATTCGCTACATTTGAAGACAAGCGGTTGGCTCCTTAAATTACGCTAGCCATATTTGGAATCACCTTATGCTTACAACTCAAACACTGATTGTGGCCAAAAGTAGCAGATAGCATATAGTATGTGACCATTACAACAGTTACCAGTATTCCAGAGATAAATAACTACACACACTGTTCAAATTTCATAGTGCGCAGCCAGGGGAGCGTTTCCCGAAATCACAGATGCTAACTTACATAGTTGGAACCATTCACTGTGAATGGATGAACTTTGTAAGTTGCTAACTTAGTTAGCAACTACGTTTTTGGGAAACGCACCCCTGATCTGTCTTTGAGACATGCTGTATCCCATAATGTATAGCAGTCAATGCAAACATGCCATCAAGACCCAGGTGATCTGTATAGCCTAGCGGTTGTGTGAATGAGTTGTACACAGCATACTGGCTACAACTTTGTATACTAATTTGTAGACTAACATGTAGTGTCCAGTACATACTGTTGCAGTATTCAGTAAGTAGCACTCTTATGGACGGATACCGGACAAACAGTATCTCCTTGAATGCGAGGGCCCACCTGCAGTTGATTTCTGTAATTAGTTGGACTCGGAACTGAGCTCCAGGATCATTGTGCGCCTCAATACAAATCTGAATTGTGCTGTTTTTTTGTGACCTGATCCAGGATCAGTAGAGAGAGCAAAAACACATTGGGAACAGTAAATGAAGTGTTCGAGAAAAGGTGCTCATAAGCAAAATGCCCAGATAGACAAAAAGATGAAGGAATGCTGAATTTTTCATGCTTTTTCCAAGCAAACGCTAAGTGAAATGCTTGGGCTTATCTTGCAGCTGTGAGACCTTAGCTTGGTCATGCCGATATATCTTCTTAGAGAAATGATTAATTACGCAGGACTCGTTTCAGTGAGTCCCTTCAGAGACCATTAAAGCTTCAACAGTACCTTTCCTCGCTTAAGTCTTGCTCGTTTCGCGCGAGGTATTCGTCAATGAAGCACCATCCTTCAAAAACAAACAAAATAAACTCAAACTGAGATACATCAGCTGTCGGCGCCATAAATGATTCGTTTCCAATCAATGCGCTTCTTTAGCTGCCTTACATTAGTATGCGTGATGGTTATTTATTAAATAACCTGTCGGCGAGCGCTTCAGGGGATTAGCCGATGCAACTTTCCTGCTTTCTAAAGACGGAACGCACGTCGCAGCGCATGCTGCCAACTCAAGTTTGAGAGCAAATGCATTTCTACCGATATTAAATGGAAACAAAACAAAGCGAACAGAAGAAAATCAGAGAAGAAGAAAGCCCTCAGCAGGCCGTCAAACGTGATTGCAGTGAGCGCGTGTTGCAGACGTTTTGGAAAAATGTCAACCGCTCAGCTTCTGCCTGCCAAACCAACTAAACCCTGTACTGCCTTCCATCTGATGAATTACCCATGAGTCTCCGGGCTGAGATACAGAAAGGTGCGTGGGAGGCGTGGAAAATATCGGCACCCACCAATCGAACGAGCCGTGAGACCGAGTCCGCGTTGCTCTCTGTTCCCTAATCGGAGGCATCCATTACGGCTCTGCTCGCTGGCCGGCGTCCATTATGGCTCTGCTTACAGTCACAGTTTCTCCCCGCCCCCATTCTTCAAGCTGCTGTGTCTGTGTGTGGTCACAGCGATGATGAAAAGCTGTGCCCTCGGGCAATCACACAGGCCTGTCAGGAGTCAGGGATGAAAGAGCCGGTCACAGTTAGTGTGTGGAGATTCATTAAAGAAAGAGCCCCCCCCCCACGAATCATCCCGATGGGTTAAAGCCCGAATCGAAGCCTGCATCATATGAAGGGATTGAGGGGGGATTTACTGTATGCGTTATACAGATGAAAATGGCGGCACCTTTCCTTTCAACAACATTTCAATGAGAATAATCATTAGAACAGACGCAGGGTCTGTATCTCTCTCTCTCTCTCTCTCTCTCTCTCATAGAATGTGAGAAACATCACGCTGTTACAGCTTGAAAGTTTTCATTTCAAATTGGAACTCAGGCAGCTAGGTAATATATGATGGCGCTTAACATAATGTAAGAGAGGGCCATTAGCAAAGCTGTGGGTGTGCAGACTATTCAATCTAACAGATTAAACAGCGCACAGCAGCTTAGCATAAGAGGATACAGGAATACTCAGATTCAATGGCTATTTATTTTTTTAATTGTACACTCCCAGTTGTGCTTTGTTTACTCAGAGAGTGCTGGGAAATGTAGGAAAAAGGGTGAGGGAGGGGGATTATCATGGGGAAACAGGTATCAGGGTTACCTGGATATCGGGGTCACTCAGCAGCGCGAGGCCGCACTCTGCGCGCTAGTGCAGGTGCGACAGCCTTATGCCAGGAGAGCATTCGAGCTCATTGCGCCCAAAGGCACAGCTGGTGCCAGGCGTACTGCTGAAATCCGCCTGCACTGATTGGTTGGGAGCGACGGGCCCCAAGATGGCAGCTGGTGTGGAAGCGCTCTCAGGTGACCCGTGAAAAAGAGACTCGCGGCGTCGAAAACACCGCGACGCAATCTGATGTGAGCACAATCACGGGGACGGACAGATTAGAGCGCATTTGCGCGTTAGCTGCGGCGCCGCCTGACAGGCTGAGATGATGAATTAGGGAAAACACCTCGTCAGCACGACAGAGCGAATACCAAACGCACAGGATGGGGGGGACCTGACTGAAATAAAACAGCGGATGCTACCGGATTGCGATACGTTAGACGTGCGCGCTATCGCGGAGTCGGCTGTGTTCATCTGTACGATAACAGCGGGGGTCCAGCGGCCGTTTATTACTGCTGCAGGCGAGGGGGGGTACAGAGGCGGTAATTTCACTCTCTACCTCCTCCCTCCCTCTCTCCCTCCCCCTTTCCTGTCCTTCCTCTCTCCTACCTCTCCCATCTCTATCTCCACTCCTCACTCTCTCCATATTCTCTCTCCCTCTTTTTCTTTCCTCATCCATCTCTCCCCCTCTCCCTCTCCCTGTCTATGTTTGTCTCCCGTCCGTCTCTGGCTGGTGAAAATTGTTTTCCCACAGTCAGGCAATGAAACTAATAATTGGCACAAATAATATTTTGAGCACCATCTTGTTAGAGACAGGCAGATGGTCCTGAGTGAAAGAGGAAATGGTGTGGTGATGTGCGAGTTTCCTTCAGTTGGCTATGATAGTGTAGCTAGTCCTTTAGCCATATTTAGATAGCAGTGTGTGCTCTCAGTCTCACCAATTAAGTCTTGTCTCTGTCATCCTGTCTTCACTCACTCAATCAGTCACTCGTTCACTCAGTCACAGGCTCATTCATGTGTTTACTCACTCTGTCACTCACTCACTCACTCACTCCTTCACTTAATCAGTCCCTTGTTTACTCACTCACTCATTGACTCACTTGTTCACTCAATTTCTCACTCATTCACTTCTGCAGTTTTGACATTATTTCCCTTCTTTTTGTCTCTGTAACTCTCATTTTCTCTCCCTGTGCTCACTCTTTGTGCCCATACTTCCAGTCAATTACTCATGCGCTAATCTGTCAAGAGCTGATAGGTGGGGGAATAAACTTCCTGGCTGAACCACTCTATCCTGGATTGGTGGGCGTGGCCACTGATGGCTTTGGTCATGAAATCCACCTCAGTTGTAGCCAATAATTTTTCTTTGGGGCTTACTGGGACCAGCAGAGAAAGCACTGCATATTACAAATCAACACAGAGTACCTTGACTAAGTAGAATTTTCTATAAATCAGTTGGAGACAGATGCAAGGTACAAGTTTCCAGCAGCTGCAAGCCGTCTGCTTCCTATTTCCAGAACAAGTCTCACTGAGAGTGAAGAGCAAGTCAGCTTGCTGTAACGGCTTTGCATCATTCTGCCACCTAGTGGCTGGGGCAACTGCGGCTGATTATTGCAGGATTGGACTGCCTGGTTGAAATTACCGTGGAGTTGAGTTGCATGTGCCTGTAAGCACATTATTTATACAATGCCACAGAAACGTATTTGCCTCGTACCAAATGCCTCTACCTTTGCATATTTGTTACACTCAATAGTTTCAGATCTTGAACTTAAAAAAAAAAACAAGACAAAAACAAACAGATTCAACACAAAATTACATTTTTAAATCTTTCATTTAGTAAAGCAGAAAAATTGTTTTCTGACACCATTTTGGCCTCAGTAAAAAAAAAAAAATTCCCCTTGGTAACTTAAGCAGCTAATTTAACTGATATTTTTGATTACAGGGTACAAATAAATTAGAAACACCCAGGCGTAATTACTGACGACCTGGTTCAATCTGAACACGACTGAAACAGAACCTTTCCAGGATGAAGAACCACAACTAGGTCAAAAGGTGTTACACTGTGCTGCGATCAAAAAAACAAATTAAAAAAATGCACCAAACCAAACTGAGAGTCATCATGTCCAACTACTGAAAACTCAGTCGTGGATAACCAACCAAAATTCTTCCAAGAGCACGACAACAACTCATCCAGGATGTCACAAAAGAACCCAGATGAACGTCTAAAGATCCGCAGAGCTTGTTTGCGTCAGATAAGGCCTGAAGTCATCATTCCACCATTAGAAAGAGACGAGACAAAAATAGTATCGATGAGAGAGTTGGAAGGAGGTAAAAGGGGCTAATCAAAAGAGACATGAAGGTTTGTCACACATTTGTGAGGAAAAAAAAAACATTGATTTATCCCCAGCCTTTTTGTATAATGTTCTTATGAGTTAACCCCTTGTGTACGGTTCGTATTCGACTGAATGCTCAAGTGACCGGCATAAATGAAATACATACGAGCCAGTCAGGCGGGACCCGCATTATGTGCGTGCAGGCGATCTGCTCCCGTGGCCAGGAACCACGTATTCGCGGATGGGTATGCTGGATGGTGTGTGGTATCAATATGCAACTGCTGTGAGGTGATTGCTGTGAATGATTTTGGACCAATGTTGGGTCAGACTAATGAAGTACCTGATCGCTCATTGGGTGTGTATCCTGGGCTGAAGAGAATGGGCGGAGTCACCAGCTCCAAACAGACTACTTGGACGACACTTCTTGGAGAGCCATCCACCCACAGCAAAGACCCCAAAACTGCGGAAACAGTGTGTCGTCTGTTCCAAAAACAAAGTTCGCCGTGAGTCCTGGTTCAGATGGGACACTTGCAAAGTTAGTTTGTGCGTCAAACCGTGAAGCAAACTGTACCACTCAAAACGGGTGAACTGGAATGTGACTGAGTGATTTTGTATATTTTTCGATTCTTCTGTATTCATTCATACAGAGTGAAAAATGAAGCATGAAAATTCAGTTTCTATTGTCATGTTGTGCCGTCATCCAAAAATTGTGGATAAAATACTTTTCCTGGTGATTTTCACAGCAAACAGGTGAAGAAACAGGCCAAGAATGTGCATGAAATACTTTTTTGGCGATCGTTACAAGAGCTAGCCAACAATCCCGGCCACGGCAGCGTGCCTGCATACTCAAATCAGGCCACGGTGGTCAGCAGAGCACTCCACGCATTTGCGGTTCCCAGTATGCAGGTCTGCGAGCCAGCCTGTTGAAGTGCGTTTCCTGTACACAAGGGGTTAAAGTGCAACCTTTTGGAAGATTTGGGTCCCGTTACATCTGGTATTTGGTTAACACAGCATTTCACAATAAGAACATCACACCAGCTTTGGTGTGCCACGGAGCGCGTACGCTTAGTTGACTTAGGGCCTGGGCGATTTGCCATAATTAATGAAATCATGTGTTCTGCCTCTATCACAAAATCCTGAAGAAGAATATCCAGTCATTAGCCTGGGATCTGAAGCTCAAATGAAAATAACAATCTGAAGCGCATGAGAGAACCTCTCGGTGGCTGAAAAATCCAAAATTAGGTTTAAAGTGGCAAGAGGAAATTCTGACCTGAATCCCATTGAGATGCGAAGGCATCTTTTGCCTGAAAACCCTCCAATGTGGCTGAATTTATGCAATTTTTCAAAAAAAAAAAAAAAATAATACCGGGCTAAAATTCCTCCACAGCGATGTAGAAGTGTGGAAGTGTTTGGCTGCAGTTTTTACTAATAATGGTGGAGAAACCAGAAATGAAGTTTCTGAGGATAATTACTTTTACACATAGGAGATATAGGTGTTGACTTTTCTTTTTACTTCAATGAATGAAATGAGCCTTTAAAAACAGTATTCTGTGCTTTCCTGCGCTCTCCTTGCCTTGCATTATATTCTCAGCGTCGATCTGAAACCATTTACTGCGAATAATGAGCCAATAGAGAATGGAGAAAATCAGAAAGAGGGAAAATATTTTTTGACAGCCCTGTGTATCGTGCTCCACACTCCATTTAATTGTATCTCTATCTCTGAGAGGCTTACAGTGTTTCTGAGTGAATCAGAGATTGCCACAGGACTGCATCGACTGCAATGCAAACTTTTAATAAACCAATATTACCTCTCGCATTAGGATTGCATGCAATTATGCCCTCAGAATCTGATGCCTGTCTTTTCCTGCCGTAATTCTTCATATTTCCATGGTCTTGTTCCGCATGACATACAGTCCCAGATTTCTCGCTTAGCCTCCCCATATTCAAATGTCAAATTTCTGGAATTAATCTGCGGTAGTGCAGTGCCCTTTCAAAATGTGTCAGTTCGGAACGAGCCAGGTGCTTGGCCTCTGGTGCTGCTGCTCGCAGGTCTGTCAAGATTTCTCAAGATTCACTCAACCACACACTGCACACTGGATACGGCAGTTCCTTGGGTCATGGGCAATACACCCACCAACTATGAAGTTGCTCGGATGAATGGTTGTTGAAAAAAATAACAAACACACATACGTTTATACACAAACACATACATACGTACATAAATACAGACTAGTGACAAATTAAAGGAAAAACCCTGAATAAATGCATGGACAAACATGACAAACCTAGATGCTTCTGTTCATTTTCTTGGTATGGTTTTGGTCCATTCGTCCCCTTCAAGGCAGAAGGGTCACTGCAGATCAATGCAGAGTTATCCAGTGTAATCACCTATATATCCTATGATGAAGCACTCCTACCATGATGGGAGTGGTCTCTTTCAGGAAGACGATGGCTTAAGTTCGACGGCACAATGGCTCACTGAACGGTTTTATGAGCATGAAAATGATTTTTCACATGTGCTGTCACATTCTCAGTCAACAAAACTCTAACAAACTGAACTCATATGAGATATTTTGGCACAACTTGATAAACAGAGCTCTCCTTCACCATCATCAAAACAGCAAATGAGGGAATATCTTTTGGAGGAAAGGTGGTCCATCCCTGTAGTAAAGTTTTACACTTCTATACTCTATGCTTTGGTGTGGTAAAACTGATCTGGCAGCTTGTGGAGGCCGAACACATTATTAAGACTATCTCTATAGATTTTTTTTCCCCATTAATTAGTCACCCATATGTACATACAAGCATGCTGTATAGACAAACAGACAAAGTCCATCCATTTTAATTAGATGTATCCCAGTGTCTTTATGTGGAGCAGACAGACAGAGCATATATCTTGATATAAGATGCAGTTTAAGGGGAAATAAGATTAAGTAAAATAGATGGATGATAAACCAATAATTTTTAAGTAAATCCTTTATAATCCCTCAAGGATTAATACTGTCCTCACTTCCACTTTCATGCAAAAATATTTTAAATGATTACCTCAGAATTAAAATTGTCCTGCTAGCTGTTGAAATGTGTGTCACTATCTCACTTTTAGTACAAATCACCAAACATTTAGCAAACTCATGCAAATTTGCTGAACTCATATGACCTACTTTGTAATACCAAGACCTATCACGACAGAGAAGTCGACAGAGGGAACTTTGAGGTTCACCGTGTCACATATATAATATATATATATATATTTAAATATGTTCAAAAATTCAGCGAAAACACGTACGTCACTGTCTATTCACCAACGGAGTACCTTCCAATCCACAAACTGCCTTGCGCATCTCATCCGCAAGGTGACAAAGATTTATGATATAAAGGTGAAAATAAAGCCTGATGAAGAATTATTACATAATCAATCATGATAGTGCTTATAAATCACTTGTAGCGAGATTCTGGAAGCTTCTGAAATTCAGGGAAAGAGGAGTAGAATGCGGGGAGTGTATTATGAAGTTTATCTGAATGCCCTCTTTCCCAATAACATCAAACCATAAGGCTGAGGTTGGTGTCTGTTGGTTACAGATTACAGTTGGAGTGCAGACTTAAATAGTGTGGATGCTTCAGGGCAACGAGGACCTCTGAACAAACAGAGACACCAACCTCACAGTCTCTGTCATCACTGTGTTCATTTCTGTGAAGAAATCAATACAGCACTGAACTGACTACAGAAACACTGCATGTCAAACATTTTTGGATTCTTTGAAATTTAATAAAAACAAAAAAGTGTAGCAAAACTTGGCTTTGCAAACAGCTAAAACATTTCACACCACATAATGGTCACATTATCCAATCAACTGAGCCTCTTCTTTAAAAATCGCATGTGACGGTTGATTGGACCGTGCTAAAACGAGACTCCACAGACCCCAACACGAAGTTACAGAAGATTTTTCCCCTTTACAAATGTAATCCCTCTCAGAGTAGATCTTGGGATTGGAATGCATGGACCTATATCAAAGCAGGCACAGCTCACAGGAGCAATAAATAAATAAATAAATAAATAAATAATAAAATAAAAAACAATAGTCATACTTGTACATTCAGATCTTTTTTTCCGCCTTACTAGTGCTCAGATAAGAGCCAGTGTTAGTAGGTTAATGGCATCGAAATTTCATTCTCATATTTCCATCTCCCTCCGACACAAGCTTGCAAATCTGCTAATGAGTTTGACTTCGGCCTATATTCTCTGCGTAGACTCATAAAATCCACAGCTCCAGAGGCCGCCAGTCAATTTTGCAACTGCTCCATCTGTCGTACACGCGAGCGATACTGGGACAGATTGCCGCACCACCCTATCCCACAGGAATAGTCTAGAACGAGCAGATATGACTAATCACTTATGCAATGATCTCGACGTGAGCACGCACACGATCAGAATGCACTCGTCAACAACTATTCACATTTCAACATCATTTCTTTCATACACCTCCTCCAAAGCAATTAATTCCTGTTTGCAGCCTGCTGTTTTTCTCATTTCTTTTCATTGCATTAGTCAAATGTGGCGGGCGCCTCAACTCAAAGTGACTTACACAAACCTTTACATTTTTACATAATACCCATTTATACAGTATTATATTGAAGTGATCGCTCAAATGAACAAAAACAGCGTGGGTGAAATGAAAGAGTCTACAAACTGTGCTCCCGAATGCCCTGAATCTATTAACAAAACAAGGTGCAGGGTCCTTACCCAGAATTCAACCTGAAACTTATGGGGTCTGTGGTCCAGGTCACAAACTACTACTCACATCTTCTTGGTAGCTTAGCCACACAGTCAACAAAATTGGAGGAGTTCACTGCATGCAAACTGATGTAAAAAGAACCACCGTGCAGTAGCTTAGACCTACACGAGCGCAGTGTGTCAGAGAAACAGCTGCTGACCGAACCCCTGCCTCTCTAAGTACCGCAAAAGCCGTCGCGCAGAATAAGACTCTGTGGAGCTGTTAGCTGGGGCAGTTCAGCATCAGTTAGTGCCTCAGTTTTGGCTTTTACATTCATCACCTTCAAACAGGAAAACTCAGTCAAGCGAGTGACTGATATCGGCCGCCCGGAAGAAAGACTCATCGATTGACGAAAGACCACGCCAATGTTCACAACGGATTGCATGCCTGGAAGAGAATCGTTTGATACCAGAGACCATGGTAATGATTACATGGCCCTTGTATGAGAGGAAGCGATCGTTAGTTTAATTTCTATGGATCCGAGGTAAATAATCAAGACATGTCGCTGACCCTTGGTATGCTGTTGAAAAAGACGTTATTACAGTAGTGTGCAGAGCTCCAGTGTGTGTTCTACAGTGGGTTTAAGGCCCCTGCCGGACTCCAGGTTCCTCTCATGCGCTTAAGTCATAATCCGCGCTCCGCTAGTTCTCTACGGGGACTTTAAGCAGCTGTCAGCAATGGATGACCTGCCATTCTCCCCGAAAATAAGTTAGCAGAAGGATCACAGCACCCTCAGACTGATACTCCTCTGTCCATCTCAAGGGATAAGTTATATTAATACTAATTAATATTTGGGGCGGCATGGCTCAGGAGGTAGAGCAGGTGGTCTAGGAAACAGAAGGTCGATCCCCGGCTCCTCCAGAGAGCGTGTGGAAGTGTCCTTGAGCGAGACACTGAACCCCGCACTGCTCCTGATGTGCAGGCTGGCGCCTTGCATGGCAGCCTCTGCCATCAGGGTGAATGAGAGGCATGACTGTAAAGCGCTTTGGGGTCATGTGACTAGAAAAGCGCTATATAAATGCAGTCCATTTACCATTTAATAATAAAATCAGTTTCAGGGCCACAGGTCAGCTGGTCACAACCATTAATGCTATTGGCTTTTCTTTGTGAATGAGGTGATGCGTTTAACAAGTGTGGGCGGAGTTACTAACCTGATCGGAGGAATGAGCTAAGAGGATTGAGCATTATAGTCTAATCACACTGATCTGGTCATCATGGTACCCAAAAGATTCATCCAAAAGCTTAACAAGAGGCCACTATCAGTCCTGCATGGGCTCTCTTTCTCTCTCTCTCTCTCTCTCTCTCTCCCCTCCCCTCTCCTTTGTTCTCTCTCTCATATCACAGACTAATTCATTTTCCAGCAGTGTAATTTTCCTATTTAATAATTTGACCCACTGCAATTTCTCCAAATCACAGTGCAGTAAGTCTCAATTAAGTTCAGACCGCTTGGAGTTTTTTTTTTTTCCCCCTTTTACCGATTATCATTTTTCATAGCTGCATTGTAGTAATACCCTATCTCCATTGCCCCCACTCCTGAGTGTATTACATCTGTTTGAATGCAGAGCCTGTCACAGTACGGAAGCCAGGATTTTGAGGTACCTGAAATAAGCTCAATAAAGCCTGACTGACAACAAGCGGACACATGTTCCTGCACTTGGCCAGGCCTACATTCTGATCTCCGTTAGCTGGCTCAACTGCATGATAATTACTGAACTGGTCCACGGAAATCCATTTTTAGTTCCAAATGCTGAGGCAATAATGCATTTCTTTCTCTTTAAAAAAAAAAAAAAATCCACCTGTATTTGGCTGAATAATGCAGTCTTTCGCCGGCGGCATGAATTACAGATCCACCTGCGTTTTCTTTGTGACTGACAGAGGTCATATTCTGATCGCTCACCGAGCCAGTCAGCAGACACACGCATAATTTATACAACAAAGCACTTTACATTTCATCAGCGGAGTCAAGGGATAATCTCATTGGATAAAGCAACGAGCCCCTAACCGAATCAGCTTTGAGTCTGTAGGAAGTTACACTGAGCAAGTCTGACCGGACAATTATCCCCTGACCTCTAACCGAAGCGTGAGGCTTTCGCATGACAAAAGAAGCAGTATATGCATGTGGAGCCCTATGGAATGCATGAAGAACAGAGTTCTCCTGAGGCCTGGTTTTTACACTTCTCATATGTATATTTTATTCCTTTTCCTTCTTAAAAAGGGCAAAATTAATTCATTACATGTCAAAATAATGGTCTGCGATTTATTATGTACAATGACGAGTAGATATTCATCCTTCCATGCATACATACATTATCAAACCCCCTTTAGGGGCAGAGTGAGGGAGATATCTGGAGCCTCTCACAGTTCACAAAGGGTGAGATGCAGGGACACACTCGAGACAGTTTATCAATCCATCAGTCACAGGGATAACACATCATTTATTCACACCCTCACACCAGGGGGCTATTTAAGAATGTAATTATCCTGGCTGGAATGTCTTTGGACTGTGGGTGGAAACCAAGGTATATGGAGAAAAGCCCCTCCACTATCTCAGGAAGAACATGCAAACTCCTCACAGTGAGCCTCAATCTGGATTCAAATCAAAAACCCCTCCCTCTGTAACGGCTCCACCCACTGCACCGCTGCCCCGCCCACGAGCAGACAACTACTGACATAATGCAGTCATCCAAAAAAAGATCGAGCATGAAAGAATGAATAGCACAAACACATCAAAGATTAAGCCAAAATCCATAAAAAAACAAAAAGGTTCTGAAAAGCTTGTGGATTTACAAAAAAAAAGGATGCAAAAAGCAGGAAGTGTTTTATCAGCTGAACTTTTTTATGGAAAAGGCCACGAGTCACCCCAGTGACCTGCTTCTTTAATCCGTGGTGTGTTCCTGACTGATAACCTCATAATGGTGAAGCTTTGAAGCCGTCACTGATAACAGAACCGAGACATACGGTAAGCGTGTCTATCCAAGATGGCATAACCCAAACATATTGTAGTGAATCCATCCAAGATAGCATAGCCTACACATACTGTAGCGCAGACATCCAAGGAAACACAGGTCAGACATACTGTAGCATATCCATCCAAGATAGAATAGCCTTGATATACTGTAGCTTATCTATCTGAGATGGCATCGCCCAGATACACTGTAGCTTAACCATCTGAGATAGCATAGCCCAAATAAAATGTAGCTTATCATCTGAGATAGCATAGCCCAGATAAACTGTAGCTTAACCATCTGAGATAGCATAGCCCAAATAAACTGTAGCTTATCCATCTGAGATAGGAAGCCCAAACATTCTGTAGCTTATCCATCTGAGATAGCATAGCCCAAACATACTGTAGCTTATCCATTTGAGATAGCATAGCCCAAATATACTGTAGCTTATCCATCTGAGATAGCCTAGCCCAAACATACTGTAGCTTATCCATCTGAGATAGCATAGCCCAAACATACTGTAGCTTATCCATCTGAGATAGCATAGCCCAAACATACTGTAGCTTATCCATCTGAGATAGCATAGCCCAAATATATTGTAGTGTACCCATAAGAAATAGCACAGCCCAAATATACTGTAGCTTATCCATCTGAGACAGCATAGCCCAAACATACTGTAGCTTATCCATCTGAGATAGCATAGCCCAAACACACTGTAGCTTATCCATCTCAGATACCATAGCCCAAACATACTGTAGCTTATCCATCTGAGATAACATAGCCCAAATATACTGTAGCTTATCCATCTGAGATAGCATAGCCTAAATATACTGTAGCTTATCCATCTGAGATAGCATAGCCCAAACATACTGTAGCTTATGCATCTGAGATTCCATAGCCCAAACATACTGTAGCGTATCCACCTGGGATAGCATAGACCAGATAAACTGTAGCGTATCCACCTGGGATAGCATAGCACAGGCATATTTGAAGCATATCTGTCTCAGACAGCATAGCCTTAACTGCCCCTTCTCCCCAGCCTAAAAGAGATTAAAAATTTTGATTTAATTCTCTTCATCTTGAGCAGCGTCTCATGAAAATGACCTTGTCTCGCTTTTTGTGCAAGCCTTTGATTTTAATGAATCTGTGCGGCTGAATACAGGTCACCCTCAGATTGCCAATAAATTAAGGATTTTTTTTTTTTTTCCTTTTGATTAAAAACATGCTGAAAAGGCTAAAGCAACTTGAACTCCCCCTAAAAGATATCCCAATGCTTTTCCGGTTTTTATTTGAATGATATGGCGTAAATTTCCAACATTTTCAAGCATTTGCACACAGGAAGCTGTCAGTGATGTGCGTTCTTTGTGTTCTTTATTTTGCCATTCAGTGACATCTATTTACACATGCGCCCCCATTTTCTAAATGGAACCATTCTGAATAAGAACCATTTGCTGAGAGTCTTCACGCTATTTTACCGTTTTTATTTTTACTGCTATTTGCCATCTGTCAGAAAGATTGCTGGCCGTTACTGCCACTTAAAGCATTTGCAGTGATATAAGAACGAAGGGTTTTAAGATTAATTCGTTCCATTTCAGTAACTTTGATGAATGGAAAAAAACAGTCAAAAAAGACGAGAATGCAAGCCATTAACTGGACCCTCCACATTGTTTGTCATGCGTTGTATGAAACGTCATTCATCAGCTTTACGGTGCATTTGGTTCCCACCAAGCGCAATGGTGGCAAATTATATGCATCTGGTCCAGCTATCGCACATGAAATTGGAGAAATTCAAGGCAACAAAGACTCAGTTTTGTATTAAAAGGAAAAAAAAAAATCCACGTTCAGCGCATATTGCACATATTTCCATCAGCTCTTGTTCTGTGTAACATAGCTTGACGGTAACAGTTGTTCTCATAATGTTAGAGCCCGGTTATGATGGATTTAACACTTCCTCTTTCATTGCATCTGTGCCTGTATCAGTCACCTTCACCTGAGTCAAATGGGCATTCTGGGTAGTTTTATTGTCCATCGCATTCCCATGTGCTGCACTTCCAGTTTCTCGCATGCAGTGTTCATGCATGAAATTACTTCACTGGTTATGTTTTCTGAGAGAGAGAGAGCACAGCAGATCTCATTAGGTGAATAGTGCACGTGTGTGTGTGCGTGTGTGCGTGTGTGTGTGTGCGTGCGTGCACGTAATAACAAAGAATGGGGAAAAAAGGATCTAGCTGGGATCAATGTTCAAGTGTGACCTCAAATGTGACCTCCAGAGCCCCCTTGAATCACTGTAACTGAAAAGACATAAATAACCGCTAAGATTTTGTAGATGTGTAAGGAGTCAAAAGCTCATCCATAGCAACACAAATCCAAGAATAATTAAAAAAAAGACTCAGTAAAGAAGGAAAGCATCTTTACACCAGTGGTAAAATTGGAGACACTGCTTTTTTTCCGCATATTTCCGCAAACCGCCCCACATCAGCCTTGTTATATCTCCTCTAGGAGAAGCAAAGCTGTTACTGAATGGTCACCTGGAAAAGAAGCATGAAAGCATACAAACCCTGGCGAACGAGTGTTTACACAGCACATCCATGCTCCAGGCGCAAGAAAACTCCAGACCCAGCAGATGAGCACACTGTTCCCTGATGTCAAATCAGCTTATTTATCTGAGCTTGAGGTGTGCACCAGTGGAATCACTAACTTATATGCCGCCACACAGTTGCTACAGTCACCACAGCTGCAACATATTTTACAATATTGCCAGCCTATTTAAGTTCATAATGCCGCTTTCAGGTTTCATCATCTTTAACGTGAGCAGATAGAAGTTTCCAGCAAGCTTTCCTTTTGGGATGATTACTTTAGAAACCCATGCATTATTAGAACTCCCTCAAAACAAACAATGAGGCGTACACCTTAAAGGGCTCCCCGGAAGGAATCGCAAAAGATTTCATACTGTGACAGCAAATTCACAAACCACACACAACTTATCCCAAGTTCAACTGTGTCTGGCTGAGATGTACAGACATATGCATATAACATATTGCATATACTGCAAGTGTAAAACTGTATGATAATTACACAAAGTCCTCCTCATTTTTATTCCAACCACCTAAATTTCCTTCGTTAGCATAACACTGAAGCCAGAGGCCAGAGACAATGAGTCAAATTATTATTATTATTATTATTATTATTATCATCATCAGTGATAGTAGTAGGAATAGTAGTTAAATACAAACAGTGGAATTATTGCTATTAATTTATGTGTAGTTGACCTGCTGATTCACAGGTATAAATGCTTTACCCTGGGCTCTCAGCCTTTGATAATCAGATTTGGTAAACCCACAGACACGGGCAGCCTGTTTGCTGATAGGCTGTTCTGCATCAGCTCACTCAGGCCTGCACTGCTCACTGTCTCTGTCATTACGGTAAGAGAGTGCATTTTAGCCTGGCGTGTGTTGCCCTAGCGCATTAAAAACCTTTCTCCATCAGAGCCGTGGTCTCAAAGCATAGCGACTGGCATGTCGAGTTTCCATCTGAACCAGACGACTGTTGACGCATCAAATCCTTCCTCGCCCCCATTCACAGCTTTTATTCAGCACTTTCCCAAATGGATCTTGGACAGTGCAGACACCAAGAATGCATGTAAATGCCTTGGGCCAGCAATCTGCGCTATTGTTCTCGTCATTAGCTATTAGCACGTTTCTCCCAACTAAACACGTGCGATGGGGGTCAGTAATAAACATATATGTATTTCCATTGGTTTCTGGGACCCTTTGCATAATTCCAGACGCTAATTAGAGCTAATTAATATCATTCTTGAATTACAATATGCAATTACGAATCTACTCACAGAAAACAGACTCTTACTAGCACTCATCTTTTACATGTGAATGAGATTGGACAGAGAGGCATGAGTGTAAAGGTGGTTGTAAGTTCAGGAGAGCTCAGCGTTGGCGGTACTCACAATGGGAAAGTGAGGCTGGTAGGTTTTAAGTGGGAGGAGGGATCCCTACAGCAAACAGGGCAGAAGATTGGTATCCGGTGAGTCTCCTTTCTCTTTAGTCCTCATTCCTTCCTTGCCTGGTCAGTTGCTGGGGTCCTCCACCTGCAGCACAATTCAATTCAGAGACATTTAGTCAACGTAGACATTTTGTAAAATGGTGGTTCTTTTTTAAAGTGGCAATAATATCCACATTCTTCACCTGTTGAGATGATGGCTCACAGAAACTCATTTGTATGCAGTGTGTTGTGATCTGATGATTGTGTGTCACTGTGTTCTTTTTGTCTTTAATATCTGCTGTAAACCAAATTTCCTTCGGGATAACAATAAAGTTGAAGTTGAAGTTGAAGCCTCGAACATCCAGAGGAGTGATGGACACACGGAGGCTGTGTACTGAGATTGCTTGCCGTCGACGCCCGCCTTATAAAAACAAAGGTGGAAATGCCATAAAATGTTCTGCTAGGTATTCAGGTCTCGAATGACCAAAGTTTCAGACCTTGAGTAACCTGAGCACGGTCAAAATAACATCTTAAATATTTATGCGGAAACATGGGTTTGAAAGATATTGACGGCTACTGTCAGACATGGGGATAAGACAAAATATCGCAAACACCCATGAGAAATGATATTCATGGAAGGGCCACCATTTAGAAACCACTTACACTTGAGGCAAATGCATTATCAGGCAAAACATGGTGTTAGGAAAACAAATATGGGACCCCTGAGGTTTAAACTTGCAGTAAGCAAAAGGAGAGATTCAATCCACAAAGACGGTTGCCAGCTATTGTGCGATGGTGGTTTTGTAAAGGTTGGGTTGCCATTTCATGAGACTCATTAAGTCCAATGATTAATCTCCATGGATGCATAATGAACAATGGATATGGAACCATTTTACAAGACCCGATACACTCAATGGTGCAGACACCTGTTCGTCATGATAACCCCATATTTTGACATGAGATCACCCCCAAATACTCTGCAAAAAAAGAAAGAAAAAAATGAAAAATGGTACCAAAATCAAAAGGACAAAGTAAAATGTCTTCCAGTACCTGCACATTCACCAGATCTAAATGTCATTTAACCTTTATGGAAGGTTCTGGAGTGCCAGCTAGATTTTCACGGCCTTCATCTTCGAAGGAACTACAGGTCCTCCTTGATGAGTGGGCTAATATCCAACTACACAAAGTTCAGAGACTGAATGACTGCAATTCTGGAAAGATGTAAACTTTATTGAGAGCAAAGGGTGGGCCTACTTCTTCTTTGTCACAAGATGGTCAGTTTTCATTAGTGATTTCAAAAAATTTTTCCACCCTCATTAACATGCTTAATGAATTACCAGGACTAAAGAGGTTTTGACCCAATCAGGTTTAGGAATACTTTTGTATTCCTTTGCTTAATGTGAAAATATGAAATACATGTACAGTGTATCCCAATAATATACAAGCCAGTCAGAGACCTTGAAAGTCCTCAACCAAATATCAGATGCATTCGCTCACAGATGGATGGAAATGGTCTAAATCAATAGTCCCCCAGACCTACCCTTTGGGTCGCAAGGGGACGAATAGCTAAGCAATGGTCAATGGTAAAGACTGCTGCTTTGAGAGAGCTTTACTAAGACCTCTAGTTCAAGTGTAGGGCCTACAGGGCTGCATATATGAAATATATATTTTTTCACTCATTAAGTTCACTCTAATTGTAAAGCAGAATATAAAAGTTTCAACTCATGATGAAAACAAACATGATTAACAGCACTTATCCAGGAATGAAAACATTTCTGTTGACGAATAAAGAGTACATCGGACTCATGCTAGTGTAATGTCCCAGACGTATGTTGGGGAGTGTTGTCCGTTTTGGTGCCAGCTGTGTTTGTTTATATCTTGTGTCTCTCAAGTGATCCAGCTGAGTTGCCCTATTGACTGATTGGTCTGTGGAACGGACGGAATAAAATACTGGTGCAACGCCAAGACGGCAGAAAATATCGATTCTTCATCCAAGCTGAATAAAGCAGTTATGGTCTTGCTAAAAATAACGAGGCTCTTCTACAAATCATTTGTGCCAGTTATGCTTTTGTTGGCTCTATCGACCAAAGATAGCTTGACAGAACCCTTTATTCTGAATAAAGCCCTTTTGAAAAAATGTAAAAACTCAGAGAAATCTACTAGCTCTATTTAAGTAGATCTATCAGGTTGTGAGTAAGAGATACTGCAACATGTCCTGTCCTTCTATAGAAATTCCAGTTTCCAAAAATGAGACGTGAATGTTTATCAAACATGATTTCCTCCGTGCTTTTACGAGAGTAGGCTCTCTCATGGCTTATATTTGCCCTGAGCTTTTTAAATGCGTAACGAGTGGTGATATTGGTCACCAGTAGTTTGCGTGTCCTCATTACGGGAGTGAAGGGACATTGGGAGCATCATGGCCTCAGACTCCTGCTGATGGCTCAGGGACCAGGGGAGATGGAGTTATTCCTGCATATTTTAAAGAGAGCTGAAGATAGGCCTCATGAGTGGGTTTATAAACCTGTACAAGCTTAGCATGCATTGCCTCCTCGACAGAAACCAGGCCAACACAGAGATAGGGGTAGAGACAGGATGATATGGAGTGTGTAGCCCGGCCAATAAGGGGAAGAGATGCAAAGTAGGTAGAGAGGTTGCATGGGGAAGGATGCTGACTGTGTGTGGCAACTGCAGATGTGGCCGGGGTTTAATGACGGGAAGAGGGGGCTATCTAAATTACACACTCGCAGTGTAGAAGAATAAGGTGCTTGTTACTTGCCTGGAACCCAGACGTACAGATAGGAGCATGAATACTTGGGCTTTAACAAAGTTAGTCCTATTTTACCTGTTTAGTACAACATATCTGACATGAAATTGAGTGATGAATAATGAATATGAGCTGAAAATGCAGACTTTCATTTTTTTCATTTACTTTGAGGGCATTTGCACCAATTTTAGATGAACGGAGCAGGAAGTACAGCACATTCAATACGCTGCCACCCCCTCCACCTTCACCGCCCTTAAAGGGACCAAAAGTAATTATACAACTGGCTGCAAAGCTGTTCCAAGGCTAGAAGTGTGTTATTTCATCATTATTTCATTTAAAATTGTGCAGATTAAAGTCCTCGAGTGGATTTCAAGTGTGCCATTACCATGTGGGATCTGCTGCTGTTAACTCAATATGAAGTCCAAAGAGCTGTAGCCGTCAGTGAAATAAAATCAAAATGGGCTGAAAAATTGAGCCGAGAAATAGCAAATTAACCAGTTGGGTTATATTTTTGAAACAGAACAAAAATGTAACCTCTGGTGCATAAAAAGGCCTGGAAGGCTGTGGATAACAACTGTGGCGGCTGACAGAATAATTCTTTCCCTGGTGAAGAAATATCTTTCACAATAGTTGACCAGATCAACAACACACCTGGAGCTTGATGCACCTGTGCCAGTGTAAACATTCAAGAGAAGACTTCACCAGAGTAAATACACAGGTTTTACCACGAGATGTAAACTATTGATAACCCTCAAAATTAGGAAGTTTGTCAAATAAAAAAATGGAAAACTATAAAGGACTACACAGATCTGGAACAGCATTAGATGGACAGATGAGCTAAACATTGACTTGTACCAGGATGATGGGAAGAGAAGACTATGGGTCAGGGACCTGGGCAAAGGATTTGCAACTAAGTATTAAAAAACAAAAAGGTTAAATTATGATTATGCTAGATTGTTCAGTTACTTTTGAGCGCCTAAAATTGGGGGAATATGTACAGTACAACAATGGATATAAGTCCAACTCTGTTCATAGAGTATTTTTTCTTTTGGAAAAAAACCTAAAAATTAGAAAAATAAAGTCTATCTTGATTGAATCCAATTTATTTTGGTGGCGTACCGAGCCGGAGTAATGAAAATTGTGTCATTGTCCAAATACTTATGAAGCAGACCTCACTTTTTTAGATGATGCAATGAAGCTTGCCGTCATGTCACACATCTTCCTTCTAGGCACGGAGACGTATGTGGCATCGGCGCTGTGTAAAATCTTGTTTTGCAAAGCACTTTTAGTGGCAAAAACACAAGTGAAGGGGGATTTGTTTTTGCTAGAACAGAGAATCAGGGTCATTGTGAGCTCATGTATCATGGCCATAAATAATAAGGATGCTCCAGCAGCATCCTTTTTTAAATTGGGGCAGAATATTGCGCAGAAAAAAGCACACTTTGCTTGTGTTCTGCAGACAGCAGATCCTGTAGAGATGCAGAGGATGGCCATAAAGTTTTACGATGAACTCTTTGCAGGGGAAGGTTCAGACAAAGATGACTCACAAACTCTTTTGCAGGAACTTCCGTCTTTGTTTTCTCAGCAGCGGGATGCCTTGGAGAGTGATTTTACCTTTCAGGAGGTGACTGAAGTGGTAAATCATTTGTCTTCAAGCAGTGCACCTGGAATTTATAGCATTCAGGGCCATTTTTGCGAGCGTTTTTGGAGTTGCGTTGGGAGAGCTTTTGTTGCCAGTTTGAGGGACACTTTTAGAGCACAGACGCTTCCCAGAAGCTGTCAGCCATTCATCCTGGCCCTTCTACCCAATAAAGGGGAAGCTTAGCTTCCTTCAGAAAATGGAGGTCTCAACTTCCTTTAGAAAATGGAGGCCAGTAGCACTAATCTGTTCAGACTATAAGTTTTTCTCTGAGCGTCTACTTCACAGGGTCAAACAAAACAATCATTTTTTTTTTTTCCCATTATTTATGTATTTATTTATTTACAATTGGACTTGTTGAATTACACCATACTACATGTTGTAAATACGGTAATCCTGTCTATAGATCAGAAGAGGTTCTGGCGAAATAGACCAGCTACAACCTCAAAATTGAGCATTGCAGTTTTGGTTTCAGTAATGGCGTAAAGAGAGGTTAAAACTGTTTGAGTGCTTTTCGACTCAGCTGCTTTTGTGGGTGAAAGCCAGGAATGGACAGCAGTGAAGGATTATGCCAGGTAGTCAGGTTGCTACCCTTGCCACCACACGGGGAAGAGCTCTTGGTGACTGCCCAACTGCTTCTGCTCAGAAGCCTGATCAGATTAGTATGCTACTGTGCTACATATGTTGCAGCTGAAAGACAGCAGTGTAAGAAATGAGACTGGATGATTTTCCCTGTCAGAATGCTACAACTGGTATGTAAAGGCCCTATTCATCATCTATCAGGGATCTCCATACCTGGACCTCAAATCCAAATCCAGCCCTGGCTTTATTTCCTCTCGGATAAATAATGGAACAATTAGTGCTTCTGATTGGCTAGACTGTCTTTCCACCTGACTCCCAGGTAAAGGAAAGGTGGAGAATCAGCAGCTCTCAGACCTCAAGGATGATGATTCGGTGATCTTAGATCTAGCTGATGCTGTGAAACCTTTGTTCCTCCAGGTGAGGAAGTATCAAAGGGAATGAATGAATGAAGGAGTTAACAGATATTTTAGGGCCAGACCTTCCACATGAACAGACTCAAAGCACACCTGGATCTGTCTCTGAGGCATGCTTTGTGCAGGGTAACAGAAACAAAGTTTAATATTTTATGGATTTTGCACATCTGAATGTATCCTTGCGCCTCATTAGGGAGTGGTACACATTGGCAAGTGTATATTCTCCATCATTATTTACAAGTGTAAGTGTGGCCGCTTAAAGCAAAGAAGGTCCAATTGACCGATCCCCAGCCCCGCCTCCCATTGTTACTGTTGCTAGGTCGGACAACTAACCAGGAAACTTCAGCCTTGCCTGAGTTCAAAACAACAAGCATAACGACGCCGGTTCCGTTCACTGATGTGTTGCATGCGAGTCGGTGTTATTTTGGCATCGACATTTTGTCTCCCTAAATATGTGCTTTTTGGAGGATGAAAAGCGGCACACTTACTAATGGGAAGATCGAAATGTGACTCAGTGTCAACGTTTAAGTGCGAGCAGAAAAGTGAAGTTAACGTGACTGAGGCTTTTAATGACCCTCTAATAAGATATGTGCTTGGAAGTTTTCCCCGTTATAAGGAACGTTGATGAATGTCCGTGTACGTTATCAAATTACTCTCTGGTTTCCTCACTTCATTGTACCCTGGTTGAGCATATTTGCCGTCAACCAAATTGTCCATATTGAATCATATGGCTAATGCCAACGTTGTTAAAAGGAAGCGCAAGTTAACGCTGGCTACTCCTTTCCTCAGCTTCATCTTTGCCCCTGTCCCGTTAAAACACTGCTCTCAGAAATGATCACTGCACAGCACGGATCGAGGGGACAGAGAAAACTTCTTTCTCCTGATTTCTAGCTAACAGCCAAGTCTTTCGCCCCTCCTTGTCTTTTTGAACTCTGTATAAACAGACAAAGCGACTTGTCCACTGTTTTAAATATTATGCAGGTAAGAAGTATTGTGGGTGAATGTCAGTTACAAGCAGCTAGCTTGTTAGCCACCTTGTTCATTTTATTAACTGCTCAGTTAATGCAGTCCCCTCGATGGTAAGGGTACCAAGGTAGCTCGCTGGTGACCTTTATCAATCGCTAGTGTTTGTTGTTAGTCAGCGGCCTATTCAAGTCAATGGGACGGCTAATTAGCTAGCTAGCATGAAACGTTTTATTACAGCCCTTCAAATGAATATTGCTGCAAAAGGCATGAGAATACAACTGCGTAGGTTTGTTTGATAAAAATGCCTTCTGTAATATTCCTGTGTCGTAAATTGTAATTATCTTGTGAGATTTATCACCAATGAAAAAGACACTAATTTCACAACTGTTTCAGATCTGTTTTTAAATTAGTTTAGGAATACATTAAAAAGCTTATTATGGTTTTGGAAATGGAATAAAAAAAACACGCCTTTAACACGGCTGGCATATCAAGTGTCTGTTACATGTTACATCATTTTACCATCGTCAGAAACCCAAAATTCCTGGTTTGATGGCTGCCTGAGGTGAAAGTTGTCCGAGGTTCAGTCAGACCCCTGCTTGCCCCATTGTGATGTAACCGAAAGTGGGCGGGGCTTGGGATCGGTCAATTCAGTGGAATGCAGCATATCAAGAATGGAGTTAATGGACCCTGTATTATTTTTGTTTTAATTCAACCAAAAATTGCTCGATAGTGCAGTTTTGATGTCGGTGAACAATGTTTAGAGTTTCTGGGGGATTTGAGGAGAAGGAGAGTGTATATAACAGTGGTGAAGGAGGCAGGGGAGCAATGAACTGCTCACTTACAAGCAATTGCTCCCTGAGTTACATTGGTATCCAGTATTCAGGGTTTCCAAGGGATTTGGTGAGTTGGGGATTGCTTGTGTTGTTGAATGAGGGGAAGTTGGAGCTACTGTTTGGAAATCTTAATAAGAACATCTGTTTATCTTACCCTAATGGTTTTCTATTTTTGTTCGAGTGAGAACTTTAAACAAAATCGCTGGCGGGAAAATAACTTTTGGATCAAACCCAAATAAAACCAATGCACTCAATGTAACTTTGTGTGAGTTCAGTTGAAATGCTTGGTATTATTTGGGTTTGGTCCAAAAGTTATTTTCCCGCCAGTGATTTTGCTTAATTGTTTTATTGAATACTCAATACGGTTTCCTTCTTATGGATCATTTTGAAAGATGTGTGATATTTCAAAATGTCGGTCTAGATTTCTTCTGCTGTTGCCTCACAACATGAAGGCGATGGGATGGAATCTGGCCTGGGGCCTTCCTGTGTGGGTCACATGATCTCCCTGTGTTCAAGCGCATTTCCTGCCCGTACTTCAATCACTGTCAATGGTCAAAAGACATGCATGTAGTCAAAAAAAATAGAAAATAAAAAAATAGTAAAAAATTACGTCCCATCCACTAATTCTCAAACCACTTTTCTTTAACCTTTGTGGAAAATGTCATTAATAAAGGAAAGGTGTTTTAGGGAATTCCTAACGGCTTAGGGAGACAACCGCGCTCATAAGAGAATCCGAATGCACTTACGCTTGGCAACGTGATCATGAGTCCCTTGCCCATCATATACGTTTTTTCACATGATTGGCCGGATGAATTGTCATCACTTTTAATATTGCTGCTGCGCGGATTTCTGGGATAGCGTTATCTCCTTTTGTTTCAAAAAAATGGTTCTGTGTACCCTGTGCTAAAGGAGGTAAATCAGGAAGCACTGAGACGCCTTCCCTTAACATTTAAAGAATTTGAATGCACTGACTTCCGGATCATTTTTTAGGCATTAGGAACTTTCCTACGCAAAGAACGCTATTCGGAAGCAGCCTCTGAATTGCCCACAACGCATGACGGGGGTGGGTTAGCATTCTGTCCAGTTCATGCTCCTGCCTCATCGTGTGCCGCACGACCCCGACCAGGAGAAAGAGGGGGTGTTTTTATGTGTGATAAAAGATCGTGAGTTTTATGTGAGTGTACATTATGGGGGGCGAATAGGTTCCCACAGGCTTCATATACACTAATCTCAAGGCATTCGGAGGCAGCTCCTGAGCAGACTAAACTGTCGGCAGAACTGTTAGAAAAAGTGAAATTCTTCACGAAATCCACCCACACGTGTTTTGCAAAGAATACGCTTGATCTGGCTAATGGTTATTCAAACTAGCATAAATATTTGATTCAACCACAGAAAATATTCTATAAGCTGCAGTGCTCTGCAACAATCAAAACATTTTAGTTCTTAATTGAATGCATTTGAGCGTCCTGCGAAAGTGAGCTGGGCGAGTCTGGATCTCTGAGCCGCACTCCATCAGTAAGAGTAGTTCATTTCAGAAGCGAATTATGCGGTAATATACTCTCAACACAAAGGAGAAAACCTCTGCCAGTTTCATGCAAATGCTGTTTCTATTTGAAATGAATGCTTGTGCATAGCACCTGTTATAAAAACTGGCTGCACTAGAACACTGGATTCTGTGAGTTAGCGAAGTAACGGCCTATTTCGTTTTAAAGCTTCACTGTGCGCACTGTATGGAGATTTGGTTTTCCCATTTTGCTAAACGATATTGTCCCTGGCAATATTGTTGGGTCCTTGCGTTGATGAATTATCCCTGTTGCCTTAAGCGACTGAAGCATCATTTCACTGGCAAAAAAAAATATTACTTTGCCAAAGAAGAGCAGGTTGTTGTTTTTACTTTTATGGGATTTTCGACATCTGCGGGGCTACAACATTGCAGTTACAGTGACCCTGCCTTCAAAGTCTTAAAGGAAGCTTTCTAAGATTCGTATAAAAACATTGTGATTCCCGTACGGGTCCATCCACACATTCTAAACCCTGTCCCTGCATCCGAGGAGTGAGAATTAGGAAAACACACCAGACTGTTAAACAATCCATCACTGGGATTCCACACTATTCACTCATATTTTCATACCTACTGACAATTTATCATCTCCAGTCAGCATGTAGTGCATTTCTTCTGACTGTGGGCGGAAACTATAGCTGCCGTCACAACCCAACACATGCAATCTCCAAACAGAAAGGCCTTATGCAAGATTTAAGGCTAAAAAAAGTGCTTCCCACTGCACCATAGTGCCATTGCTGATTTCTGCACACTTCTATAAATAAATAAATAAAAATTATAGATAAAAGAATGACATTTACCTTTTTTTTGATTGATGACAGACTATTCTAAGGTTTGATGCTGGACTACTGACCAATCAGTATATTTTGTAACTGATATAGTAAATCAGACTGATATTAGTGTTAGCGCAACACTTGGAGTCAGTGAAGAGAACTGAAATTAGAACCGCTTTCCTGCCATTTTTGCGCACTGGTTTTCCAGTAGCCTGTGAGTAGATTCATAACATTTTCAGACTGCTTCGCTAATTTTGTGCTCGCTTATCATAGATCCCTGCACTCCGCAGGCCGGAATTCATTTTATTTTATTTATAGCCGACATCAGAAAAAATTATTAACAGCCAAAATCCCGCACCAGCCAAACTCTAGTTTTATATGTGCTACTCAGTAAAGTACTGGCAAGCATAGGCCTTACTTACATTACACAGCCAAGGCATGTGGAGCTGCCAAGCAACACGAAGCAACCACAAATCATGAGACTCAAAACCTTGTACCTTTACCCAAGGGTTTGGCACAAACATCTTTCGTTACAGTTGTGTTTCTTCCTGATTGGAGGTTACTCCCATGAACAGGAGGAATGCACATCTTCAATCAGCAAGTATCTTGGTAGCCATTTTGTTCAATTCTAGTCATCCTTACCACAGGAAACAAAAGAAACCAAAAACAATGCATTTGGAATCTCTGAAAACCAATGGTGTTCACTGAATCAAATCGCTTATTGTGTTCTTCATGCCATCTTTTATGGTCAAATATATTATTTTCCATGCATGCTCATGAGTGTCTTGCATCTGAAAAATGGCCATTTGTCACTTTGTGAGATAAGCTGAAAACATTAACTTAATTCTTAATTCTTTTTCTGCTGAAAAAAATGTACAATTGGATATTGATCAAACCAGAAGCTGCTTTCAACCGAGACCCAGAAAGCTGGAATGTTCTATTCCCCATGCGGATACTCACTCTCGCTCTCAACCGTTCGATCATCCATCCACCAGGTGTTTCCACATGCAGCCCTTGTACGGGAGCTATTGATCAAATAATGAAGATAAAAGTGATTATTTAAATATTGACTGAAAGTTCATCCCTGGCTCCTTGATGTTAATATATGAAGTGATAAAGCCGACATTTTAGCGCGGGCCTTCATCCGGGGTCGATTGCAAATCCAAGGCCCTGACCTATTTTCCTGTGAACAGACTCCTCTCTTCCATTGATGTCAAATGCAATGGCCATTATTGCATTTAAATTAGAAATGCATTTGTCACTTTAGTAATCCATCTTTCATGGATCTCAGAAACGTTTCATGGGATGTCAGTAGGGGATGACTTTGATGAATATGATTGTGGTCCGCTAAAATGGAATATCATAAACAGTGACTTTTTTCTGACATTGACTATAAGTGTTAAATTAGTAGGGGTGCATTACATCGATATGAAATTCCATGAGGCTCTCTGAGTATTAAAACAAAAATGTCCAAAAGGTCGAACAAAGATTCTTAAGGGAGCTGTGTCACGATTACTGCGCATGCTCAGAACATATTACATCCCAAGAAAGTGAATCTACTTGACAGCAAGTCACATCTTCACTTTGCATTGTATTTATATATATTTTAGTCACTCTGGCATTATGCTTTTTAGATGGAGCTTTCTATGGAAATTTGAGGACTCAAAGCGCTATTTTTGGCTTTAGCCAAGGGATATGAAGAATGTAAGCTGGTTGCCATCTCCAATAATCATAGAGGAAGAAAAATACCTTCTAGATTTTGAGTTGCAGTTGAGTGGATTTATTTTGCTCAAAGTTGTGAGCATGCGTAGTAATCGTGACACGGCTCCTTTAAGTAAGACCATGAATCGCTTACCTCTTCATGTAACACTGCTATATGTGTGACATTCTCGCTCAATCCCTGAGCAGCAACCGACCATTCCAATACATTTCACCTCTGACCTTTCCTCCATCTACAGTACCAGGTTTACTGCCAATGGTCCACTGCTGTATAAATCATAACTACACTTCACGCAGACCTTCGGTAAGGTTACATATATATAAAAAAAATCAATCAACGATAAAAATGGAATTAAATCAAGGAACCAACCATAACCAAAGGTGTTCAGTGTGAGGTCTGAGTTTTTAAGTGCCTGCATCATAATGATTGGTGTACCAGTAGTCTGTGCCAAAATGAAACAACAATTCAGGTACTGGCGGAGAGATTTTTCATTAGATCTCCACCTAAAAAAAGTGCTCTGAGCCTTTTGTAAGAGATAAGATAGAGATCTGCACAAAATGACGCTCAGTCTATTCTGCTGCTCGTACTGAGATCCGTTAAACTGCCATGGCACAATAAACACCGCACCACTGCACCTTTAAACGTATTTGCACCAGGGTTGTTGTTATTATTATTATGATTATTTTAAAGTGCAAATCTGTGTTTGTGCAAATCTCAACTGTGGACCACCAAGTCAAATGCAGGGCAAAAATTCCATTACACCACGTTGAATTTTGTAAATGCCAAACCTCACAAGAATCACCTTGAAGTCCAATGCAGTTGACAGGGCCATTTGTCAGCAGAAGGAAAACAGCACTACGGCATTGTTTTTCCTGAGGTGTACAATTGACTGTGACCAGTGCTTGCCCACAGATGGCACCAATTTCAATTATCCAAATATTCCCCTAAAGGAATTGGCTGTGGCAGCTGCCAATCAAAAAAGACAGTCTATCACAAGTATAAGCAGCTGGTGTCCACAGGAAATGTTGTCTGTGCTAGAAGCAAGTAAATATCTTTAAAACATACAGGAAATGAATGACAAGCCATTGAATGATAGTGGTAGTTCAAATTACAATTCTGGCAGGGGTCTCAAGTAGAATAGGAGATGGGAGATGGAGGGTATAGTAGTACAGTGGAGATAGGAATAGAAGGGTATAGTAGTATAGTGAAAATGGGAGTAGAACGGTATAGTAGTATGGAGCATGGGAGAAGGAGGGTGTTATAGTACAGTGGAGATGGGAGAAGGAGGGGACAGTAGTGTAGTGGGGATGAGGGAGGGAGGGTTTAATAGCATAGCGCAGATAGGAGCAAGAGGGTATAGTAGTATGAGGGATGGGATAAGGAAGGCATAGTAGAATAGTGGAGATTGGAAAAGGAGGGTATAGTAGGATAGTAAGGACTGTGGGGTATGGTAGTATAGCAGGATGGAGCTGTGGGGTATGGTAGTATAGCAGGGATGGGGCTTTAGGGTATGGTAGTATAGCAGGGATGGGGCTGTGGGGTATGATAGTGTAGCATGGATGGGGCTGTGGGGTATGGTAGTATGGTGGGGATAGGGCTGTGGGGTATAGTAGTATAGCAGGATGGGGCTGTCGGGTATGGTAGTATAGTAAGCATGGGGCTGTGGGGTATGGTAGTATAGCAGGGATGGAGCTGTGGGGTATGGTGGTATAGCAGGGATGGGGCTGTGGGGTATGGTAGTATTGTAGGGATGGGGCTGAGGGGTATGGTAGTATAGCAGGGATGGGGCTGCGGGGTATGGTAGTATTGTAGGGATGGGGCTGTGGGGTATGGTAGTATAGCAGGGATGGGGCTGTGGGGTATGGTAGTATAGCAGGGATGGGGCTGTGGGGTATGGTAGTATAGCAGGGATGGGGCTGTGGGGTATGGTAGTATAGCAGGGATGGGGCTGTGGGGTATGATAGTATAGCAGGGATGGGGCTGTGGGGTATGGTAGTATAGCAGGTATGGGGCTGTGGGGTATGGTAGTATAGCATAAATGGGGCTGTGGGGTATGGTAGTATAGCAGGGATGGGGCTGTGGGGAATGGTAATATAACAGGGATGGGGTTGTGGGGTATGGTAGTGTAGCAGGTATGGGGCTCTGGGGTATGTTAGTATAGTAGGGATGGGGCTGTGGGGTATGGTAGTATAGCAGGGATGGGGCTGTGGGGTATGGTAGTATAGCAGGGATGGGGCTGTGGGGGTATGGTAGTATAGCAGGGATGGGGCTGTGGGGTATGGTAGTATAGCAGGGATGGAGCTGTGGGGTATGGTAGTATAGCAGGGATGGAGCTGTGGGGTATGGTAGTATAGCAGGGATGGGGCTGTGGGGTATGGTAGTATAGTAGGGATGGGGCTGTGGGGTATAGTAGTATAGCAGGGATGGAGCTGGGGGGGAGGGTAGTGTAGCAGGGATGGGGCTGTGGGGTATGGTAGTATAACAGGGGGATGGGGCTGTGGGGTATGGTAGTATAGCAGGGATGGGGCTGTGGGGTATGGTAGTATAGCAGGGATGGGGCTGTGGGGTATGGTAGTATAGCAGGGATGGGGCTGTGGGGTATGGAAGTATAGCAGGGATGGGGCTGTGGGGTATGGTAGTATAGCAGGGATGGGGCTGTGGGGTATGGAAGTATAACAGGGATGGGGCTGTGGGGTATGGTAGTATAGCAGGGATGGGGCTGTGGGGTATGGTAGTATAACAGGGATGGGGCTGTGGGGTATGGAAGTATAGCAGGGATGGGGCTGTGGGGTATGGTAGTATAGCAGGGATGGAGCTGGGGGGGTATGGAAGTATAACAGGGATGGGGCTGTGGGGTATGGAAGTATAGCAGGGATGGAGCTGTGGGGTATGGTAGTATAGCAGGGATGGGGCTGTGGGGTATGGTAGTATAGCAGGGATGGGGCTGTGGGGTATGGTAGTATAGCAGGGATGGGGCTGTGGGGTATAGTAGTATAGCAGGGATGGGGCTGTGGGGTATGGTAGTATAGCAGGGATGGGGCTGTGGGGGGTATGGTGGGGCTGTGGGGTAGTATAGCAGGGATGGGGCTGTGGGGTATGGTAGTATAGCAGGGATGGGGCTGTGGGGTATGGTAGTATAGCAGGGATGGGGCTGTGGGGTATGGTAGTATAGCAGGATGGGGCTGTGGGGTATGGTAGTATAGCAGGGATGGGGCTGTGGGGTATGGTAGTATAGCAGGGATGGGGCTGTGGGGTATGGTAGTATAGCAGGGATGGGGCTGTGGGGTATGGTAGTATAGCAGGGATGGGGCTGTGGGGGTAGTATAGCAGGGATGGGGCTGTGGGGGTGTGGTAGTATAGCAGGGATGGGGCTGTGGGGTATGGTAGTATAGCAGGGATGGGGCTGTGGGGGGCTGTGGGGTATGGTAGTATAGCAGGGATGGGGCTGTGGGGTATAGCAGGGATGGGGCTGTGGGGTATGGTAGTATAGTAGGGATTGGGATGTAGGGTATGGTAGTATAGCAGGGATGGGGTTGTGGGGTATGGTAGTATAGCAGGGATGGGGCTGTGGGGTATGGTAGTATAGCAGGGATGGGGCTGTGGGGTATGGTAGTATAGCAGGATGGGGCTGTGGGATATGGTAGTATAGCAGGATGGGGCTGTGGGATATGGTAGTATAGCAGGGATGGGGCTGGTAGGGGGATGGGGCTGTGGGGTATGGTAGTATAGCAGGGATGGGGCTGTGGGGTATGGTAGTATAGCAGGGATGGGGCTGTGGGGTATGGTAGTATAGCAGGGATGGGGCTGTGGGGTATGATAGTATAGCAGGGATGGGGCTGTGGGGTATGGCAGTATATTAGGGATGGGGCTGTGGGGTATGGTTGTATGGGTACAGGGTTTATTAGAGCGTGGAGATGTGTAGGTATATATGTAGTGAGAGTATTACAAGGGGGAAGAGTCCCTTTGCACTGTTAAACCCTCTGTGATTACAGCTACTCTCCTGGCACATGGAGTAACACTGCAGAAATGGTCCCCACAGCAGCACAGTCAGACAGCCCTGCGATTACTGCTGCCACTGCAGACACAGACTGACTAAACCCCACAGGCCTGGGGTCGGCATCAGGCCCGACTCCCCCAGAGTCCCAGCGCTCTGACAAAGGCACACATGGGCCACAGTGAATGGAGCGTCTCAGAGGGAGACGAGATAAACACGAGCCCTGAGAGGCTGGGGGGGTGGGGTGGGGGGGGGGTCCATCCTCACGAGTAACGCACAAATAAAGGCTGCCGGGAACACCAGAGTGATCGACACTGGGCGCCTTCACCGAGGGCTAAGAACACAGCTCTGTCACGCCCCGTCTCATACCTGTACACGCTTCACGGTCAGAGGGCCGATAAACATGAAAATAAATGCATTATTTAATCTTAATTGGAGGAAATAAAAAAGTTTATTCAACTTGTTTTTTTCCATCTCCTCCCCTTCTCTTTGGCACCAGCATCTGTCCTCCTGTGAGTCAGAACTTCGCTCCAGTGGGCCGTGAGTCTGTGTTTCTGCAGCCTGTGATATGATTCGAGTAACAGGGAGAGCTGGTTCCGCTTCTCCTGCATGTGGAGGACAGCACCGGGAGACAGCAGCATCGTCCAACCCTTTTTCCGTCTCTCTCTCTCTCTCTCCATCCCTTTCCTTCTATCCATCTCCCTCTGCATCTGTCTATTTCTCCCCATCCACTTCTCTCTCCATTCACTGCCTCACTCTCCTGGCTAAGTCATGTATGTATTTTCGTGGTTGAGTTCTCCCATTGGCAGCCCAACATCCTGACAGCACGTAGCTCACGCCCCTTCAGTGTTTGGGCTATTCGGGTCAATTCCTATTCGGCTGGGACAAAAACATTTGCAGGAAAATATATGACACAACTTTTAAAAGATTTTTTTTTGTGCCTTTTAATGCTCTGACAAATTCATTGATTATTTTGCCTTCAACTACCTTTCCAGACACAACACAATCTTCTCTTCCCGCAGTTTGTCCACCTATTGTGTGAGCCTGTCAGCGTGGATGCTGATGTCGGAAGGACTTTTTAATCAGGTCTTTTATTATTTTTTTTTAAATCTACTGCGGCGTACTCATATTCAGTCGACAGGGGAGATAAATATCACAGCGGTGTCAAATTCTGCTTTCTGAATATATCTCTCCGTCATTCCTCCCTTAAAATCCTCCTGTCATGGATTCAGAGGTGCATAACCATATATTTTACAACACTGGAACACTTGTTTTATGAATATTTGATAATATATTTCATGTTTTTTTGAAGTGGTGGTGGTGAAAAATTAAGGACCCGAAGCCTGAGATTTGAGTCATTCTGAGGACACTGGCCTTAGCAGGGGTCGGGAACCCTGCTCCTGTAGAGCCATAACTCTGCATGCTGTTGAGGGTGCATCTCAAAGCGTAGGCTGCATCCTTCATAGGCTGCATCTTTAGGGGTCGTCGCCAGTGTTGGGGTAGTTAATCTAAAACAGTAATGCATTTCACATTACTAGTTACTTTTTTAAAAAGTAATCCCTTACTTTACTTAATTACTCACTGCTGAAAGTAAATAGTTACACTACTAGTTATATTACTTATGGATTACTCATTGGCGTCATCTGAAATTCACCATAACTTAATTAATTAACCTGGCATATGCCCAGATCAGCAAGAATCTTCATTCCAGTAAGGAGGACCCACACAAGATCTCTCTTTCATGCTCTTTAATACAGCAAAGCTAACAGCGAAGTTGTCAAAATCATCCCAAACAGCACTTCACAGAAAAGTGAGTCAAGCACAAGGCTACATGACTGGCATACACACGCACGAAAAAGGACATTTGATTTGTTTTTCTGCCCTCAGTCTCAATCGCCAATATACTGAAAAAGAAGATGAAGACATTTTTCTGCCCTACCGTCCTGCTGATAGTTGAAGAATTTAAAGTAATGCAAGTAACTAGATCATTTATTTGTTAATAACTGTAATGCGATTATTTAAGTAATCAAAGTAATGCGTTACATTACTGCGTTAATGATAAATTTAATCTTATTACAGTTACTTTGTAATGCAATACCCCCAACGCTGGTCGTCACTTACTTCCATCCGCCAATCTAACATTTAGGATTGGGGATAATGTTAAATTTGGGGTTAGGGTTAGATTTGAGGTTAGGTTTAGAGTTCGGGGTTAGAAAGCAGAGATGACTCGCTTAAACCAAAGCTGTTTAACGGAGATGAAATGACGTCATGTCAGTTTGGAGGATGGATTTAAGTGACGACCCCAAAAAAATGCAGCCAATGAAGGCTGCAGCCTATTCTTTGAGACGTATCCAAGATGTCTCTCTGCTCTTATACAACTGATTCAAATGATTGCAGGTTGTCATGGGCTAGATAATGAAGCAATTGTTTGAATCAGGCATTTGAGAGCAGAGAAAAACCTTAAAAAATGCTGCTGAGCTTTGGTTTTCCAGGAGCAGGGATTCCTATCCCTTGTGTGTCGCTGAGGCCTGTCACTGAACTATCGGACATACCACTGTGTGCTTTAATTTTACAGCACATTGCCTCTTCCTACAGCTGATTGTGTTCAACTGAACTCTGACTGCACTATGGATGCAGAATCAAGCACTGTGAACTCAAAAATAATAATAATCTCCTTAAACCAACGCATTCTCTGTTTTACTCCCAGACCTGCGATGGCGTGTAACTTCATGTCGTACGCTCTATGTTTGTGCCACTATCAGCTGTGACACTGATACCTGAAAACAAATTAAATTAACTGTTCAGTTCGCTTTGCGTTTATTAATTAAAAATGTGCCTGCTGTGCTTTCTTAGTGATATCACACTTCTGTGCTCCAGAGATTAACTCCTATTTTCCAAAAAATGCCATCAGCCAACTGATAGTATTGCTATTGTGTTGAAGCAGAGACACCTGCTTGCCATGTAACAAAGATACTGCTGTAGCCTTGTCCCTTACTTCAAATAAAAAATTCTATCATTTGATAATAAAGGCAATGAAAGCACCAGATTTTTAATCTCGTTGGCTATTGGGCCATGCTCCACTTTATTCCAAGGGGTATTTCACCAACTATTAGTTAGCTGTACCATAACTATGTGGAGTAAGACTTAGGGGCTGCACGATAAAGAAGTATTATTGAGTTAGCTAGATATGGTCATTAAAAAATAAGTAAATAAAAATCAGTTTGTTAGTATCCCTGCCCAACCCAGAAAAACTCCCGCCTGCGATTTTTTAATCACACCAAAAAAGAAAGTGAGAAAAAAAAACTCTGAATCCCTGTCCGTGTAGCAGACAATCTGTTCGGCTTTCAATCACTGCGCCATTAATGGGTTATGCAGATTTGCTTTTTGTGTCAATACATGTACTTGTGATTTGGATTTGTTGCACAATTTGAATCTCAAAACTCTCATAATAAAATAAAATAAACTAAAATAAAAGAAAAGAAAAACCTTCCACGCTCCCCTAAAATTAAAAAATGATGGATGCTAACCAAATAATATTTACTTTTGTTTTTTAATACGGCCTAACAAAACTGAGGCACTTTTCCGGTGAAGTCCATGTTCCAGATTTGGGGGTGTTCCAGTCTTTACTCAGTGCAGTAATCCAGCTCCCTCCAAAACCCTTGATTGAGGAACTGGCCCTGGAGCAGCTCCTCTTTCTTTCCAGGTTCTGGGTACACTAGGGTTGCAGTGTTTACACGTATGACTACTCTGGTGAAATCAGTGCTTCTGGTTTACGAGAGAGACCACTGCTTGCTTTGGTTCCCCAGCTGCCCGAAAATACATTGCAGGAGCGAATACTTTAGTTTCGCCAGAAACCAAGAGGCAATGTCCTCGCCTGACAAATTTGTTTCTCCTGGTGAGAGCAGATAGAGCTCTTATTAAACAATATCCTGGCCTTTACCCATGGGTAACCAGACTCTTCAGTCCCAAATCGCTAGGCAATTAAACGAAGCACCCAAAGATACTCGCAGAGCCGATTTGTCATATTTTGGCCTCGAAACCTTATAATTACTTCAAGTGTTCAAGTGTGTAAAAAAAAAAAAAGACCACTGTAATTAAGAGAACCTCGTCACCCATGAGTGAGGGAGTGAGTGACAGGCCTGAGTCTACGGATTTGTACACAACTCAAATTGAGGCGCTTAATTAGTTAGCACATCTCTCGTCACAGACTTAGGCTAGGGCAGCTACGGACTGAAGGGATGCGCTTTAATTAAAGAGGTGGCAATTAATCAATTACTAATTAATAGCTGCTTTAGTAATTAATCGGAAATTTGGCCGTTTCTGTTTTGAGTGTGCAGATTCAGGCCCAGTCAATACGTACATGTGTATTTAAAAAAAAGGGTTTTCCCGCTTAGTTTTCCAAAAAAAAAAACCTCCATCTGCGCAAAGTCGCAAAAACAAAATTAAAGGGCTGTCAAGAGCATGCTTAACCAACAGGTGGTGATCATATTATTTCATATGAGACCATGTAGACCAATTACAATCCTTAAAAACTCACTATTAAGGAGCGCACACTCTGATGTCACAAGCAAAGAAACTCAGTTTTCCCTGTTCAAACATAAACATTGAAAGCTCAGTTTCTAGAAATTTTCACCCTGGAAGGCGTTTTTCAAAAGGTTAATTTTCAGTGACTGATAAAGCAGTTTGCGTGTTGACTCAAGGCCAAAAACGCATAAAAAGTGCTATATTTTCAAAAAATACCCATGTACGTGTGGGCAGGGCCTTAAGGACATGTTGTTACTCTGTGTGTCATGTCTCTACAGGGTACTGCATGTTGTTATACAGCTGAACTGTAGACATTGGCTCAGATTCAATTTCTTTTTAACTGGATAGCACAGAGCTTTGCTTGAAACAAATTTAGATTTCCTGAAACAGGATGGTGGTTACTGTCCAAGTCAGTGGTTCCCAACCCAGTCCTCAAGGACCCCCGGCCCTGAAGGGTTTTGCTCCAGCTCTACTCTTTCACACCTGATCCATTTAAGGGCTTCATGCTGATTGGTTGAAAAAGATCTACCTGAACAGGGTGTGCATGAAGGTGCATTGGGCCTTAAATGGATAAGGTGTGCAAAAGTAAAGCTGCAACAGAAACCTGCCGGACAGGGGGTCCTTGAGGACTGTGTTGGGAACCACTGGTCTAAGTGAGCAACAATGCCATGGTAACATGGGCTGTGAGGTTAGCTTATCGATGGCAAACAACTCTCAGACCAATCAAAGATGAGTGACGTCTACATATAGGCTGACGTAATAAAAGGAATTCCCTGACACTCTTCCAAAATAATGTTATAAACATTATACACATCTACAATAATCATACAAAACCTGTGTGAACAATATGGTCTGAAATGCTCAATTTGAAATAGTTGTTGAAGGCATGGGTGTCAGTTTGTTTTGAAAAGTGTTGGGGACAATAACTATAAGAATGAGTGCGTTTTGAGAAGTAGTGGGGACAATGACATTACTTAATGTTTTCACTTTTGGTGAAATGCTACCATGACATGCATCTGCGTATTTCATGTTTTAAGTCAATAGTCGAGTTTCCATCTCATATCAAGCGAATTTTTACGCGAATTTTAGACAATTCGCTTCAAAGAAAATGCGAATGACCTGCGTTTCCATCAACCGACTTGAAGCAAATAAACTCCAGTGTATTAAGCCAGTTTTTCCACAAGATAGGTTTACCACATATTTAAACCTATTACCACAGATACAGCAGTAGAAGAAGAGGCAGTCGCAATTTGATCTAAAAAAATGCACACAAAAATAGTGCGATGGAAACCCGACTACTGTCAAGTACTGAATCAGATAAACCTAGTTTTTTACGAACTCAGGGAATTCGATCGCAGGATTGATACCTGGAAATTTCCTTTGAAACCATGCGCTGTAGGCATCAATTCCGATCGAGTACAAATCCTTAAAAGTCAAAGCAAAGCTTCAATTTGGGAACTAGCCATGCTTAACCCAGCCATACAATCACAATGAGCGAGTATAAGAGCACCACTCCCGCACACAAACCACGGCTTTCAGCGGTGTTTCTCGAGATTGTTGAATGATTCACACGAGCATGAACAAGCATCCAGTCATCTTTCATTTTGTGAGAAGACGACCGATCCCGCCAGATACAAATTATAGACATCTAAACTTTAATATAACCTTTCAGTTGTGCGTTGTTCGCCCAGTTTGAAGAACGAGTCAGACCTCCGCCTTTCGAATGAAAGCAGTAATTTTTTTCGGATTACCTTGAGGTTTGGGTGCCCTGCTAGCTGGTTAATTGGCTAGTTCCCTAATTAACAGGCTATTTCGGGAACTAGACCAAGATTTTGGGGGAAATTTTCCTGATCAAATAGCGCGCTATTCGTGTCTTCAAACAGCAAGAATAGTTGGCTAATTTGACATCGGGATAATTTCAAAACCGCAAAATAGCACGCTTGTTAAAAACTTCGGTCTGATGAGAACATGCCTATTAATTTGGGGGCGATCCCCTGCCCTGGCGACTCAGCTCTTTCTTGTCCTCATCCTCGCAGTTACTATGTTGCTGAAATTCTAGTCTGAACTCTTTACTCTAGTCTGTCCGGGTCTATGCAACTGTCTTATTCTGGCTGAAGGTGTTACGATGTTGCGATGTGCAGGCAGCCAGTCCTGGTTCTCTGTTTCTATGCAGGCACATTTAGTGGCCGTTTGTGGTCTCTCCTATAAAATTATATGTATGAAGATTTTTTTTAAATTGAATAATAATAAAAAAGAAAAAAAAAAAAACAAAAAACCACTGCAAGATGGGGGGGGGACAAAATGACTTCTAACTGACGCCTGTGGTTGAAGGTGGTATCTTGCCACTCCCAGCTCTATTCTCTGCAAGCTCTCTAAGCCATTGGACAGAGGTGGGCAACAAGGGCTGTATCAGTTCCTGGTTTTCACACCAATTTCTGGTCTTTAATTACAACCCCAATTCCGAAATAGTTGGGGCAAGGTGTAAATTGTGAATAAAATCAAAACGCAATCACTTTCAAATCACACCAGCCAGTATTTTTTTCACAATAGAACAGAGATAACATTGTAGATATTGAAACTGAGAAATTTTACAATTTTATCCACAAAATGAGCTCATTTCAAATTTGATGGCTGCTACAGGTCTCAAAAAAGTTTGGACAGGGGCCTGTTTACCATGGTGTAGCATCCCCTCTTCTTTTTAACACAAATTGGAGGCGTCTGGGCATTGTGGAGACAAGTTTCTTGAGTTTAGCCATTGGAATTTGATCCCACTCTTGTTTAATACAGGCTTCCAGCTGCTGGAGAGTTTTGGGTCTGCTTTGACGGACTTTTCGTTTAAATATGCAGCAAATGTTCTCAATCGGTGAAAGATCAGGACTGCAGGCAGGCCAGTTCAGCACACGGACTCTTCTACTACGAAGCCATGCTGTTGTAATAGCTGCAGTATGTGGTTTTCCATTGTCCTGCTGAAATACACAAGGCCTTCCATGGAATAGATGTCATCTGGAGTGGAGCATATGTTGCTCTAAAACCTTTATATACCTTTCAGCATTCATGGTGCTTTTTAAAACATGCAAGTGTCCCACACCATATGCACTAATGCATTCCCATACCATCAGAGATGCTGGCTTTTGAACTGAACGCTGATAACAGGAGGGGTTGTCTTCTCTTTAGCCCGGAGGACACAACGCCCATGATTTCCAACAAGAATGTCAAATTTGGACTCATCTGACCACAGGACACTTTGCCACTTTGCTACAGTCCATTTTAAATGAGCCTTGGCCCACAGAACACGGCGCCGCTTCTGGATCATGCTCAATAATGGCTTCCTTTTTGCACGATAGAGTTTTATGTGGCATCTGTGGATGGCACGGTGGACTGTGTTTACAGACAGTGGTTTCTTGAAGTATTTCTGGGCCCATTTAGTAATGTCAATGACAGAATCATGCCGGTGAGTGATGCAGTGGCGTCTGAGGGCCCGAAGATCATGGACATCCAGTAAAGGTCTGCGGCCTTGTCCCTTACGCACAGAGATTTTTTCAGTTTCTCTGAATCTTTTCATAATGCTATGCACGGTCAATGGTGAGACCTTCAAAGCCTTTGCAATTTGACTTTGAGGAACATTGTTTTTAAAGTATTCCACATTTTTTTTTACACAAGCATTCACAGGTTGGAGAGCCTCTGGCTATCTTTACTTCTGAGAAACTCAGCTTCTCTAAGATATCCCTTTTATAGCCAATCATGTTACACACCTGATCCCAGTTAACTTAATGACTAGCTAAATGTTCTTTCAGCTGATTCTCTTATATATTAATTGCTTTTTCAGCCCTTTTTTGCCAGTGTCCCAACTTTTTTGAGACCTGTTAGAGCCAGAAAATTTGAAATAAGCTCATTTTGTGGATAAAAATGTAAAATCTCTCTTTCAACATTTGAAATGTTATCTATGTTCTATTGTAAATAACATATTGGCTCATGTGATCTGAAAGTCATTGCATTTTGATTTTTTTCAGAATTTACACTTTGTCCCAACTATTTCGGAATTGGGGTTGTAGTTAATTGCCTTAATTACCAAAAGCATTTGGAATCTGACGTTTCTGCCGGATCTCTTTAAATGCTCACGATTGACCAACAAGCACTGTACTTCTGTCCCTAAAGGAAACATTTTTTCTTTGACCTATGTTATATAAATCTATGTTACTGTTTACAACCAATCTGTTCAATTAGACAGTATAATTGGAAGAAATGAAAACCTGCATACACACCAGCCCTCTAGGACCGGAATTGCCCACCCCTGGCCTAGACCCCATCTTATCTATAGTGATATTAACTGTTTATAAACAGTGACGTCATAGTTGTGCATGCGCAGTTTGGCGGGTGGCAGAAAGTGTGATCATAACACAAAGAAGCATGGCAAGTAGCCTCTTTGGTTCTTTGCTTAGAACAGTGGTTCCCAACCCAGTTCTCAAGGACCCCCTGTCCTGCAGGTTTTTTTTGCAGCTTTACTTTTGCACACCTCATCCATTTCAGGCCCAATGCACCTTCATGCACTCCCTGTTCAGGTAGATCTTTTTCAACAAATCAGCATGAAGCCGAAGTGGATCAGGTGTGAAAGAGCAGAGCTGGAGCAAAACCCTTCAGGGCTGGGGGTCCTTGAGGACTGGGTTGGGAACCACTGGCTGAGAATCCTCAAAAACATGATTCCTGAACCCTTAGCGAACCTAAAACACAACTTACTGGCATCGCTATTTTAGATGTTATATTAAGTACATATAAAGACGGAGATCTACTGGTAAACTTAGTGTAAGATGAGCCTTTTTGCCAACCGCATGACCACTTGTGACATCATCGTAAATATCGCTATCTGTTAATACTACGTTTAAACTACTTAGACATGAGTTGGACGACTGAAATTCAGTTTGTGAGCAAACCATGTGGATTGTCCTCAGAGTACCAATTTTCTGTTTCACAGCATTCCATCAAACAACTGCTATATTTCTGAGAGACAATATCCAAATTAAATTATTGCAGAAGGCCCCTGCAGTCTCGGCCGATGTGGCTTTATGAAATGCATTCATCTTCATCAATATACAGACGGTTTTCATTCCCAGACCTTGCTGGTTAATTCAGTACACGTGTTAGCATGGCTGCTATTCACAATGTTTTATTCATTTGAGTTTTGCAAAAGTAATTGTATTTCCTGGAGGTGAGATGAGAAAATCTGCTCAAAAAAAAGTAATTTCGGCTCTGAGTTTTTTGTTTTTCTTGAAATAAAGAAAAAAGTCTGCATACAGTATTCTTGCCTGCATTTCTGTAAGTAAGAACAAATGAATCTGGCTTGTAGTTGGCACATAATCTTTTGTGTGAGTGCGCATTTTCACAAAGAGCAGGGGCTCTCACCCTTAACCTAAAAAGCCTGGTGCAGGTGCTTGCTTACACACCAAACAAGCTGTAACACACCTGCCCATGGCATGACTAATATACTGTAAGTCTTGAGCAAAAACTCAGGGGGTTGATTAGTAGAATCAGCTGTGTAACTGCATGGTTAGTCTGTAGACCCACACTAGCCCTCTCTTGAGGTGGAGGAACCCCTCCTTTACTGTGTACTAGTGTATATGGAGCTGGGATGCACAACAAATGCTGACCCTATTCAGGATTTTGTGCTTTTGCTGTTAAAGAGCTTAATTATCTCAATTAGGACTTGATCTGGCCATTCTGAGCACCAGCGTGTACAGCAAGAGTCTGGAAATGCAATATTTTTCACTGTCAGCTTAAAAGATTTCATAACTGTCATGTACAGGAGTCAGTCAGTGCAGTTCGTAGAACTGTCCATAAAGTTGAACTGAGGTCAGTGGTTGGAACAGAAAAAAACCAGGACGCACTTCTGCCCGTCCAGGACTGGAGTCGTGCACATCTGGTACAGGGGTCATTCATCCTGTTCAGCAGTGATCCTCAGTCTGGATCCTGTTGAGTCACAGGGTCTATTAGCTGTTTTCATTTCCCCCTGAATATCGGCAAACCAGGTCAGACCCTGTAAGCCAGGTAAAGTTAATTAACTGAATTAATAACTCTGTTACAGAAAAATTCAGTGGAGCCAGCAGCTTGCCAGGACCAGTAATAATCTTAAACGTTATTATTTCAGAACCAGCCACAAGCATAACTAAGAGTAAAAGCACTATGTTCATTCTGTGGTACGCTATACCACAATAATTACATAAACAGCAGGTACAACGTTTTACCCGACTACATCAATACGCCACTACAGGATAACGCAGTCAGTGTATATCTGGCACCTGGCCAACCAGGAGTGGCTACTAAAGAGTGATAAGACTAACAAATTTTGACTGGCTTAACCTCTGTTATCCCTAGAAAAGCCAGGCCAATTGTTGCATCACCAGTGTAGACCAATGGCTTGGCTGGGATTTAAACACCTGACCATAGAGCGCCAAAATAAAAATCTTTGCTGTGGTCCACTTGGAGACCCCAATATGCTACATATTTCTCAAAGGATTTTTTCCCAATTTGTGAAATACTGATGGCTGCTAAAACTAACCATTAAGTAATCCGTGAACTCAAAGACACAACAATTGAAAGAATGCCAATTCTCATCACACTCATTTTATCATTGATTTAAAAGAGGTCAGCAACATTATTATGAGGCTACTGATTAATTTTTAACCCTTTTACCAGTCAAAGGACATTTTTGTCGCCAGTGTTGAGTGATATCATCAATTCACTTGCTGAAGTATTAATTGTAAGCACAGATATGGTTAGTAAAGAGTTAATACAAACAATATGTGTTATGTGATTTTAGGATTTTAGGCATTGCTGTTACATTCTGGTCTTTTTTTCTTTAATGTATTCACAAAAAAATTTGACCAAGTAATGCTCAAAAGAAGAAAATTGACCAGTAAAAGGGTTAATTTGATCTGTTTATAAGATACTATACAGTACATTACACTAGCTCTATTCAGCTAATTGTTTTGCTTACAAAAACTAAGAAGCACATTGTGAGCATTAGACTTAATTTCTTTTTGGTTTGCATAGCATACAGCATTTCTGAAATAAGAGGGTACTTCAGAGGGGAAGTAATCCCTCTAACAACGAAAAGCATTTAATTAAGAAGAAAATACAGCTAGTTAAAGTACTGGGATTGCAACTGCGATTGTAATTAAAACTAAAACACACATGTGCAGTGGAACAGTGCTGGAGCACAGTGGAGTAGGAGAACCTACTGGGTGTGTGTATGTGTGAGTATGTCTATGGGAGAGTGCGTGCATCAGTGTGTGTGTGTGTGTGTGCATTTTTGTTTGTGAAAAGTGTGACTTAATACTGTATGTGTGTATGCTTGCGAATGCATGTTTAGGTATATGCTCAGTGTGTGTTTGTACAAACATGTGCGTTCAAGTAATGCGTGTACACGTCTTAAGTATGAGCGTGTTTGTATGCATGTGAGCAAGTACCATATCTATCGGTGTAAAGTACATGTGAATGCATGAGTGTGTTTGTGTATGTGCATGTCTGCATGTACATTTGTTTGTGTGCATTTGCCAGTGTTTATGTGTGTGTGGGTTTCTGTTTGCATGCATGTGTATGTGTGTGTGTTTGTGTGTATTCTTCTGTGTGTTTGTATCTGTGTGTTTGTCTGCATGTGTGAGGGTGTGTGTGCATTTGTATGCGTGTGCATATTTGTGTGTAAGTGTGTGTGCACGCGTGTGTTTGCATGTGTATGTGCATTTGTATGCATGTATTTGTGTGTGTGTGTGTGTGTGTGTGTGTGTGTGTGTGTGCATGTACTTGTGTCTGTGTGTGTGTGTGTGTGTAGTGTTTGTATATTTTACAGTCTCCTCTCCTGAGTCACTTCGAGTTTGTGTCATTAATTACACAATTAGTTTGCACATGCCTAGTGGATTTAATAACTTCCTTTTAAATTCTTTGTGGGTGGCAGCCATGATCATTAAGGGGACCCACACCACCGGCAGTGCATGCTGATGTCACATCCTGGGAATGCCCTCCCTCACTAAAGCACTCAGTTCTGATCACGGAAGACGTGACACAGCTCGCACATGGATCCAGCTGGGCGGCATCCAGATGCCATCAGAGCAAACACAGCACCATTGTAAAATCGGATGAGAATAGAGGAACTGCGGTAATGGCAGTTCACACATGCCGTCAAATTTAAAACGACTCACGTTTTTGCCAGAATTTCAAACCAGATGCGCCATAATGCGACTCAACACGACATGGATAAGGAAAAAAAAAAACTAAATTACTGTATTTTTCCCCAGTGCAGATAAAGAGGTGTACCAAGTGCAATCATCCTTTTCCTGCCCAGGTTGAAAATGGACTGCATTATAGGACAATAACAGTAACATCACCATAGCAACATATTGTTTATTGGCTGTTTGTTCCATCCGCTCCCGAACCGTCCCAAAATTACTGCTCTGCCATCTCTTCGAGCACGTGCACACTGCATACGGCGGTGTATGACAGAACGGTTGCCTCACCCGAGATTATTCCGAAAAATTACTGTGCTCTGATAGGGCTCCAGGCCCGCTTTGTTTGCATTTCCCTTCAAATCCGCGTGATTGACAGAAAACCTGGGAAAGTGCCATATTTGCCATAAGGGACCCAAAACAGAATAGTTGCTCAGAACAATGCCCCGAGATTTTTAATTCGCAGATATAGCTGGTTGGTGTCCAAGGGGGTGGAGGGGGGGGGGATTGTTGCAGTTTCTACAACAACAGATGGGCTTGAATGAGTTTAGAGTTAGTGCATTACCGAGGAAAAATAGCAAAATAGTTAGAGAAAAAAATAAAGAAAAGCGAGCTTAATTCATGAACGGAGGCGAGAGAAAGTGCGAGGCAGTGCTGAATTTTCCAGGATTAATGAGGAAAGCAGCCCTGATTCAGCATGACTTACAGCAAATGGCCTGCGAGCAGAAAAAGCGGACGGGTACACAAATAGTTTGGTTTATACAGCAATGTTGGATGTCCAGGGAATACTACACCTGGGAAATGGGGGATTTTTTTTTTAAAATCAGTTAGATAAAAGTAAGTATTCTGCAGCACCATACACCAGAAAGAAATCCGTGGAGTGTTGTAGAAAAACAGCATTCAGGGGATTGTGCTCAGAGTCAGAAACTCTTGGGGAGAGAAAGAAAAAGTCCTCTTGTGTAATTAGTTCTACCTTCTGGCTCAAGACTTGAGCTAATTAGCACACCCAGGAGGTTGGAATGAAATACTGCAGAGGACTTGTACTTCCTGACCCTGGACTGTCCACCTGTTTGCAGGAGAATAATTTGACAGCACTCGGAGAGTGCACTACCTCCGCCGTGCTGCGATTCGTTGACGGAGGAATTATTATTGAACGTGAGTGTTAAACCAGTCTGGCCAGTGCTGTCTGAATGAGCGCAAAAATTCTTTTGGCTCATGGATTAAGAATACGGGTCAGATTTTCATCAAAATTCAATGACTTCCTCATTAGCATAGTATTAATCAACACACAAAATTCCATTGACCTCCACGCATTAGTTTTTCAGATCTTCTGTAAATTGAGGAAGGAATGAACAAATAAGTGAAAATAAGAACAAACGTTGGTGAAAAAACATAAACTTCCTGGTGGAGGTACAGTTAGTTGATTAATGCTGATGAGAACGGTAACACTGAAATTCACTAATAGCTCATGAAAATCTGACTATCTCTGAAGCCCTTTATGCCACAATTCATTTTCAATCCTGGACGGTTGGAGTTTGGAAAGGAGGTGCGTCTCACCTGTAACAGTGCTTCAGGGATTTTGCTGAAAGACATCAGAGAAGTTTTCAGTAATGAACTCCAAGGAGCCCCCGTAAAGAACAGACTTCTAAACTAAAAGCTTAATAAAAACTGTGATTTTGAAGACTAAAATGTTAAATAGCATAACCTAAATCAGGAATGCAATTCAGACGGTGCCCACCCAATTTGCAAAAGAAGTGGACATTTTGAAGTGGAACTACGCCAATACCTGAAGGACTGGATTAAAGCACAGTACATGCAGGAGTACTGCTGAAATCAAATGGCAGGCTACTGAATGGTTTTTGAGCAATTTAAGTTTAAAGGTACGCTGAGGAGTCTTTGTCGGTTGCGGTTTGTAAATACAGTGTTCAAAGTTGGCCCCTCCTCCCCAGCTCAGCGACGCCAGAAGCACTACTCTGCAGTGCAGTGCTGTGCCCTGCCCTCACACCCTGTGTGTAAGGGTTTGTGCCTTACAGCCCCTCGCCTTCCACATTCTTTTACCTCCACCTTGACGGGCCACAGGTGCAGCCCGTTAAGGTGGAGGTGATTGTAGAGTATTTAGGGCTGGCAGTTGCAGCCCCAAGTGGCCTGTGCATCCCATTATCTCTGGGTATGTTTGCTGCTTCTCTTTGTTTTCGGCAGCTGCTGTTGTTTTATATTTTACTCAATATTAAATTCAGTGTTTTCCTACCTCAGCCTTGGCTTTTAAGTCTCTCTTTTCTAGGCCCATGGTCCTAGTACACGCTGGATTGCTTTTGGCATCCGGCGGGGCACATACCATGACACTGCGCTCTGTTATTGGCTGGGGGCGGCACACCCGCTGCCCAAAGGCCGATGCCCAGGAATATACTGATATACCATACCTTAATTTCAGTTTAAACCTTTATTTGTCCTCTTTTCATATCGAGGGCTGACTGCAATAAACAGTTAGGTCCAGATGTTTTACATTGGACATAACTGTTTATTGCAGTCAGCCCTCGATATTTCATCGTAGTCTTTCAGTTAACATAAATAGGTAAGCTAGTAGGTATTCTGATAGCTTGGTTACACGCAAAAACTTTTTTTCTTCTTTGCGTGCGCATTTATTCAAAGGAAATTTTTAAAAAATTGCGGCGATTTTTTTTAGTGACCAAAGAATCTACTGGCTCAGACACGTCGAGCGCAAGGCCTACTCAAGAGCAGGCAGAGTGTGCTAGCGTTACGCCTTCTTCCTCTAGTGGTATGGAGATTAATGCTAATACCGGTGATAGCTACAGTCAGTGAGCATTGTCTGAATGACAGCGCTCTGATGCAACCACTAAAGACGTACCCCATAAGAATGTTTAGCCGAGGTCCTCGTGCATTCAACCCAAGTTGGTACCGCTCTCGACCATGGTAAGAGTACTCCGCAAAACTAGATGCATGTTTCTGTTTCCGCTGTCGAAAGTTTGGGGCTACAAATGACAAAGACATCACGTTCATTTGTTTACTACTCTTGTTTACTCAAGGTTCTTCATTGTAGCTTGCAATGCTTTCCTCATTTTGTAAGATACTTTGGATGATAGCGCCTGCTAAATGACTTCATGTAAATATAAATGTATTAACATCCTGAGCATTTTGAATAAGAAATGTCATAGCATTTTTTTTTTTTTTTTTTTTTTTTTTTGCTTGAGTGTATGAGTGTGCAGAGGGATGGGTTTGGGGGGTCTTTGGGCCTCCATACACCCACCACAAGAAACTAGACCACCAATGAGTACCATTACACCCCCCGGAAATTTTCACTACACCCCCAGTCAAAGCAGGCTGCATCCAGCCCTGAACCAGAACAAAGAAAAATAAGAACATACAGACTTTTAGACCTCTGTAGATACAGACACAAAAACACACTTCTAGTGGGTCATTAGAGGTGATTGTGAGGGATTTATCTGACATGAGTCTTTACATTCCTTTTTAGTAAAATCCTACTCCTTGTACCTTTAGGATTCACGGTCTGCATTTTGAAATGGGTGCATGGGTGGGGAGTCAGTCATATTGTGATTTTGTAATGACGGTGGAAATATGGAGACCAAATACAGCGAACTGGCGAGCAAAAGGCCGGCAACAGTGAGCACTAAAACCTACTAAAAAGAGGAAGGGAAGGAAGGCAGAAAATAAACTCTTGAGCTGCTCAGAATATAAACTCAGCAACCAGGAATCGGAAGCCGAGCAAAGCGAGAGTAAACTGGCAGAAACAAAGAAAAGGCTCCGCACGGAGCCGTCCAAACAAGGCAACAAAATAAACGTCTCGAGGGACGAGAATTCCTGAGCACCAAAACCGGTGCAGACAGGAAGAGGAACAGGGAGGAACTCAAAAGGAAATCTCCCTAAAAATTATACCAAAATAAACGCAAATGAGTTCGCTAAATTCCTATTCTGGAGATATCTTCTGGCTGAAGTGCTAGCTAAGATCAGACACTCTAGCAAAGGAGGCGTGGCGGACTTCCGGCTTATATGGAGTCAGGGGAGGGCGCCGCCCATGTCCAATCTGCCAGCTGGGGTAAAAATCCGAAGGTGAAGGAATCCGATGTCGCCCCGGGACGAGAGACACAGAGAAAGCCCTTCCCAAAACACAACCTCCAAACCATGACAGATTTACTTTACAACTGGCCTGAATGTGTGATTGCTCAAAACATTCTGCACCGAAATGAATGAATGCACCGATGGACATTCAGAACAAATTCCAATTCAGTGTCACAGGCAAAGTGCCTACATGTGTGCAGCGGGCTTAAGATAAGATACGGTGGCCTCAAGTGGACACATTACTTGATTTTAGGCCCCTGCCAGTCGTTAACAACCACAATTGTGTCTGTCTGCTTTGGAAAGATGAATCAACAATTTGGTTAGTAAACCACAGTCACAGCAGGAGACGAGGGCTGTCAATCACTCAGTGACATGTGACTTATCCACTCATGAGTCCTGATTGGCTTGCCAGATGGAGACATTTCAAAATCAAATTGGACTATTTAGGGAGGAGGAGTTGTTGGCGGGAATTAGTGATCTATGACCAGGCAGGTAGTCAGGAAAATATTGTTGTGTTGTCAGGTGTGGACAATAAATACAAGCCTAAAGCGCATAAGTAATTTGAAAACCAACCCTTCTATCTATCTATCTATCTAGCATCCATCCAACCATCCAACCATCCATCCTTAACCACAAAGATCCCCAGAGAGGGAAATGATTGACCAAGATGTACTCTTGCAGGAGGTGTTCTAAAGCGAAAAAGTGCTTTGGGCTTTACCTGGAGTACAGCCTGCATTTTTCAAGGCTTGTTTACATATTGGGATGCGTTCAAGCGAATGGCAGCATCCGCTAACCAGCAGGGTCCAATCTTATCAGAAAATGGCTGATGTGGTGAAGGTTGCTGTTCTCACCCAGTCCTGGAACATCTTATTCACAAAGACACCCCGGGCCAGAGCAGATCAGGGGTAATTGATTTTTAGCTGCCAGAGGGGCCTGAATTCTGACTTGCCTCTGTAATGATGAACACAGGAGAAACTCTACGGTTGGGCCCTTGAGCAAGGCCCTTAACCCCAGCACTGCTCCCGGGGCTTTACCCCTGTGTCTCTCTCGCTCTTCCAATCTGAAACTCTGCCTGCCATTTCTCCCAAGGCTTTCAAGAAAAAAGAGAGGCTGGTTCTCAATGGAACTCGCAAGGTCAGAGAAAGGTTACAAACAAACAAACAAACTAATCTTAGTCTTTAATCCAGAGTTGGATCCGGTGGAAAAGTCTGTTTTAGCATCAGGCCAAAAAAACCGACAACAACAGTGCGGCTTTCAGATAAAACTGAAGCAGCCTGTAGCCAACTGACTAAAGCGCTTGACTGGGAACAGGGGAGTTGTTGGTTCCAGGCCAGGTGTGGGTGCACTGAGAACAGTGCAGGCGTTGAGACCTTCACATCAATTAGCCCCGGGGGATTGGCCTGCACTCTGTCGAATCAACTGTAAGCCCCATTGGATAAAAGTGTCAGCTATGTGGCCATAAAGTACAAAGTAAACCCCATCAATAAACAATACTGTGGTTCTCCATGATAAAATAAAGCCACCTGGTATCGAACATGAGCTTCCTGAAATTCCCCTCGTCACAGAGTTACAGACTGAGTTTTCTGGAGTGCAGCAGGGCCCAAACAGGGGCCTCGGTGCTCCGAATGAAATGAGGTCACAGCAGAGGACGAGAGCGACGCGCCGAATCCCGCTGCTGCACGGCATGCTGGGAGACGGCGGTGCACCGGGGGAGGGGGGGGGAGTGGGCGGAGACATCGGTAAGGGGAAAGTGACTTTGCTGCCAAATGGAGAGCCGTGCAATCCGGCATCAGTGTTACTGACCCACCCGCTTAATCACTGTGAGCCGCTGGAGAAAGGGCCGGAAGGCTCCTTCAGATCGATACGGCGCTAATAAATGGATCAGTGCGCTGCCAGAGAGGCTGCAAGAGGCCTCATCTCTCCCCTCACGCCACCATTCTTTCCCTCTGCTCTATCTCTCTCTCTTTCTCTTGCAAAATGGCCTCATGACTCATCCCTGTGCCTGAAGAGAATGCAGTTATTCCTGAGAGGAAAACAGGCCTGGGTACACGCTCACACACACACAGATACACAGATACACACACACAACCAAATCCCCACCCACATACACACACAGACACACAAACACACCCACACACTCTTTCACTGACACATAAAGGCATAGAAACATCCAGACTCATAAACATGCTCAAATATACAGATGCACAAATATGCACACACATAAACACACATACATGCACACACACACACACACAAACACGCACACACACATGCAAACATGCACACACAAAATGTACAGGTGAATAACAGTGTCATGCTGAGAATTTTTTTTATTTTTTCTGAAGGTGAAACACTTCAAGAACAGCAGTGCAGGGAAAGCCTTTGAGAGAAACACTACAGCAATATGAATTTCCTTCAGAAGCATTCAGGTAGCCCACAGTGGTGTATGGCAAACTCACACAATCTATAACTTCCATCTTGTGAGGCAGGAGCCCAGACCATAGAATTCAAAAACAGCAGAGCGGACATGACTCTGACGAGGATGTGTCAAACTGTCGGCCATATTGGGCAAGACTTTTGCTGCCAGCAACCATCGGCCTGCCTCTGTAGAACTCTGTGGTCTAACCTTTCCATTGGCGCCACCCTTTACAATTTCACTTCAGTCTTTTCCAAGATGGCGGCCAGTATTAGCACATTCCAGATCACAAGGACCCTATCACATAGTCCGTTGTAATGTTTTTAATTCTATGCCACAGACCAGCTCAAATAAAGTCTTGAGTGCTATGTCTCCCTCAACATTTAACAGTCTATCAAATACTACTAAGACATCTCTCAAGTAGTATGCAAATCAGCTGTTTGCTCAGTTTCAGACAGTTGTTAGAAGGTATATCATTGCCTTCCCCAACCAGCACTCATTTGGATGGACAGAAATGAATGGAGTTAAATGAATGGCATCACTGTCTATCGTAGAACAGGGAGAGAAGACCACCATGAGGTTTCATGGGCCGACAGAAGAGGCCGTCAGCAAAGCCCAGCTCTTGTTTTAGCATCTTTCTCTTCCCCACAGTGGAAATGTAATTAAAATAAATACATAAGCCTAAATAAATAAAGGACGTAATGGGCCAAATGTGAATGCAGTGCCAAGTGGAGATTAGGTTAAGCGCTCCAATAATGCTATTTGATAATATGCTTTATTCAAGTGTCCATGGCAACAATGTATTTCAATGCATTTATTTCTTCACTTTGTGGGATTTTCCCCTCGTCTCTCCCAGTTTTATCTTTCCTTCTTTCCAATTTCTTAAAGACTGTTTAAAGATGAAAGGCCAAGTGCGAGGCGGTCCCTCCGTTCCTTTCCGGCTAACCTTCCCGTCTCAAACGATTATGCAAATGAGGAAACACAGGCACAATAAGGCCCTCTCCTAACTAAACAAACAAACCTAACATCTGACCTGAAAGTAACAGAAAAGAGGTCTGGATTGGACCAAAATTTGAACCCAGCGGTCTCACAATTAAATACAAATTAAGTTGGCTGCAAAGTGATTTTTATAAATGCATTAGCTAAAAGCATTAAGCACTTATTTGTAAGTCAAATAAGTTGATATTTTACTTTTTCCGGCACCATTTACCGCAAACCAATGCTGCACTTCATATCTGACTTATTACATGAGTGATCCATTTTGTAGGGGAGAGATTTGGGTTAGAGACCTTGGACGAAGCAACTCCATCCCCTTCTGAGAATAAAAATGGCAACCCCAGCTTCCAGTCAAAAGCATATCTGTAGCCCTTGTGCCAAACATAGACACAATTCTGCTCAGACGCTTTCTTCAAGACCAGAGTGAGAAGAACTCAACTGGCTGCTTTCATTCAGGCCTGACCGAGACAAAACACAGAACAACACGTTCTGTACGTGTCAGAGGAAAAGTGCAGCCAAACCTCTAATTAGAAGGAAAACACATCTTCAGTTCACTGCTCCTGATCACCTACCTCTCACAACAAAGATTCCCATTCGAGCTCATTAGCATAGCGGTACTGGTACCTCTGTGTCTCTCAAAGATAAAAGACACATTTAACGGTATAATACCGTGAATGGATGTGACAGGTATTGCAGGATTACTAAACATTAGTAACCTGCCAAATTCGATTCGACCCTGCTGATTCCATGGATGATTTGTGGAACCTTGTTTTGAAAACACATAATTCACAGTGTCTGTGGATGGCTGATATTGCTTGGTGCTCAGACCAAGGCCTTGGTAAGAAATTGCTCTTGGGTTCAGGAAAGAAGGCCCTGGTCCTGTTGATCAATGGCACTGTGAAACATCATTAAAATTAGAAAGGAGCTGGCATGGTTGGTGGTTCGGATGGTAGATTCACTGAGATGCCGCAGTGCGCATCAAATATACAGTAATCAGGGTCACATACAGTTCACATTTAATTGTACCCCATTTTACTTCAAACAGGATTATTGTTTTTGAACTTAAAGCGCAGGCTCTCGAGTCAGACTTCCTCAGCAGCGAGTTCTCGGACTGGCACAATTTCCAGCCTAATTAGGATACGCATCTCTTCGTGATAACAGGCTGTTATTCAGCGCGGCCACCTGGATAATGAAGGTTCTGCGACCTACTATCTGCTTGCGAGATCAGTTCTCAATTCCCCACTGCACACCAACAGCCCCAGGTTTCCGGAAAGAATAAACAAAGCATGCAAAATGAGCCATTTTACACTCATTATCATTTTTGCTCAATTTTACTGTTGGTTTAGCCAAGTTTCCAGAAAATATTATTCAGATGTATGCTGTGGTAAGTAAGGGAATATCTGACAAGGACTGGGGGCTACTATGGTGATTGCCCAAAGCGTTCGAATGCACGGGTAGCTCCTACTAGAGACCTGGGGGAAGACCGGATAACCTTAGGCAGCAGACCTAGTGCAGGTTCTCTCAGCTCTCTAACTGAGAGTTGATAAACTCACAAGTGATTAGCTATCAAGCCCATGCTTGTGGTTTGTTCCTGTTTTCTTTTGCCAGACATAAACAGCATCTGATGACCTGGCAAACAAAACAGGATTGGGAACACTGCTGGATTTCACTTAAGTTCCCCATCTCTTGCTAATGTCGCCATCCACTATGAAGTATTTCTGGTCTTGTCTCTCACCTCTCTCGCAGTGAAGGGGCTTCTTAAGACAGATCATCTCTCACGGACCTCACATATTTTCAGTCAGATCAGCTACGAGCAACAGTGGGACGTGAGGTTTGTATTATGCAGCCCCAAGAACACACAAACAAACCTTTAAGAGCCAAAAAAAGCCCATTAGTTTGCCTCATCTGAATCCATATTGCGTCCTCTTTCTGTTTTCTGGAGACACATGAATAAATAACAGCTTTATAACCCGGTTTCTAAGATGAAGCATCCTGGTGTCATTCTCCAGGGCTCTCTCTCATTTGTATGAGAGGACCTCACTCCCAGAGAAAAGAGGAAGACACGTGAAGCCTGCAGCAATGAGTATTTGTAAATGTAGTGAGTACAAATGCAAATGCATGTGTGGAGGACGGCAAGAACAACACAGGCGCAGGGTAGCTTGCACTGTGCATTCGGTGGGTAAATGCATCATCCAGGAAAATACCCACGGGAGCCTTTCAACGGGACATTTCAGGCAGTAAAATTCCGACGCTCCGGAGTAGCGAACAACTAGCAATCTAGCATCGTCTCTCCTCCGACTGCATCCGCATTCGCCGCTATAATTTACAGCATCATCTTCCAGGAGAAGCTCAGATTTTTCTTTATCGTCATGTTCAATCGGCTGCCGACTAACTCTCGAGTCGCCGCGTAAATACTGGCGGGAGATCGGCGTGAAGAGACGCCCTTCTCTAAGCACGCCTCCTGTTCTCTCAGCTCCAGCTCTCGGGGACGCCAGGGAGGAAGCAGAGGGGGATATTTTTAGCAACCGTCACAATCCCTCCCGTAAATAATTACCCTCCTCGTTGCGGAGCTTCTGCCCGAGCTGATTGGCTGGCTGGGTCGGCGGCATACTTCAAAGAGCAGCTTAAGTCAGAGATTTACATCACGTCGAGAGCTGGGCTACGCAAGCATTCCTACCGCGCCTAACTGGAGATGCCGTCTGCATACACACAAGCCAGTTTCCAGAGAGAGGAGGGTGTTGAGAACATGAAGGAAAACAATGAGCCGCATTTGATTCAATGTGCTTTTTCTGGCACATAATGCTGGTCCTTCACCAAAACACAAGAAATACGTTTATGCACTAAACTGGTTCTCAACCTTATTCCTAAAGAGCCAGTGTGGGTGCAGGTTTTCATTCCAACCATACAGTCACACACCTGACTCAACTCATCGAGATCTTTGTCAAAATAGGCATCAGTGGATGTGCATCAGGCCTACAGGCAAGCAGGCACTACATATACCTGTACAAATCAAAAGGTCATGGTTACACTTGTTCTTTCAATGCAACTTTTGTGATCTGATCGTGCCAGGACGCAGTAACTGTCATGTCTGTACGCTTCGAGATCAGATCTCGTCACGTTGAGATCTGATCAGCTAGACCACAAGCTGGAGGACTCGCTTGCTTTGAATTCGGATCTCAGTGAAGAGAGGACAGCATGTGGGCACAACTCGACAATTTACCAAACATAGGCCTCTTACTATCATCTTTTGGCAACACAGGAATTCCTCTCTTGAGCACATTAAGCAAAGAAAAGAGATTCAAAGATGGGAGAAAACCAGGCCTGGAGCGCAGCTGTGACCCGCTGTCTTCTAGCACAGTCTGAATCTACTTTCTCGGTGAGGTGGCGAGCCCCTCTATTTCCAAAACGACAGCAGATCACACACTCTGTGTGTGTGGCAGTCACCGTGCATGTTAACTCCTCAGTCTGCTTGTGTCAAGAGTTTTTAAATTTGAACGTCTGCCAACTGCTCACTTACATTAAGCTGCAGTCCGAATCTACTGTGGATGTACCTAGTGCGCTGCGGCAATTTATGACATCGATATTGAGCTGAACTTTTCCTCACACTGAATGCATAGAAATCCTCAAACATTTTGCCCTGGATTAGCTCATCCTCACCTCCTCCCCTGGAGCTGCAGGATCTCCTTTTGACTCCTGTGAGAGGAAGACTTCACCACCTTTACCTGACCAGCAACTACCTAGCGCTCGACTGTGCGCTGACACAGCTAAACTTCTCTACATTGTGGTTGTCTGAGACTCAGTTCCTGTTGAGCAGCCTAAATCTCCAGTGCTCTCTTGGATTACCCTGGCTCATAGGACTGAAACATGCAATGTCACTGCCTCTTACTGTATTGTGAACTGGTAGAAGCCTCCAGGGGACGGACACCGCCTGTGTAGTGCTACCAACTTTGGCTGCAACATGCCAATGAACGTGCACATCTGGCTCTTTGCCGAAGGTCAAATCATCACCCTTGTCTCTGTTCTTCTCCTCTGACTCTGTGGAGTTGGCCTGTCTGATCAGTGTCCTCGCTTTACAAAAAACTTTTCTATTTCTATAAGCTGTCGCTGCGACTTTGGGAAAGAAGTTATAAAAGCCATTCATCCGTGGATGCAGAAATGTCTAATAATTCTGCTACTTCTGGTTTCAGGGAATATGCAACCCAACCCAGGCAGAGATTCTGGTAGAAGTTTAACACTCTGGCCAATTTTAAATCAAGGACTGGTCTTGGCTTCTTTCATTTTATTGTATGAAGTCTAGATATGATACACATCTGGGCACAGGCAAATGATGGCCATGTCATTGTTTCATCAGAAATAGGCTAAGAAAATCTCTGAATAAGGATATACATATTCATGGTCATAATGTACATAGGGCAGACTGACCCAAAAGAGCCAGGAGTATTAAATGTTTACGTTGGTGTTGCGTGAATGTGCTTCTTTAACAATCAGAGAGGAAGCCATTCCAATTTTTTGCTCTTGATCTTCAGGTTTCTAAAACTCTCCATATTACTATTCTTGGTTATTACAGGACACCTTAATCTGTCAGTGGTGTTCTACCCTCTTTAAAACAGCTTCTATTATGAATGAATTTTAATGAAATTGTCATTACTGGTGACATGAATTGGTGCTGGCAACAAGCCGTTTCTGATGATTTTAAGGCTTATGATTTGCTTATTAATTTTCAGATTGTTGACATTCCTACTAAACCTCATCTGAAATGTCCCTAAAAATCATCTCTAATTGATCTAATTCTTACCAATATCCCTCATAAATACACAGCTGCTTCTGTATTTGCAAACAGCATTAATAACCACTGATTTGTTGCCACAGTGGGAAATACAAGAATTCCCAAGACCGAGCCACACGTCATTACACAGTGTGACATGATACATTTTGTAGAGCAAGGGCTTTTCATGACCTATTTTACTGTGATTGGGGAAAAGCTATCTGATTGCTAACATTGAACATGCCTGGAAATTATTTTATGATTGTTTTACAGGAATCGTTGAAAAGCATTCTTCCTTCAGAGGAAGGTGAGTAAAAAGCCATTAACAATACATAGTTTTCTCCAGATCTATCCAACTCACTTCATGAGTGCAGTGTGGCATGGGTAAAAGCCAGGAGATCAAGTCGTGATTTAGACTGGCTGCTTTTCAAACTAAATACATGCAATTAGAAAAGTCAAAGTTGAGCATTTGCTCACAAGCAATCTCTTGAAATTCAGGAAGACAATTAAGTTTTAAACTGGAAACAATAATGGCATCGAGCTTCTCCTCCATGCATTGTTAAGGACTCAAATCAATTACAAATCGGAAATGGTTGATTCTTTTAATGAACCATTCATTACCTCTGGTTCCTAGTTCAACTCTCTCAATATTACCAGTGAAAATTCCCCAACTGTTTGTTCTGATGGTCATACTACAGTAAGTCAGTCTTTCAATTTTAATCTGATTACTGTCCCAGCAGTGCAAAAAGCCCTAAAACTTTTAGAATCTACAACCCCAATTCCGAAATAGTTGGGAAAAAGTGTAAATTGTGAATAAAATCAAAAGGCAATGACTTTCAAATCACACCAGCCAGTATTTTATTCACAATAGAACAGAGATAACATAGCAAATGTTGAAACTAAGAAATTTTACAATTTTATCCACAAAATGAGCTCATTTCAAATTTGATGGCTGCTACAGGTCTCAAAAAAGTTGGGACACGGGCCAGTTTACCATGGGGTAGCATCCCCTCTTCTTTTTAACACAGAGTGGAGGCGTCTGTGCATTGAGGATACAAGTTTCTTGAGTTTAGCCATTGGAATTTGATCCCACTCTTGTTTACTACAGGCTTCCAGCTGCTGGAGAGTTTTGGGTCTCCTTTGACGGACTTTTCGTTTAATTATGCGCCAAATGTTCTCAATCGGTGAAAGATCAGGACTGCAGGCAGGCCAGTTTAGCACACGGACTCTTCTACTACGAAGCCATGCTGTTGTAATAGCTGCAGTATGTGGTTTTGCATTGTCCTGCTGAAATACACAAGGCCTTCCCTGGAATAGATGTCGTCTGGAGGGAAGCATATGTTGCTCTAAAACCTTTATATACCTTTCAGCATTCATGGTGCTTTTTAAAACATGCAGGTGTCCCACACCATATGCACTAATGCATCCCCATACCATCAGAGATGCTGGCTTTTGATCTGAACACTGATAACAGGAGGGGTGGTCTTTCTCCTCTTTAGCCCAGAGGACACAACGCCCATGATTTCTAACAAGAATTTGGACTCGTCTGACCACAGGACACTTTGCCACTTTGCTACAGTCCATTTTAAATGAGTCTTGGCCCACAGAACAAGGCGCCGCTTCTGGATCATGCTCAACAATGGCTTCGTTTTTGCATGATAGAGTTTTAGGTGGCATCTGTGGGTGGCACAGCGGACTGTGTTTACAAACAGTGGTTTCTTTAAGTATTCCTGGGCCCATTTAGTAATGTCAATGACAGAATCATGCCGGTGAGTGATGCAGTGGCGTCTGAGGGCCTGAAGATCACAGGCATCCAGTAAAGGTCTTCGGCCTTGTCCCTTACACACAGAGATTTTTCCAGTTTCTCTGAATCTTTTGATGATGTTATGCTCTGACGATGATGAGACCTTCAAAGCCTTTGCAATTTAACGTTGAAGGACATTGTTTTTAAAGTATTTACACAATTTTTTACGGAAGCCTTCACAAGTTGGAGAATCTTTACTTCTGAGAGACTCAGCCTCTCTAAGACATCCCTTTTATAGCCAATCATGTTACACACTTGCTGCCAGTTAACTGAATTACTTGCTAAATGTTCTTTCAGCTGATTCTCTTATATATTAATTGCTTTTTCAGCCCTTTTTGGACTGTGTCCCAACTTTTTTGAGACCTGTTGCAGCCAGAAAATTTGAAATAAGCTCATTTTGTGCATAAAAATATAAAATGTCTCAGTTTCAACATTTGAAATGTTATCTATGTTCTACTGTAAATAACATATTGGCTCATGTGATCTGAAAGTCATTGCATTTTGATTTTATTCAGAATTTACATTTTGTCCCAACTATTTTGGAATATGGTTGTAGAAAAACGGCCCATTCTAATGACTTGGAGCCTCATTATCCAAAGCTAGCTGCTCATTTTATCACACCACCCTCAACACATCTTTTTAATCTCTCTTTGGGCACAAATGAAATTTTTCTTAAATGAAAATCTGCCTTTGGTCACCCCTGGTGGCAATGGAGAGATCATACAGTCTTAAAAAATTACAGGCCCATCACCAAATGGTCTCTACTAAGTGCTGGGATTTCAAGGCCAAGTTTGTGTTTGGTTCGGTTTGTGAGAGTTCGACAACTTCCATCCTCGAACATTCATTCGGTCTGGACTGTTTATCTTTCTGTATACTACATACATCTGTTGTTCTGTTGTTGTAATGCTGCTCTTTCTGATTAGGCATACTTGAATATTACTTAATAATCAAAATGTGTTCATGTTAGTTTCCACAAACTTTAATGAGCACTGCAAATCACCACTACGCACTCCCGAACCCGGCTGAGTTCTAGTGGAGCAGAAGCTAAGACCAACTGTATGGATAAATCTCTACATTAGCAAGCCAGTTCACGATCCTGTCTATCAGGCATCTTCATGTGTGGTATTGTTTTCTTGAAACAATGTTAGTTACGTGACTGGAGCTGAGATGCATGCTTCAGATTGGACCCTTGGCTGTCTATGGATTGGACAAAGCCACAAACCGCGGAGGTACTAACTTACATTGAACTGGAGCATGTTACATTTACGATTCTGCGCTTCCTTCTTTTTCCCTAGTGATCCAAAGTTAGTCGGGTTATGCTTACCATGCCTGAAAAATGCCTTGGGACATATCCTGACCATCCCTACCCAAATTTACGCCTATGGACCAATGTTAAAAATGTAAAGGTTACTTTAGTATTTTTTATACCAGTTTGGTGACTCTCTCTATGAATTAAAAATGTGAATTTATTTTCTTTCTGTGATTTACACATTGACTTGTACTGAAGTAGCTCCTTATTTCCAACTTTATTATTCTGGATGCAGTCCTTTCAGAGTGAACATACTGTCTTTAAGAGTAGTGGATCACTTCCCGATCGAATGCCAACTGCATACATTCTACCGAGAATTGAATGACAAAATTAGTATTGTTTTGAAGGTTTTTTATTCTTCTTTGCAGTGATACCTAACAAATAGTGAGCAGTCTTTCATATTTGCATGGAAAATAGTTTCTGGTGGAGATACAGTTTTATCTGTTGCGGATCAAATTTAGCACTACCGGATCACTCCATCTGATCCATTGCTACACAACTGCCCGTGAAAGGGCCATATAAAAATAACAAACATATTTACAATTTCAGACAGTATCATTGATACAAACAACAAACCACATCTTGCTTGGGGCCGTTTATACCAATGAAATTCAAATGATACTAAACACCAAAAGCAGATGAAAATAACAAAAACTTGTAACTTGTAAGAGAGAGAAAATAATCATTAATTACAACCTAACAAGAGTGCGTTGTGCATTGTATTCAACCACTGGGTGGGGAAGTATTTTCTGTACATACAGGGATTGAAGTGGGCCGGAACGGTCCGGAACTGCGTTCCGCCACCTTAGTTTGAATTTAAATATTTATTTGACTAAAGCTGCTTTCACACCTGATGCGTAAACGAATTTTTCGCACGACAGATTACATTCAAAGTCGACGCAAAGACGCGAATACACGTGAAATTCGCGTCTTTGCGTTGACTTTGAATGTAATCTATCATGCGAAAAATTCGTTTCGCGTCCGGGGTGAAAGCGCCTTTAACAGTAGCGCCGCGGACTACAGATCATTTGCGCATTATGCTTTCAATTACAGCCTGCCTGCCACTGTCTCAAAAGCACCAAGATGATCAACAAATCAGAGCGCAACATCAGTCTCTGCTAGCCCCACCTTAACTAAAACGCAGCTGTATCGTATGCTGTATTTCATTTGAATAAGTGCATTGATCACGTACCAGCCTGCGAGGAATTGTCAATGTTTGAAACAGCGTTTATAGCCAAAGTAAGTGGATTAACTTAAGTTGAAGTCGATGGTGAAGTTTTGTAATATTCAACAATTCAAACCGGCCAACTAAAAGAATTTAAATTTCATAAGGTTTAACGTTAGCTGCTTTAGGCTATGTGCAAGACACTAACCAGGCTGCTTACCAGCTAGCTAGTGCATTAATAAAATTATCAGCGATTCAGTCAAAGTCTGACAAAGGCTCAATTGCACCGATAGTTATGCGAGCAATGTTGGTTTGTGTTTCTGGCTCAGCAGTAACGTTACTTGTGCATATCTTTCTTTGACATCTTTAGTTTCCAGCTATTTAGCGGCAGAGCTACTTGAAAATCATTGCGCTGAGCAGCTTGTTTTTTTATGTAGCTGGCAAGCAAGCTATATTATGCTGGCAGCATCGCAGCATCCTGTACTATCCAGGGGTGCGTTTCCCAAACGCATAGTCGCTAACTGCATGAGAGTATAAAATTATTAGAGATCCATCTTGATACATCTAGCCATAATTTTGCATTGAAAATCAGAACATTTTGAAAGTAGAATATGGTTTATGTGTGCAGTGTAAGGACAGTGTCTTGAAATCACAAAAATATTAATAGATTTCTGTTACTTGTTCATTTTTGAAATTATGCAATAGTTTTGATTTACTGTTTTAGGAAATGAAAAATACTGTAACAGTGGAATATCTTCAATGTCATATGTCCCATTATTCTGCAAGTTTTCAGCCAAATCCATCCCTGCTTTTCTCTTGTTATGCCCACTTCCTGATTATGCAAATACGAAAATTCAATGTCATAGTCCCAATGGGCCAAAAATAAAGTGAATACAGTTATTTGCAATCATTTGTGTCATTTTCCCCCACTGCGCCCGACACCGAATTTTAGGGTTCCCCCACCAGTCAAACCCCACTTTAACCACTGTGTACATATACCACGGTTTGAAGGTAACTTCATTATATTTAATAAACAAATTAAATTGGAGCCAAGAATAAGTTATCAAGTAATCAAATGTCATGTCAATATTGTGAGACCACCTCTCAGTGAGCGCACATGTACAATTATGCTAACGCACACTGTCCTACATATGTGTATAACATAACGACTACCTGAATCGCCACACGACACAATGAAACAAATTCGGCTGTTTGCATTCCTGCAGAAGTCAAAAACATTGTATTTGATAAAACTGATAAATTGCGGTTCTAAAAATGCACACTTTATAATGAATGAACAAGACACAGCGACTACCCTTCTTCTCAAACCAGAAAAACAATTTTCTTTTACGCCGGTTAGGTCACGTATTTTCCTATTGTCCATGCTATGAAACGTCAAAAACAGTGATGAAAAATCCATCTCCGACATCATTTGGTATCAGCTTGTTTGCAGTACACAGACCTTTTATTAAGTCCTAAAATGGCAGTTTTAATGACGTATTTGTGAAAGTATCATCACTTGAAGAGCAAGTGATCCGCACCTCCTTATGATCTGTTACCCCTTAATATACTGTATCACTAAATTAGGCTAATTGCCAAATACACATAACGTTAATGTCACCTGTAAGAATGAGAGGACAATTCAAAAGTGTGATTTAAAAATACGTTGAGCTTCTGAGGCAAAACGAATGACGTATTCTGTGTCAATTTATTGTTGCAGGAGAAGCGCACACACACACGCGCGCACACTTATGTTTATGCTACACTCGAAGGATGAAGTGTCTCATGTCAGAACATGACATGTCTTGCATTAACTACCATGGCAATGTATGCCAAAATACTCTTATGGTCATGTGTTATTGTGTTGTAGTGTGTGCTGGGATGAGTGTGTGTGTTTGTGTGTGTGATTGTGTGTGTGTGTGTGTGTGTGTGTGACAGAGGCATGGTGTGGAACATGTGACTGGCATCACTGGCTGTAACTGTGCACTTTGTATCATGGGTGTATGTATAATGACGTGGTGCATGGATTGGCGACACAACTTTCTGCTTTCTCGATTTGGAGATCAATTAAAAGGCATGCGACCTTGCGTTAATTATGCTTTACAGAAGTTGCAAAACCCATTAAACCATCAATCAATGGTAGCTCAAAGTCTTCTCTCGAACATCAGCAGAACCACCAACGCAGTTTGTATTCTTTCCTGTTTGACACAGAAGTGCTATGCTTGAGGATTTTATGTTCTGTTCAGTGGTTCAGGAACATCACTCGCTCTACTGGTTAAGGTTATGGATTTTTTTTGTGAGTGAACAACTGACAGAATTTTTATTTTCCAAAAATCATTTTATCTGATTTTCATCAGGCTTTAGGGACTGAATAAAAACAGCTCACTAATCATCTCAATTTATGCCGACAGAAATAAATAAGTATTAGCTCATAAAGTACACAGTACTAAGCACACTCAAAACTAGTTTTTGAGCTGACATACTGTAAGCTAGCTATTATGATCATAAACAGCCTTCATTCAGTTTGAGGGTTGAAAAGGAATGCTTTAGCCTTTAAAAAGTAAGTTTGAGGATTAAAATCATTTGTAGTTTTGCATCAAGGTTGACTGTATGTGACTGGTATGTCTACATTGAATGAATAAGTTACAGCAAAGTCGGCGTGAAGGGATAAATTATGTGTGTATCCAAGTTATTTACAAAGTTGAGAGAGAGCAGGTACTGATTGCGTGAGAAATACCATTTTCACCTGACAGTAATTGGTGAAGGACTCCCGCGGGACTTGAAAAGGGCAGATCTAACTTACATGCCAGCCAAGTTTGCAGTGAAAAGGCAACCAGAAAGGCAATACCACTTGTGAGCTCTCCGAGAAGTAGGGGGATGGCAGACAGTAAGGTCAAGGGTGCTTTTCCAACAAAAAAGCACATTTTAATCCCTAAAAAATGAAACTAAAACTTAGGCAAAACAGTAACATTATTCAAGCTTTTCTAAATACAGACAGAACAGAAAGCGAATAAGACCTGACTCTGGCAATATATCCACTCGATATCGACACCAAGGATGATACTTGGAAAAACAATAATGAAGAGTGATTGTAATTAACAAATTATAAAAATCGACATTATGCGAATGAATAACTCCCACCAAAAAATGCTCTAATTGCTGTGAATAATTCAACTGCAGAACACACCAGACCAGCACCTTCAAAATTAACTGGGCTCATGTGCCAGCAAAATGAAGGGCCATTCCCCTTTCAAATGTAGCTTTTATACTGTGAGTGATGTGTAAATGGATGATTGTCCATGTACACGCAAGCATGTCCCAGCGAACACACCACTGCTCATTTCAATCAGTAAGTGTATGCTGAGCTTGATGTTTTTTGAGGTTAAAACCAGGTCTAGCACAGTAGTGTTCAAAATGCTGACAAAATGATTGACATCATTCGATACCATGAGTGAGCAGCATCATATACAAGTTCATAGCTCCAAACAAGTGTGTTGTTACTCTTTAATGATTTTGAGGGGAGCATTTCAACCTACCGAAGTTTTGATTGATTCAAGTCCCACCTATATGATTTCTAATGTCACCAATGTGTTACGAATACTGATGAATAGTTTGGATAATTTATGATTCTGTAATTGTAATTCTTATGGTAAATTGTTATACTGGTTTATGCCTGTAACCCTGCTAATTGTGTTGCAGCCAGTCCTGGCCAGGGTGCTCCTATCAAAAAGACTTTTAATCTCATTAAAACATTTCCTGGTTCAATAAAGTCTAATGAATATACGTAAATAAGCTATAGACACTGAGGATAGTCAAATCATGGGAAGCACTGTCATAATTACGGGGTTTGTGCATGATGTGCAGTTTGTGATGAGACTGGGTCACTTATGGACTGATTAAATCCTGTGGTGATTTCTCGAGCTGTGGCTCAGTGGTTATTACTAGCCATCCTACCATGTGTCCCTCTAAGCTTTGGCTTGCGGTCGGAGTTCTTGCTGTTGTTTTTTGGTGCTAGGTATGCGATGTCATAACTCCTGTCAGTATCGTCTTTTTGCTTTGGAGACGAACCCAGCCAAGTGCCAAAGTGCCAATGATAAGACCTCTTTTAAGCAGGCAAACATTGCTAATTTGCGAAAAAAAAAAAAAAAAAAAAGAATGAATAGGTATGACCTAAGAAATAATAATGATGCCTTTTGTGATGGTTGTTCAGAGACTTTTGAGTTAAAGCCAGTTTGCAGGGGTACTCCAGATATTTTGTCAACTCCCTGTCTTTTGTATGCTGTCTCAGAATATTTTTTCACATGGCATATGAACCCTGCCATAATACATATAAACAGTGTACAATGCCATTTCAATGGTCCCATTTATATCGCTGGATATTTTGCCAAAGCAATTCTTTCTGAGGACCTCTTCACAGGGGAAATGGCAGCACCCCAGCAAGCCATCACATCCCAAATTCTTTGGGTCCGCTGTAGCACACAGTTTGCAGTTCCCAGTTCCCATTTTCTTTTGAAAATGGAGGAAACATGAGTATCTCCCCAGCTCTCGCCTTTCCTCTCGATCTGGCAATGATGTTTTCATCACAAGAGGAAAAGAAACCTTCCATTTCCCTTCCTAGTCAACATGAATGTGGTCCAGCAAGACAAATTTTATTTTGAGGAAACAAATGGGCACAACACATTGGCACAGTGGGTAGTACTGTTGCCTCACAGCAAGAAGGGTCATGGATTTGAGTCTAGCCGGTGGGTTTCCCACATGGAGTTTGCATGGGTTTCCTTTGGGCACTCAGTTTTCCTCTTACAGTCCAAATTAGCTTTGCCAGGCTAACTGGAGACTCTGAATTCTCCTGAGGTATGAGTGTGTGGATGGTGTTTGAGCCCTGTGATGAATTGGCAGGTTGTCCAGAGTAAGTTCCTGCCTTTTGCCCATAGTAAGCCGGGATAGGCTCCACCTCCTGATGAGGAAGAAGCAGTGTGGATAATGGATGGATGGAAACAAGTGGGTGTTAACTGAAGAGTCTTGCCAAGCCCATGTCAGCTGCATGTTGCAGTTAGATATGAATCATGACAATGTGTTGATACTATATGTTCCTGTACAGCAATGCTCACTGGTAAGATAAATCACCATTTCCCTGTTTTGACAGGTACAATGAGAGAATTTCCCTATTTTGATGTTACTAACTGAGAGCCAGTATGAGTTTATGTTGTCATTGAGCTTGCAAAAATGACCAGCCGCAAAATGTCTGCAATGTTTGATATTATGTCTTTTAGGACACCCCAAAAAGTTTTTTAATCATATGCGGTTTAATGTCTTTTCAATGGAAGTCATAATTGAAAAAAACAATCAAAGAGTAAAAAAAGGCATGGAATCAATTTATGAACCAAAATGTATTTTAAACAAAAGTACCCACCTTTGGCAGATATAACAGCTGAACACACTCCTGGCATTCTTTCTACAATAGAAATCAAATATTCTTCAGAAAGTTCTTCCCAACTCTGTTGCAGAAGTTCCCATAAATGTGTGGCACTTGTAGGTTGCTTTGCTTTCACTCTTCTGTCCAGTTCATCCCAAACCATCTCGATGGGGTTTAAGTCTGGAGACTGTGCTGGCCACTCCTGTTTTCAAGCTTACCATCTTGTTCTTTTTTCCTAAGGTAGTTCTGGCAGAGCTTGGACTTATGTTTTGGGTCATTATCTTGCTGTAGGATGAACCCCTGACCAACTAGGAGCATACCAGTGGGTACTGCATGGCGCTGCAGAATGCTGTGGTAGCCATTTGGGTTCAGGGTGCCTTTCACTCTATAATTCACTGACCCTGGATCCAGCAAAATAGCCCCAGACCATCATGCTACCTCCTTGACGGCGTACAAAAAACCTGGGTAACCTTACCTTTTGTTTAAATCTTCTGACAGTTCACCACTTATCCTTGTACCATTTCAAGCTATTCATTGGACTGGAACTGCAAAATTTTCAAAAAAAAAAAAAAAAAACTGGAAAAATTGGAATGTCCTAAAACTTTTGACCGGTAATGTTATTACTAAAGAAATAAATCATTTTTGCGCACCGTTGAATGAGACGATTCACACTCAAAGGAGCACTATGTGAGATTGTGCCACCTGCTGTAAACAAATAGGGCACAGCATTTCGCCAGAAAGCACAGTCCCTCCTCCCACCCATAACTGCTTTATGTTTGTATAGTGCTGGCTAAAATGCCCTCTAAAATGTATAGCAACCTTTCAAACCTTCCAATTTTGCCTTATTTTATCATGATAACAGTAATGTCAAGTGATTGCAATATGGTGAACCAAGGAACATGAAGGGAGAGGCGAGGTGTGGCAATATACCCAGCTGTTTTGGTTTGAGATGCTGGTGCTCTAGTGCAACATGTTGTCATTTTGTATTTCATATGTAGCAAGTTTAAAAAAGAATATACAGATCACCAGAATGAGTGAATCATCTACCCCAACAATTCACCTGTAATCATGTCAACAAATGTAGGGAATTTTCTACCCCGGCTGTGATCAGGTCCATACAATTAACAAACGTTCTTCCCATCTTGTGATCAGACCAACAATTTGAGCAAATCATTAACCCCCCATGCTCAGCTCAACTGAATGACTGAATCACCAGTGTTCAGCACAGCGAAGTGAACAAATCATTATCCTGCCTCTTGTCAGGTCACCGGAATGAGAAAATAATCAACTCCACCTGGGACCATGTCATCAGAATGAATAAATCTCTTGGGCCACTGCTCTACCTCTACTTTGGTTAGCATGAGTGAATCACCACCTACATTCAGGATCAGGTTATGAGAATGAGTGAATCATATCATCTCTTCTACTTGTGATTAGGCCACCAGAATGAGCGAATCTTCCTCTCCACTTGTGATTAGGCTAGGAGAATGATGAATTATTGCTTCCACTTGTGATCAGACCACTATAATGCATAAATCATCTTCTGCACAGGTGATCAGGTCACCAGAATCAGTGAATCATCTTTTCCACTTGCGATCAGGCTATGAGAATGAGAAGATTATTTCTCCACTTGTGATCAGACCTCCAGAATGAGTAAGTCATCTTCTCCACTCATGAACACATCAACACAAAGAGCAGATCATCTTCTCTACTTGTGATCTAGTCACTAGAGTGAGTGAATCCTCTTCTCAACTTCTGATCAAGCCATCAGAATGAGTGAATCATCTTCTCCAAATCTTATCAGTCAGCAGAATGAGTGAGTCATTTTGCCGCTCTCAGCATTCACCACAGAACAGATAGCTTCAGACAGAACAGTCCTGTACTGAGATCTTCACATCAGGAGTCAGCAGTTCATGTTTTGATTTGGGTTTGTGTAACTGGGTTGAAAGAGAGGTCACTCTCCCATTTCCTCCAAAACACTGTCACACTTAATGATTTATTAGAGGGGAAAACATCAGTGCTTTGGCAGTGGCCTGACCCCAATCTCAAAGGGGACTACAAGGACACTCAGTTGAGCTCATAGCCCACCAAAACAATATCAAAATGTCACTGTATTACATCACTAAGTATTCTTCATTATCCGCGCTCACCTATTTTATTTGTTATGAGAATTTCAGTGCTCTCAGGGAAACTTTGCTCACTCTAGAGAACTAGAAACCATTGTTGAAAGAAATTTAGAAAAAGCCGCAATTTAACTTCTGAGGTTGACAGGCAAATGTTTTATGTAAGGCGATCTAGAAACCTATCAGCATTTTGCACCCGATGTTTTGTTCTCGAAATGTTGCCAAAAATACCTATGTCACGTTATTACAATGTCATCATTATATCCCCACTATGAAATCACTTCCTGAACTTAAAATAGGTCCACATTGGCCTCGTAGTTTTCAAAATATTTTTTTTCACTGACAGACAAACATTCAGACGAGGGCAATTACATAATTAAGTAAGCCTCATCTTAGTTATTGGGGCTAAAAATACTGCTAGAGCTGGAAAATATAAATTAATAAACAAAAAAAAACTATTTGGTGCCAGGATAATGCATGGCTTCATTCTGATCTGGGCAGTTTGTTTTTAAAAATCTTTATCAACTAATTTTCAAATAAAATTCACAAAGATAATACAAAACCAAGTCTGCACCAGCTGACCAATGTAATCATGATAAATCCTTCAAAAGAGCTCACCATTTATTTTAATTCAACACAATTTCTTCTAAAAATTATAGCTCCCATAAATTATTTGTATTTGTTTATTTACAGTTATATGACTCAAATAATGCATTAATAACAATATTATTTTATGTATGTTTAACAGCATCATACCAGATAAAGTTAATACACAGCAGTCAAAATCATTGCATTTTTGGTCTATATTTCTCTGTCTTTTAGAGGAAGCGACACTTTGTTTAAATACAACATCACTCTTTATAAATATATTGCCTCCTGTCATTTTCCATCTTGTTTTGCAACAGCATTTTATCACATATTTCTACGGATATATATTTAGAACATAAAAGTTTTCTGACAGATTTACTTTGTTCTTCTGTGCAGTGCTTATATATGATATATCCACCATAAATAACACTGTTTCTTAAATTATACACAGTATTACCTTACTTCTGTTTGGGCCTCGGTAATCCCCAACTCTTTATAGTTTGTACTTCTCAATAAAAACACAATAAATGCTCTCCTTTTCTGTTCTTTTTTTCCTCCATCTTACCTTCCATATTTCCATATTTTTTACCATTCCATCATACATGTATTTACATACATTAATCTTTCTGTAAAATGTTGATTTTCCATTTCTATCACCTAGATAGATATTCCTCATTCTTGAACATCTTTCCCACAATAATTTTGCACAGGGTATATTTATTTTGCAAATGAATTTATCTGATGAAGGGAAAACTGTTTGAGAAAAAGTTAATTTAGTCAATCAGTCCACTATGCCAGCCCTAGATTTGTGGCAAGTATACCAATATTTCGACCTCTCCATCTCCTCTAAAACCACATTCTCTTTTTGATACTCGTTTTAACACACACAATTTTTCGTACTTATATACAAGCCAAGTTTTTTTTTTTTTATTTTATCATCGTCATCAATATTTACTGTGCACCTCACCCCCTCACCAATCAACCTTTCATACTTTTGCTCGATAATCATGTTCAATGTAAAAAGTGAAAACAGTTACATCAGGCGTATGAACTGTAAATTTTAATAGCTTCATTAGAGCCACACCTTAATCCAGATACATGTATATTCTTTTTCAAGACGTTTTTTTTTTAAATTTCATTTTAAAAATAATAGAACTAGTAGTAATGATTTACAGTGCTCTACTTAATGTCCATCACTGCTTCACACTCTATAAACTTCAAAAATGTTTAGTCAAACTCACGTTTACTTTAACTCATATTTATGATTTCACAAAGCAGTTTCACAAGGCTTATAAACTCCCCAGGAAAGTCCAGGTTTTCCATCACGCGTCATAGAAAATCTCTTGATATGCAGTCAAATGCCCTTTTCTGAACAAATCCTACAACAATAAATAGCTTTGGTTGTAACACCAGTTCAAATATTGCACATACATTATCCCTCATTGCTGTACCGTTAAAAGTGCATGTTTGTTCTTTTGAAATTATTTTATCACGTAATGCACTCATCCTATTCATTGTGACTGTCCCCAAGATCTTGCAATCCATATTCATTTGTATAACTTGTCGCCAAGTTGTTGCCAAGATGAATCTCTCTTTAATCTTCGTTTTTATAAAGCAAGGTCAATAGTGCTTGATTAAAACAGAAATGTACACATTTAGTCTCTAAACTTTCACCATAGGCACAGTTTAAACTTTAATATCTTCAACCCAAATGCCCCCCCTATTTTCTGACAAATTTTTCTGTGGCATGCCATCAGAGGTATAGAAGCCTCTCACCTTTTCACGCCTAACTGCTCTCAACCTTTTCCCATTTCAGACTGCCTCATAAACAATTAAACAACTCATTTATTGAATCATCAAGACCAATACATGAGCCTAAAATGATTAAGAAATCATTAATTAAGAAATGACAAAGAGATCGCCAATTGGCTATGATGAAATGTAAATGCAATATAGCCTATGTGAAATTGCAAGGATGGCAGTAATAAAAATAACTAGTAGCATGCAGAGCATGTTTGGGGCGAGCGCAGAGAGCAGCAGACCCCGCCTCCTTTAAAGCCTTTCTTCTTTATCCTGGACATCCTGAGCATTGATTTGAGCAAGCTACATGTACGTAGCAATGATAAAACAACAACAACTCTGAAAACAAAACAATAAGAAGAGGCTCCTCAGAGCCTGTACTTGGGCCGGGTCTAGGCCTGGGCCAATCGCGAAACCGCACGCGTGCATGAGCAGTAGAATCGCGACCCCGAAAAAAAACAACAAGAGGCTCCTCAGAGCCTGGGGGATATACTATGAAGCAAGATAAGTGGGTTAGCGAGGTATGTCGAGCCTAAACCTAGGTTTTCAATGTCACGAAGGTGCCTCTCTTTTAACGTGGTTAGATTACCATGGTAACTTACGCAGCGAACTTAAGCTGGTCGGGAGCAGGTTATGTGCCGAGTTTCGGCTGTAATCGGCTATACATGTGCTGCCTTATCACTGAGCACCTCCTTTGAAGTTGGCATCACCTTTCTTAAATAATCCTGTGGACTTTGGTTCCCGAAACGTACGAAGTTCTCTTCGGAGGGAGACTGGCATGACCTGTTCTCTTTTTCTGATGATATTCTCTATGAACGCTACAGATTCTCAGCTGAGGGAATTCGTTACTTATGCCATCTACTGGAGCCATATATTGGCAATGTAGTGAAGAGAAGCACTTAAGTTGCACGAACAGTATGCATAACGTTGCGTTTTTTTTTTTGCCACGGGAACCGACAACATTCAGGTGGTGATGCAGAAAATATTGTATGCTGCGCTATACATTTTACACAGCATACCATTAAAATAATTTAAATAATTATGAAAGCAAAGCAGCATAAGGCGTACTACTTTGAAAAATGTTCTCATGCTTTGTTTTAACTTGCTGCCATGTCCTCTTGATAGTGCTGGAATTGCAACTATTAAAGCATATTCGACTATTAAATAGTATTTTATGCCACAGGACTACTGTAAATTTGCAATGGTGCAACTGGTTAGGGTTAGTGGTGGAATACGATTTTATTAAAATCATGCTGTATCAAAGAAAAGCAGTGGAAAAAATACTTGAAACCAAAAACGAAGAAATTAATAAAACAGAGTTTACTATTGGTATTTATCAGTCAGATAATATTCAATCTATAATTTAATTTCACTTTGTTTCATTTGGCTGAGAAACTGAAGTGATTTCCACTGGTCCTTCATCAGAGGACTTACGCATTTACACAGTCAGCAATTTTCCGCCAGAATTCCTCTCTGGCCTTATTACAACCAATGAGAATACATATACTAACATAAATCTCAATAACAATTTCCCAAGTGTCTATCCAAGTAAGCGCATGCATAATCGTGCAGTCTTTCAAAATGTCCAACCAATCAGTGTAAAACTTCATGTCTTCCATTAAGCCGGTGGGGTGCCCCCTGGTGCCGCGGGGGGAGACATCCCGCAGTCTTCCTGATCCTGGATCAGGGATAGGTTCCTCGGAGGAACATTCTGCACGCGATTGGTCATTTGATGAAGGGAAGTATGGCAAATTGACGCTTGGAACGCCCTTTAATTGAGAGCACTCACGGCGTTAAAAGCACAAAGCCGAGGTTAACAAAGAAAGATTATAACCACCGTTGTGATACCGAAACTTAGACTCGTGGCCTACCAGACTGAGTGAAAATTGCGCACACGCGTGTATGAATCTGGATCTGCGCATCCACGATATTACGTAGGTCGTCAGACGTGAAAGCTTAAAAGCTAATTTCGAGCAGCTGGTTGATGACAGACATAACATACAAACAGAGGGCTGACCAATGCGCAAGTCCCTTATTGGTCAGGTCATTGGTCAGCTCAATGCACCCTCTGTTGGCAATTTCGAGCAGAGCAGCCGGTCGGTTGATGGCAAACATGCAAACATACATACAAGCAGAGGGTGCATTGAGGTGACTAATAAGGGACTCGCTGCGCTCGCCCCAATTAATTCATCCAAAACTTATTCAAAATGTTTTCAGTGTTACAAAGAATACATTTAAAATGGGAAACTTCATCCTAAACGTATCGAATTACAAACATTGGTGCAAAGCAGCGTCAGTTATAAGCTTAGCTAACACCCCGTTTTCACCGGGCTTACGACCGAGTTGCGACCGAATAATGACCTCTGCTCGCCCTCAATCACACTGACTCGCACTGGGGTTGCAAGCTGATCTCCATGGTCTCCAAAACTATCTCTCTTGGTCTCCATCACCCTCCATCGGTCTCATAGAGGTTTGCGAGTGTATGGAACTGCTCAAAACACTTGCAAAGGTTGTGCCACAAGTGAAAAACACAAAAGGGTATCATAGTCGGTCATAATAAGCTTTCACAAGTCTCAACTCACTCTCAACTCTGTATCGCAGGTCGCAATAGACACTCAAGCAGCTCGGCATGCGGTTGCATCAATGATCGCAAATTTTTCGTAATTTTTCACTCACAAACTATTGCGAGCATTATGGCGAGCTTAATGCGAGGCTATTGCAACCCCATAATGACTGACAAATGTACACGTTTTAAATGCAACCAAATTTGCGACCGCACTGAGACCACATATACGATTAAAGGGATCAAAATCCGACCAATGGCGAGGCTTCCCGTGACCGGTGGCAACACAACTTACGACCACACGTTGTCTATATAAACACAGGGCCGCCGCTCTCTCCATCACTAGCCGACACACTTTCTACGAATACACGCGACAAGTACGAGTATTGCGAGCGCATCATGGTTCGAGGTGTAAAGAAAGCCACGATTCGGTCGCAATTGAGGTTTGGTGTAACCGCGAATAAGCGATCAAAGTAGGGAATGGCCACGACTTGTGCGAGCGACCAAAATTTCACGATCGCGCTGGTCAAATCGGGGTTGTATCAGGGTCGCGGTTCGGTGTAAACAGGCCATAACATACGCGCCGTTTTTTAATGAGTCACAGGAATTCAGAATCCTTAAAAGACAACTTGACATTTTATTTCATCATTCATGTGGATATTTGAAAGCTTGCTATCAGCGTGATGCAATGAACAATTGTGCCGGCTGAAAACAAATTGGCTGGTCGTTCTAGTGATTAGTCTCTGCAAATGAGTGAATTGATGTTTGGTTGCTGATGAGATGTGACGTGGGGCAGTTGTACACTTGCACCCACAATGAAACGATAATTAATCTAAAAAATTATCAACGTTTTGACATAAATCATCATCTGGGCATTGAGAAATCATTCAACACTTTGAAAAAGACATGTCAAAATTGCTGGTAATTCGATAAATTGATTATTATCAAATTGTGGCTACGTTTCTTCTCCTAATAAGGAAAGGTAAAAGAGAACTGTTTAAATTTTAAGATGAAGTTTATGAAGGGCTTTTATTTTTATACATCTAATGGCACAGCACTGAAAATCCCAGCTAGAAGAGGTTTTAAGGTTTGAAAACGACAAAAAAAAAAAAAAAAAAAAAGTCTCGGTAAAAAAAATCTCAAACGAATTCATGAGCCCAACAGAGGCTCCATTTACAAAAAGAAAGTGATCATGATAATAATAGTAGTAATAATAATGATAATAATAATACCATTAGGAGCATTTTCATACCCCAGCTAATACGGCTAATGAGTGACAGAATATTGCAAGAATGACCATGAAAACCAAACTAGCACAAAATATCAACCCCATGTTTATGTTACTACTGAGTTTACACCTGTGAAGGGAAACGCAATCAAATGACCATTCTTCTCTTCAGCTGCTATTCCCTATATTTTAAAGGAAACTTCCTGATCAATTTGACTGAACCTTATAATAATTACTAAACAGTAAAGTTTGAAGAAATGTCTATATTAAGTTCTGTAGATTAGTTGTTTACAAAAGGTCAGTCAATTAAGTGCCCTGTATATGAATTAATACATTAATCAATCCCCTCCTAAAGATTTATCAGAATATATCGTGAGTTGTCTAATTTAATGTCAAGTTGACTGCACAATGAAGGTGGAAATCAATTGCTTGGCTTTAGGTGCATTGACCAATTAATATGATGGGTTACATCTCAAAATGTCTGGGGGGACGGTCAGAAGACTACACTGTCAGGTGAGTTGTAGGGTGCATTAACATTGGCAACATAGCAATTGTGGCTTCTCCTTTATAACAGAGGCATTTCTCAATCAGCGGTCCACCCACAAATTCAGCTGGGCGACTCCAAAGTTGGACAATCCCCTGTACAAACCCTATTGCATTTTATGTCATCATTATCATGGATAGGAACATGCCTGATAACTTTGTGATGCAATAAGCAATTATTCTAGCTGAAAACAAATTTGCCGGTCATTCTACCTATTAGTTTGCACAACTGAGTGGATTCATGTTAGGTTGCTAATTAGGAAAAGCAAATGGGAACCAGTTTGGAGTAATCATGTGTTATAAGGTGAGGTTACTGAAACGCTTTTAATACCTCCAACGGCTCATCAGTGCTCTTTAATTTGCGCCCAAGCTGCCCAGACTTCCAGTAATTCTGCGGCTTGCAATCTTCCACCTCATGGTCTAAGGTGTAGCAAGCCTAGCACTTCTGCACTTGTCCGACATACGTAATTTTCTCATTGTACGGACTCATGATATGGAATTCGGTAATGTCGCTTTCCGGCCATCGCTTCCATGCTGGAGCTTGACTCTGTACCATCTGACTCCATACCAGATACCCACTTAGTCAAGGTGTTTCTCAGGGTGGTTAGGAATATCACAATGTCTACTTAGATACTACTCCACATCTTCATCTGCTACTCTACCAATCCAGATCTTCACAACGATGGTGAGGGTGTTCAGGGGATGAGGAGTGGACATCCCAATCATTCCGAGCCCCTTCCTTTGAAATAGCCGCAGATATGTCTAGAAAACGCCTTAATACGTTTTACTGCTACATAATCCAAAATGCTTTGAGTCAGTAAGGCAATGAAGGAGTATATTTCTGCACTGTTCACCCAATTGCATAGTAGAATTAGGTCCTGCCCCACAATTGTTTGTGTTGGAGAATACAAATCATTATCAACAAACCTTAAATGGCTCAGTATTGCCTGAAAGGTGCAAGTGATGCTCGCTTTAGGGACAACTTCCGATCGAAGTGACCATAGACTGACTATATGCGACTAAAAAACTGTTTCAGAGAAAATTTAAATGTGCAATCAGACATTAAAACACTGAAAATTATATCTTTTTCTACCTTTCCCAAGACCTGAAATTGTTACACTGTGTCACAACATTACAAATTAGTTTAGCAAATACGACCTGAAACTATATAAAGAGACTATAGATATTGGTATCCAAGGCAACTATAATTTTAACTCCACTTGCTTTTTTGTCGGTAAATGTAGCTGCTTACTTTTTCCAGGGGCAGGAACACGGATTCAGAGAATTAAAATTTCATGTAGCAAATCTCACTTTTCCTTTTCCAAATCATTTTTACAATAAATTGACATTTAAACATTTCACGAGGCATTAGGGGTTTGCGAAATGGCATTGATTTCAAGCATGAGCTTTGCTTTGGTACATAAGAGCATTGAGCTAATGATCGCATTTCAGCATGATTGTATCAAATAGAGCAGTTGTGCCCAATCGTGCTCTTAGAGATCCACCATCATGTAGGTGTTCACTAGGGGCCTTGAAAAAGCACATCGTATTCAACATCTAAGTGTCTCATTTGGCTGTTAATAAGTATAATCAAGTGTGCCAAATTAGGGATGAAATGAAAACCTACAGGATGGCCGATATCCAGGAACAGTGTTCATCGCTGCTGAAGTTGTCAGCCTCGTCGGCGCTCTGCTCCACATTCATGAACAAGAAATATAACACATGAGGAAAATGGGCATAACACACCTTTATCTGCTCTTTTCTGTATTTGAAGTGCCTTTTTAACCCTTTCACTGCCTCAAGCTTTTGGTATAGCACACATTGAGTCACTATATCTAACTGTAAGTAACTCAACTTGATTGAGCCATCTCGAACACTCGGTTGAGCTATGTTAAGCTAAAAAAATCCAATCAATTAAAGGTCCCCTATTATACTGTATTTGGTTGTTTAAGATATTTCCAATGAGTCTTTAAAATTATGTTAAGAGTTCAGTTACAAAAAAAACCACACACATCTAGGCCTAGTGAGATCTCTTCTCTCACCCCGTCTGTGCTGGCCTGAAACACGAGCTGTTTTGAAATGGGCGGGGAGGCTATGCTAATGAGGCACTGCTCTAATTGACTGCCTGGCCGCTTCGATGCCGGGGGAGGGTGCAGACACGAAAAACCAGGAAACCAAGATACTTTAGGACAACTCTCCACGGCATGTATTGCTGTGAGACCGTACGTTTTTGATCCCGAATCCGACGCCGAACGGGAGGAGGCAGCAATTGAAGTATTGCAGCAACGTTCACAGCAGGATTTCAATGAGTGGCAAGTTGAAATTTTAGTGTTTTGCTCGTACTGTATCGCCGTGCATGCATGTGATTGTTGCTGTACTATTATATATTTATGTTATATACCCACTTAGCTATCCGCTGGAAACTTTTCTAAAAGATCCTGTTTTTTTTTTTTTTTTTTTTCCGAGAATTAAGTTTGGCATCTCCAATCCCACCCAAATTTGGAATGCCCAATCCGAGAACTATGTACAAGACTTGCTCGTATACAACCCCCTATTGCCAGCTCAGGAGAGAGAGACAGTTCGCGGCTCTCCTCCGAAGCACGCGCCTGGCAGCCCCTGTATCTTTACACTCATTGGTTGAAACTATCGCAAGTTCAGAACGAGGGCGGAGGATACCCGAACATGGGCCAGCTCAGAATCTCACTGACGAGCGCCCGGCTGTCCAACAGGAGGAGCTTGAGCAATGAACAAGGCAATCATTTTAATTTCCCTTCCCAGCAGTCCCTTCCCAATTTGCATTCCCACAGCGCTTTAGCCAATCGTGCGCTGTTCTGAAAAAGCTGCCGACCAATGCTGGTTGGTACGACCGAATCAAACCAGCGCCATAGTAATCACTACTGCATCGTAATTGCGGCGCCTTTACCGAGTGAGCTAACTCGGCAGCCTGCTAAAAGCTCCTGTTAACCATTTCCGCCAAAACGAAATGCAATTCCGACACCAAGCTACTTAATGAGTTCTTAGCATAAACACACAAACGGTGTAAGTGTTGCTTATGTGGAGCAAGCGAATCGATAACTTTTACCGAAAAAAAATCCATATCCGATCTCCACTTTTTTTCGGCTTTTTATTCGCCAGAACAATGTTCACATAGGAGTAGAACCGTACACACTCCCTTCTGCTTGTGTCCGATATAAGCCGTCCTGCTTGTGGTACCTGTCTCTATTCCATCTAATAAACCTGCCCCGCCCTATCACTCCAGTCTCTACCCCCCTCCTCTCTCGCTCTCTCTACTACACCATCCCAGGGGCAAGAAACTGGCCTTTCTCAAACCTATACATCATTCAGCCATTTTCAAACTTTTCATCAACTATCATCTATTTCATTCCCTTCAGTTGTAAACCACCACTTAATATAATTGTGTATTTGCATTCAGCTGACGGCTAGATGGTGCAGTACTTATAGAGATTGGACTGTAATAAACTTGGGAGTAAATGAATAAATGCCATTTGGAATATAGCGGGTGATGTTTCCGCAAAAAGGACTGCATTACCGCCTGCAGCACCCCGGACGTGGCCTGCTTCCTGTAAGCTCGTGGGTAAGTCTGTGTTCAGCCCTCCTGCTGTGAAGCTCAGATCCAGCATTTGGGAAGCCTGTCTGAATGAGTCACGGTGGAGACAATACAGGCCGTCTGGATGTCAGGCCTGTAGAGTCGAGCGGATAAAGGAGTGTGCCACGTTTCGTTATCCCGCACGGCTTGTGTCAGTCGTCTTCCAACGGTTTGTCCGACCCGGTTTGTGTCTGCCTCCATCCGAGTCCTTCCCATCATTGTCATACTCCGCAATGCATGGCCAGCACAATGGCTTGAAGGATTAGCGGTAATATTCTCAGGATGTGATGCGAGCGAAGCCTTACACTGCAGTGATTATGTGACTGGGCATGAAGCCAGTCGCCGCAAGGTTACGTGATGAAGACCTTGGTCTGCCTGAGCTTCATAGGCATGGACTGAATAAGGCATCAGAGCTTGGCCTCTGTATAATTGGGCTTTGCACTTTTATAATATCACTAAAGCGATAACATAAAATAACCCCCTTTTCCACATTATTTTATAAGGCTTATTTAAGTGTAACACACTGCACAAACAAACAAAGTCAACATTTTGACTGCTGAGTTTCCAGTTTTATTATCACTGGTTTTATCTGTATTAAAAATGTGTGTGTGTGTGTGTGTGTGTGTGTGTGTGTATATATATATATATATATATATATATATATATATTATATCAAGTCTCTTATCTAGACATGCTTATTTCTAAGAATTGGTTTGTCTCCATATCACGTTTCTATATGGTGTTTGCAGCAGGGATGCCATTTCTAAATGCCTTGGGCCTAAGTCCTCACAGAGATGGAAAATCAGTTAACTATGACCATCTGATCTCTTTGATACATATGAATGGGACAAATATTTTGACAAACCACATGAGCAAGACATCATAGATCCCTCTCAGCTCAATGCCCACAGTGTTGTCTGTCTTCTCACCCTTTAAGAAATGGAGACAAACCTCAAAGAACATGCTTGTGTCTTTCTTTGACCCGTATTTGATTCTCTCCAAGACGACAAAAGAATCTCAGCAAGATCATGATTCAGAAAGGAAAGCTACTATCACTCCAAGTCATTATTTCAAAAATATGTGTAAATGTAAGACGGTAAATGTTTCTCTGGCTTTATGTTGCTGACATAAAGCACTAACTCACCCCTGGCAGAGAGTCGAGAAAGGTGAGCCGGCAACACATTGTTCAAATTCTAAGAACAAGAGCAGGGCTTACAAAACTGCGACATACTCAAAGCTTCCCTCTACCTATTCAACCATTTCCTTGCATGTCATAGTCTGAGCTTGAAACTATATGAATTGCTGTCTTCACTGAAGACATGCCTTCTTCAAGGTGATATAACTGCTTAGAAAATATCAGCAGGATCCCAAACGGTGCCTGAAACCTTAACTCTGAAGTGCATTGGCTTTTTCTGAACCATCATCGCAGAAAAGCATTAACCAGATGGATTATGCAAACTTAATCACTCTGGTTTGTCATGTATTCCCAGATATTGATGGCATGTCATGGTTTGTTGAGAACAACATGTGAGCACACACACACACACGCACACACACACAAACACACACACACGCACACACACACACACACACACACACATCCTTGCACTTTTATCCTTGCGGGGACATTATGTTGACTTCCATTCATTCTTTGTGTGTCTCTACAGCCTGTCCCTAATCTTAACCTAACCCCAAACCCGTAACCTAACCTTAACCTATCCCTTTTTCCAGCCTTACCCCTAACCTTGATTAATAAGTCACAATTTGCCTTTGTAGTTGTGAGGACCGGCCAAAATGTCCTCACTTCCAAATAATGTCCCCACTCTGCAAGAAAAAAATTGTTTTCTAGTCCTTACTGTGTAGCATGTACAAGAACACACGTGCGCGCACACAAACACACACACACACACACACACACACACACACACACACAGAGGTTATTAGATATTTGAACATCTTTGCGCATATGCACTCTCTTCACGTACACCACCTGATTGTGATTGTTATGCATGGCCTTTTTACAAAATGCAGACTCAGGCCAAATGTGTGCGTCTGTATGCAATGGGTAGGTTCAGTATCTTTAGGCTGAGAGGGGGTATTTATCAGTCGGACCTATGGCAGCCCAATGTCACCCATATCAGTACCCTTATCTCTGGTGCTTGGCTCTCCCTCTCCAGACACTATTAAGACAGATAGGGACCTCTTACCAGGGAACAATCCACTGAAACTGAAGCACAATAGCAGTCACTAAGCCTCACACTTTTCACTCTCCTTTTAGAGGATGAAAGAACTATAATTGTTCTAGTAATGTCCCAGATTAATTTAACACTTGCACGAAATGGCTCCCAACACACATAGCTTACATTAGATTGTGGTATTTCGGTTTAATGCCATTGAACGGAGTGGCTTTGGGGGATCGATGACCTCCTTTGGGCGCACATATCAGGCAGTAGTGTGTACACATCACAGTAAAAGCCAGTGGAGCACAGAAAAAATGCTCAACAGCGTATCGCAGTTTAGACCAGAACGACGAGCAGCCATTACGGACATTAATGGTTATTATGGCCTGTTGCCACCATATAGTGGTTTTCCATGGTTATTTTTCCCATGGTTCCATGCTCTTCCTTTAATGGCTAAATTTGGCAGAGCAATTTATTGATTTTGTTTCAGCCAATCAATAAGTTATTTTTAGTATTTTTTTTATTGTTTTATGCTGGAAATAAAAGCGTTGGCTACATTTAGAACTGTAGGTGCTCCGTTGTGAGTTATGTCATTTATTAGTACATCAACTCATCAGATTCATTCAGCAGATGCCAGATAATGGACACTACAGTAAAGTGTACATTAATGGTATCTGTGTAGTACAGTGGTCAGGGAACTGAATTTGTAACAGTAAGCTTTCAGGGCGCGATTTGCAGCTGAGCCAGCTCTGTTTTAATATTCAACAAGGTGCTTAACTTGAGCTGCTACCGGAAGACATACGGTATAAATATATTGCTTGTAAAGATGAGTGGGCAAGAGTTTGTGCTAAATGCTGAACAGTAGAGTTATTCTGTTCCCAGTACTATGAGGAAGATAAATGAACAGCAGCACACACACAAAAATAGACTGAAAATATGAGGGTCATTGTAAAGCACGGGATCCGTTTAAAATAATCACATGATAGTTGTAGTGTATTGGGCCGCTTAAAACCCCTTTGAGCAGATATAGACGCCGGCGTCCGTCAATTACAAAATTGAATTAAATAATTCTGTAATTGGATTTCCAAATGTCTTGCTTCACTCGAATAATTTTTCAGTCTCTCTGACACAGATACTGAGTTATAAAGCCTAAATATGTTCATGCATAACAGGAAAAAATTGGCATTATTTGTACTCTGTGTAAAGGGGTTAAACAAGTGACAGAGGTGGTATTGCATTAAAGCACAATAACAGTGACGAAATTCACAAATTTCACTGATAATCAGAAACTTGACAGGGTGAAGAATTCCTGGTTTTTAGGCAGAGAAATTGGGTAGAAAAATCTGGGTGGGCAAAACACAGGATCTGTCAGTTTTTTCAAAGATTTCAGGACTTAATGCTGGCAAAATGTGAGGCGAATGCTGCCCTAATAGCTGTATCTGGCTCCACCAGAGGCGCCTCGCGGCCAGGACACGAGTAACCGTTTGGCGGGCGGTGTGGAGGTTTGGCAGCGGTGTGCGTTTTGACAATGGGCTTGCGGATAAATGGATAGGGGTCAGAATTAATGTTCTCTGGTGACCTGCGCCAGACGCTCAGACCCGATGCCAGGACTGCGGGTCGCGAGAGGGTTGTGTGCAGACGCGAGGCGAATATTTCGATGGGATGCGGGGAGGGAGAGGGGCAGCATTCCAGAAATCGTTCACCGGGAGGCCGAGCGGCGCGAGCAGTCCAGACGACAGCGCAGTGGGGATTGTTTCCTCCATAAATGTGCTGGTGCTCGTACAGAGAGAACAGTGGCGGAGCAGCACCATGGCAGTCCTTTCTTTGTGACAACAAGCACAGAGCTGATTTGATTCACCATTTCAATTGCTCATTCCTTCAGTATGTTATATTACCTTAGTTGTGCAAAGTAGGAGATTGGTCTTTCACTGCACACACCGTCTAGACCTGAAAACCTCGATATAGTGAGGCCTTGTAGTTGTACTAGACGTGGGTAACATGTCTAGAGCTCACACGGGAAGCCCTAAGGCACTATGGGTATTGCCTTACTGAACCCAGTCCCCATGTTGTACTGTTGATATGGCAATAAATTACAAACACACACACACACACACACACATGCAAACGCACAGATAGGAAAGATAAGTTGATGATTAGAATTCATGCGACAAACTCACATGCTATTATCTGAATTAATTATCCAATCCAGATTTTTTCTAGAAGTTAACATGCTCCTCTCCCTCCCTCTGTTTTTAGCTGGTGAGAATCAAATTGGGAAAATTTATTGTTAACTGTCATAGCTGTAAAATAGACTGTACCATTCTGGTAACGTCATTGCTAGCGCAACTTAATAATGCCGGGTCCCAAGCAACAAAACAATGTGAGCTCACAGTTTTCTCCCTTTAGAGGCATTTCAACAATGATCGTCCATCATTAATATCATTTATACTTTCTTTCTAGTCCCCCACCACCAGGTAGGTTGAGGGACTATTGATTTTGGCCAGGTCCGTCCGTGCGACCATCCGGATACATTACTTTGAGACTTTATGCAGAAACCTTACAATTTTACACTGACTTTATAATCTTTATCAAAGCTTCAAATCTGTGACCTGTTTTGAGACCTCAGAGACATGCCCTTTCAGCGATGAACTCCATCACTGTTTTATGTTTCCAGAGCATATCTCTAAATAGCTTACTCTCGCTGGCCTCTGGTCATGCCCTCTGAATGTTTTGCTGACCTGTGACCTTTAACTTTTTTCCCATGAACCTGACCTTTTCCTACAGTTTTCAACTTTCTGAAAAATCATTCAATCTTTTAATGCGATGGATCAAAACCTAATAAGTTTAGGTAAAGTATACAAATGCAAGTATTAAAATTGACCGACAACCTCTACAGCATATTTTATGTGACCTTCGACCTGTGACCTTAACTTCGTTTTCGGAGAACATGTCCCAAACTATTTGCAGTGGCCTTTCAAAATCGCATTTTAGTACCCCGCCATCTGACAGGAAGGTCGGGAGACTGTTGATTTAGGCCTTGTTCATCCGTCCATCTGTCCAACGGCCCGTCTGTCCATCTGTCCATGCGTGCTCCCTCTGGCAGAGGGATTTTTGCGGTCTCTGACTGGCTGGTTTGTTTCAGTTCTCCTTTAATCAATCACTCCACTTTTAGCTCACGCTCTTTCCCAGAGCCAATCACGACGCGAGAGAAGCTCAGGTGCAGCCTTTAGCAGTGCAGGAGAATCACAATATAGTAGAAACACAAGTGCAGCCGATCAATACGTCAAAGTAACACCAGTATATTCACCTGACTGGTAAAAGCAATAATGCCTGACCTGGTTGACTGCATTCCCTGAAAAAGCAAGTAAAGATACAACATCACAAAAAAAAAAAAAGGCAAGTAAGTTACCTACAAGTTAAGGACAGCCTGTTCAATATAAATTCTGAACACATACAGACAGCATACATATTGAGCTCATTTCAGCCCATTAAAAAAAATTTCATGATGACCTAAATTAGCTTGAAAAGAGTAAAAGCTATGGGGTGGGGATGAGGAGGGAACCAAAACAGAGTCAGAAAAGGAAGATATTCAGACGCCTTCAGCAGAGCTAATGCTTATAATGGTTCTGCTGCCCTAACCAATCAGGGATGTTTATTCCTGTACTGTGTGGCCATTAATGATGCATGTTCTAATGAGGATGAGCATGCATGCAGAGAGTGGAAAACTAGTCCTGTCAGGATGGGTGACCATGTTAGGATAAAAAAACAAAAAAAAAAAGATTGAAAAGGAGGACCTGGCAGTTGGGTATTATGAATGTAATGCTTCACTATTTCAATATTACAGGATCTATGGAAAGAGCAAAACCTCACCAGACATGTTTCTGCTCTGTAAAACATTTTAAGCTGGTTGTAGTCAGAAACGAAAGTACACCAGCTGCCTTAAAAATGTGAATTGACTCAAGGCAACGTGAGTTCTCTCAATTTGAAGACAAGCTTTGTTTCAACTCAAAATTATTCAAGACAGTGAATAACTATAAGTTTAACTTTTGAAAACTGATGAACTTTAGTTCAATATCAAAACACGTCATGACACGTAGAGTGAAAGGGAAGAAGTAAGTTCTCATAACTTAATGGGACTATCATGTTTAATTCAATGATCCAGCCCAGCCTTATTTCTATCGTAGAATGAGTGTAGGGTTCTGTGACTAATAAGAGATAAGGGGATCTGCTCTTTCCAATGCCCTGCTGGCAAGTCCTGAGGTTTTAAACTTTACACAACGCGCAACAGGAAGCAGGTGAAGTGAGATGAGGGTTATGACACGAGCACAAGCGCCTTCCCTGAAAACAAAGCTTACAGCCTCAGATATTTGCAGAAAGGACCTACACTGCCAGCGCTGTGAATATATATGGCTTGAAAAAGAAAGGTCGGCTGGACTTACCCCTGAAGACTGCAGAAGTAGAACAGCTCTACCAAAGAGGGGGTATTTAGAATACATTCAAACACAAAATAAAGCAGCCATTATATCCATACTTATCACACTGCAGCCCACAGGTTGAGCTGCGCTGTCACTGTACTGTACAACACACATCAAAAGAAAATGAAGAACTTCCTGATCTTTGAAGAAAAATAAGGTCTGGAAAATTCTGCCAACTATCAGCCTCCCTCTCTGAGCGAATAAGTGCATGTACCTCCTGGCACAGTCGAGTCACCTACAGTTCCACTCCAAATCATTCAAGTTCATCAGTCTTCAGTCCTGCGGTGCCACAGTCTATGCTGGTGTTTGTCATCAGCAGTCAATTTCAGGCTTGGAAACAAGATGTATGGACTCCTGAGCCAACTAATTACCGACGCAATTAAGTGCAGGAACACATCAAAATCTAGCAGACGCAGCGGCCCACCAGGATTTCGGGTTGAGCTGGCCGTCAAACCAGGTCGTTTGCCAGTTCCGCACGGGCTTGTTTTAATCTTCATGTGAACCCATAAAAAGCCTGCCATTCCCAAGCACTCCACTCTGTTTACTTCACCTGTGTCTAAATGGATGTGTTCTAAAATTAGCCAGAATGGTTTTGATGCAAGGGATCCAAACACAAGCGCAAAACCCATTCCCCCACCTGGGAAAATGTGCCGATGCCCCATTTAACAAACGGAATGCACAAAAACAGCCCATATTGGTGAGATGCATTCTCCCGTATGATAATACAAAGCTACCTCAGGTCAGGCTACATAAATTTAGTTCACAACATAATGCCTGCTCTGGGCCACTCAAAGTACACATACTGCAGTTTAGCAAATCACATAACCCAGGTACTTTCGTAGACATGTCCGCAGATGATGCTCACAATCAGATTGCACACAATAACACTCAAAATTCCCATTCTCAAGCGAGCGTGTTTTTTTTTTTTTTTTTGTAAAATTCTCAGCCAATAAGAGAAAAGACAGCATACACTACAACCTCAATTCCACAAGAATTGGGACAGTATATGCCATGCAAATAAAAATAATTTAGTGATGAGTTAATTCTCATTTGTGTACACTCAGAAGTGGAAAATCCAGGTTCAGAAAGTAGTCATCTTCCCCAGAATTCTTTTCCAGCCACTTGGATTCTTTCACCACAGGTGACACTAATCACCAGAATGAGTTGGAAGAAAAATGTGGCTGGATTTTTACTTTCTGACCCCCAGAGTTTACACCTCTGCCTGTGTTTAGTTATAAACAGCTAAAAGAAGAAATAACTGAAGTTTCAACTGATCAATTGTATTGGTTTTTGTCAGTATTTCAAATTTGATTCCTGCAACACATTCCCAAGCAATTGAAATGGGGGGATGGAAAGACTGGAAAAGCTGTGGAAAAGTTTGGAACATTCCACAGATAAACAGATGAATTAATAATATGTGATTAAATAATGATTGATCATAAAATGAGGAGTCATAAAAGGCAAGACCATTTACCTGCATGATGGTTTGAAGTTTGCAATTTTGCCAAGTGACAGTTTACAGACACCATCTCTCAATGTGTGATTGCATGGAATCTAGAGATCTCACCATTGACAGTCCATAAAAAGTTTTTAGGCTCAGAGAATGCAGAGAAATGGGAGTGCTCTTCATGCATTGAAGATGAGACAAATGCCAATATTGGATGAGTGTGACCTTCCAGTACTCAAACAGCACTGCAGTAGGAATCAGGATGTTTCTGGAATGGACATAGCCACATGGGCTTGTAAATACAGCTGGAGAACTGTGTCAGTGAACAAAGTTTGTTGAGGCATCATCAAATCCTCCTCTACACAAAGAAAAAGCCATATATCAACACCATCACAAAGCACCTCTCACTTCTCTGGGCTCAAGGTCATTTGAAATGAATTGACGGGGATGTGGGAAGCAGTGCTGATTTCTTAACAAGTTCATTTTTCAAATTGTTTTTGGAAGGGTTATCCAAAGACTATTCGAAGGACTATCCTAACTGTTATCAATGGCATGCTAAAAAGCCAGGGCTATCATAGTCATGGTCTGAGGCTGCATGAGTGCGCTCAACCTGGGCAACTTGCACATCTTTGAACGAAGAACTGAGGCAGAAGGGTGTACATGCATTTATGCCTGCCAAATATAGTCTTTTTCAGGGATTCCCGGCTCGTTCCACAACTCTGCACGTATTACAACAGCATGGCTTTGTAGACGCAGGGCGGGTATTGCTCAGACCTGTCTCCCCCTGATAATGTGTGACGGATTATGAAACACATAATATGATGACAGAGACCCGGTCTGTTGAACAGGTTCTGAAGCCCAAGTGTCCTCAGGTCCAAAACAAATAAGAGGAGAGCTGATGTTACGCAGTGGTGAACAGGCGTCTGTCCCAACTTCATTGAACCGTATTGCAGAAATCACATTACAAAATAGCCGTTATTTTCCAAAAAAAGACAAGCTGAATATTGTTTACTTTGTCCTTGTACTCATTTCAGTTGAACACAGGTTAAAAGCGATTCACAAGTAACTGCTTCCTGTTATTATTTACATTATACGCATTTCCCCAATTCTTTTGGAATTAAGGTTGTATAATTGTGCGCTACTACCACCGCCATAAACCTTAGTAGATTATTAGTAGCAATGACAATGCTGTCACAATAATTATCAAAAATTAAAAAAAAAAAAAAAAAAATAGGAACTATCAAGCTCATGGCTAAGTATATGTGTTCATGTACCACTTTTTTACTTTGAGACAAACAAATTAATCAACAATAAAAAAGTATTGCAAAAGAGTAATGGGAACAAATTATATTACTACATTATACTACTGCCACCATCACAAACACTGGTCATAGCAATGATAATGATCCTGGCCATTGCAGCCATTATCAAGAATGTGCTAAAAATGGAGTACATTTATGTGAAAATTGTCTTATCTAGGTACATCTCACATTTTTCCAGCAGAGACACATTAATCAACAATAATGTCACTCTGTATCTAAATTATGCGATCCAAAATGCTGTTTCCAGACAAGTTGTAATACAGACTAGTCAGTCTATGAAGGTATAACATGGATACACGATCCTGTGTTCAGTGTGAATATGCACCTGTCAGAACTGGAGGGCAGGTAGACCTGAGGAGACCTGAGAATCTGGTGTGAGAATTAGACCAATGAGGATGAACTCTCAGGGATTGACATAGCGTGGCACAACAAAAAAGACTGCCTAACTATGGCTAATGTTTTTCTTTTATCACTCAAGCACAAAATTAGATTTTAAATTATGGTTTGCTTTGCAAGTGAAATTTTATCAGCCCACTGGCAAATTTTGAAATTAGGTAAATGAGTGAGCAATGCAATAATTTTTTCTTGTTAGATTTCAAGTGTAAATATAAGACAAAAACACTTGCTGGTATCTGTTACTATTTTAAAATCATGGCTAACAAACTGTTGCATTCTGCGAACACGACGGCACCAAACTCATGTTTTCTTTTAATTTTGCTGTGCTGATATGGCATACAGAATGCAGCCACAATCATTCACAGAATCTAACAAGCTATAACCTGAATGTAAATGAGGTGTTAACCTTATTTGTTGTATTTTTTCTCATGGTTTTGAAATACATGTACAGGCTTATGAGGCCCATGTGAATTGCACTGAGTGGTGTCTTCACAGGTCGGCATGTTACAGGCATCGGACTGACTAACAAACTGATTGATTGATTTGCTGACTGATTGATTTTGTAAATTAAAATGCAAATCCACGAGGGAGACTGGATCACTGAAAATGAAGATGCCAGGGACGTATCCGTTTCGCACAAACAGATGAAGCTAATCATCTAATTCATGAGGAACAACGATTTTACAAACAGAATACCAATGAGGCAATTCCATCCAATCATCTCGCAAAATGAGTTTTGGCACCTCGTTACTTAATGAATTGATTGTAACAAACACAAATACATATACACACAAATTTTAGAAACTTTCAACTCCACCTTATCTGGATCATAACCAAAATATACCCTCAATTTTTGAAATCATCACTACTTGTTCATTTTCACAGAATAGCTAAATCTTTGTAATTAGGCATACAGAATCCAGGGTGTGATGGACACTTCAGAACACGTTTCTTCAGGGATGGCTTTTGTCTACTGTTATTACAGTAAGATGGCAGAAACAGATTTTTATTAGAGGGTCATTAAATTTCCATTTTCTGGTCCTGAAAGCCAAAGAAAGAACAACACAAGAAAGACTTTTTTTGTGTTTTATCAGATGCAAAATTTGCCAAGATTATTTCGCGGTTCCTTCAAATGGGCTCAGAAAATTGACTGAACAACAGAAAAGAAATAAAGGCTGTTTTGAAGGAGGCAGTGATCTGAGTCAGACCTAACTTGAACATCAGGCCGTAACAACAAAAACAACAAAAACAATTGTTGACATTGGTTTCCGTGGCATCGCATCTCAAGGATAATCAATGAGATCCGCCCACATCTCCTGTCTAACAAGCATCAGCTGCTTTTCTCTGAATCTGCACTAAAACTCAGAACTCAGACAAAAACAGGAATCCGAATGTGCCCACGTCCAAGCAATCCAAGGAGCTTCTTAGCCTGTGTATAGCAGGCATGCTAACTAAAGTGACGCAAAATAACATTGAATCATATCAGCAAGATTCTGCAGTGGTCTACACACAGCTATATAAAGACAGAAGAGGCAAAGTGACGTTTATAAAGTTGAATTACTCCCCACTATTTGACTCGATAGTCACCAAATTAGTGCAATTCAGCCCGGAGGTGGAACTAATTGGTGGAATCAGCTTGCTGGAGTCATGGGTCAAAGATTCATACGCAGGACTTTCACTTCCTGACCCAGGGACCTCTCGACTCCGGATACAGGCAACTTAACCACTTTTCACTGTCTTTATCGAAGCATGTGTTTCAGTTACCACATATATACATGGCTTTGATGGAATAAGAGGTACCAGAACTTCTTTGTGATATAAGGAATTTTTGCTCAGGAGCCAGCATGACATTCTGCACTGTGGCTATAATGAGGGAAGTAGATGTCACTGAGTATTCAGCTCTTATTGCTTCTGGGCAGGGGAGAGAAAGACACCAGCTGGAGATTAAAGTACATTTAGGAAATGCATATTTTATTAAGAACGGTTCTATTTATAATGAAAAGTGCAATAAAACGGACATATTAGGCCCCATTAAAAATGGAGCTTTATCACGTCATTATAGCGACTCCTCTGATGAATCGTGGTACTGCAGGCTGCCTGCTGTTCTATTGGTTGGTCGCTCCCATTCATTGCAATGGCTGCTGAAGAATAATGCCAGATCAAACCTGCGGTAAACTTTGGGCCCTCAGAAATGTCCAGGTGCCTGACCGCACACAGAAAGTTCTTAGTTTGGCCCCAAGTGTTGTGCCATGAGAGATTCAGGGCAGATGTTAGATCCTTGTGCAAGGTCTTTAACCCCCAGTTTCTCCAAGGGGACTGACCAATGTTCTGTACCATGAACTGTGATTTGTTCTGGGTAATAGCATTGGCTCAGTAACTGCAATATAATGTACAGAAATTGTGTGCTGATTATGCTGTATATTACAGACTCATGAATAGTACACAGAGACATCCTCAATCAGTCACTGCTGCTCAGAAAAACACACAAGCACACACACACGCACACCTACACGTGCAAACACACACACACACACACACACACACACACAGACACATAACACACAGATGAGCGCTCATACACACAAACACACACACACACACACACACATAACACACAGATGCGCGCTCAAATACGCACAAACACACACACGCACACACACAAACACACACAAACACACAAACACATAACCAATGCTTTTAACAAATTAGACTAATTCACTGTTTCCAAGGACCATCTACTCGACTGAAGACAGACTACAGAGCATCTTCAGCTGCACAACACAATGCTGATGAGAGTGCAATTCCGGGCGCACTGTAGCTGCTTTTGTTCAACATTTCTAATGACTAAATCCCCTATGATTCCAAGCACCAAACACATCTGAAGCTCATCTTAGACTCAAACTGTGCACACAGCTTTTCTCTGTCTGACTCAAGGTCAGACATGTTGGCCAGACTCGCTTTATGTTGAGTTTCTCAACAAAAACAAACCTTGGAAATGGAATTTTCATTAAGCATACCAAAATGTTGTCGGCGTTCAACAGGAAAACTGAACAGGGTTTTTTTTTTTTTTTTTTAACCCCCTAAGGGGTGAGGGGTGGATCCCCCAAGGCTTGCACAGAGAATATCTTGAATGTGACTGGTGAAATTTTCTGCCACTCAGCAACAATGAATTAATTACAGAGCCCTTCCAAACAGGGGCAGGGCTAGCATATCGCTACATTATGATAATGAGCAGTTTTGATTGGCTGCCAGGGAAGAAGACCTTTTGCCCTGTATGATTACAGAGACCGAAGCCATTTGAGGTCACCAACTGTAAACTGGAGCCAATTTTGAAGTTGTACGTCATTGTTTTGCATTTGGTGATTTATCAATGGCTTACACGCTTATAATGGAAAGGCAGAGCATTGTTTGGAGCTGCAGTGGGGGGTTCTTTGTGTATCAGGAGTGTAACTCCAGCCTGGTGTTGAGCTTCATCAGAGAAGAGCTTTGGTTTTTCAGCACTTCCTGCGGACAGAAGGCTCCTCCGACTGAGCGCGCTCCCTCCTCTCTCCTGTTCTGCTTGTCGCCGGGCTTCAGCAGGTCGTGGGCAGGCTTTGAGTGGGCCGACCGCGAGCGTCACAGATGCGTTTTCCTCGATTAACGTCGCGGCGTGAGAGTGGAAGTGCTTCGGAGGCGAATCCGTCGGGGACGGAGGCACGGAGGGCGAGAAAACGATTCGCCTCGTCTCAGGGGCGCCTGGGGGGGCGGAAAGATATGACACAGGTGGAGAGGAGCCGTGGCTCTCGCCCTCTTCCATCTTTCGCTTTTTATCTCTCTTTCCACCATCCCTTGCTTCCCTCTGTCCCCGTAGTGGGTCACGTCGCTAAGCAGGATCATGCACGGCGGCGACGAGCGGGAACTTTATGACCACGCAACGGGGGCCTCTGTAACACCCAGCTGTCCTGCTGTAAGGCCCACACTGTGTTTACCGATCTTCCATTGGTTAAATATCTCGCTTTTAAATGCCAGGGAGTGAGGAGAGGGGAACACGGATTGTAACGCGAGCGCGACAAGCTCGCAGCTCTTGTTCCTGCTTCTGATGTCTCCTACAGTGATGTAAATGTCATTTTTAAAATGCTGTAAAAACCTGCGGCCGATGCCGAAACCTCTTGGAGCAGAACATCAATGGTGGCACAACTGAAAAGGGTCCCGACTACCGCCGACTCACGCTAACCACACACGCTAACCACACACAGGCTCAGTTCTGCACTGCTCTGACTGGGAGGGGGCTGGATTTCAAATGGATATTCAAATGACTGTGCTATAATACAGTCAACACACTATTTTCCTTGTTAAAGGGTCAGACTACTACATGTGTAATATCACAAGTCTATATATCTGGCAACATAGGGGAGAATGGGGTCCAATGAGCCATGGGAACCTATGAGCCATTTCACATATTTGTAATTAATATATGTCAGAGCTGCTTTAAATAGACAAAATAGTGATATGGGTCACTCCATACTAAACAGTACAATTCACTGTGTTGTATAAGAATGGTCAATAAAATTTTTTCTATGACAATTAAATTATTTGCATTGTTCATATTTATTCACTCACGGATTTAAGATATAAATAAGAAAAAAAAAACAGAGTCATCAGTCCAACAACACTACAGAAAAAGTGGTGTCCTGATGTCAGCCAAGGCATTGTGAAAGCCATATTTTGTTACAAAATTTGGCAGCCAACTTCATGAAATGCTCATGACATGTCTGTTGATACTTTGAAACAAAGTAAAATGAAATATTGCAGAGAAATACCCATAATAACGGTTTCAATTGTCTGCACATTACCGGGACTCGTCTGATCAGAAATGCAATTTGAAATGACTGTCGTGGGCGTAACCAGTCGCGTCCTCAGGCATTACGTCCAGACCTGTGGGTTAATTTGCATAATGCATGCAAATGGCGTAAAGATGACCTCGGCAAACTAAGGTACTCACTTCCTGCATCAAAATTTCACAAGGCGTCACACAATCATGTATATACCATGCTTTAAAAAATAATGATTGAAAAAAGAAAAATTTTCCGTTTCCTAATATCCTGTTACGACCATAACAACATCAAGAAATATGCGTAGATCGTGTCCTGTGCATCGACTGTATAAAAAGACGGACGCAGCACCCGGATCTAAAAAGTGAGGCCGCTGCGGAAATCTCAAAAAATTTGCATTATATTTAATGGCCAGCAGATGGCGACGTCAGTGGTTGCAGAAAGAAGTTCAATGCTACTGAAGTCTATGAGAAAATGACCCTACTTTGCCACCTGATTTATTATTTCATTCTTATTCTTTGAAATGCCTTCTTGTGAATAAAATAATATATTCCTTTGGTGATTTAGAGCAACAGGTAACCAGTTAAAAAATTTTAACAATGCTTTGTACTGAAGCCAGGTGAACGAAATACAAACATTGAGGACAACAGACATGAAAAACATTGACTGGCCGTAACTGTCCATAAATGTTACTGATAGACTGAGGCCATTTATCATACAAAAGAATTGACTTTGAAATGTATCTGATTCTCAGGAATTCAATATCTGTTTTGTGTCCTCGTTACACCCACAACGCCTGCCATCTTAGTACATTATGGGGTCACTGAAATGAAGTGATCACTCGGTTTATCTTCTTGCTTGCTTATTTGTGATGCCCATGGATGGGGTTTCACCACTGCAATGAAAAACTTTGGAAATGGTGTATTTGAATTTTCATCACCATTGTAACACATTTGTACAGTTTAGTATGGAATGACCCATTGTTAGAAAAGGTCAGGTGGACACCAGATGCAGGATCCAAAGTGTTTACTGAAACATCAAACACTAAGGAGAAAATAAGCACACAAGCCAGAAACAAAACACCGTGCACAAGCACTGAACAAATGGGAGAAACTAAGGTACACTGCCCAAGGCAGGGGCAAACAGAAATACACACTCCAAGAGTGGTTAAACTAGAAAAACAAAAACTGAACCTAACTAAACTGACGGAAACACTAGGAGACTTAGACACAGGGCAGACAAGACGTGGGCGCAGCAAAACAAAAGGCTCGGGAATCATACAAAGGAAATTCTCGGGAAGGCACAGGAGCAGAGATTTCACAGTGTACAGCAAAGCCAATACAAAGTTCCGTCTGATGTCGCTTCTCACTTTGCCACAGATATAACCACGAGAGGAGGCGGGGACTCAGAATGCAATCTCGAACGGAACAGAAACACATGGGATTAATAAAACAAATTAACTAGGACCGGGTTGACAATCATGACTTGAGACAAGACGCTGAGACAATCAATCAAGATAGACAGTTTAGATTGAGGTAATCTAAACGTGATGAGTAAAAAGCACCACGAGAGAAGCAAAGGAAAGCACAGCTTTAAACGCAGTTAATCAGGGAAAGCTTAGGCAGGAATTACAAAAGCTAGAAACACTCGCACTCGCTAATGAGTTAATAAAGGTTAATACTACATGACGAAATATTTACAATCACCCTCAAATAAGAGCTGGTTAGTACGGGTTAGAAATTAACCTATCAGAGAACGCATTCACTCAGAGTTTAGCGAGACCCAGAATACAACGTTTCGGTCCAGAGACCTTCTTCAGGAACCTGAAGAAGGTCTCTGGACCGAAACGTTGTATCATAAAAAAGTTTTTTTGCAAGTTTGACAGTGTGCGGGTCCTTTGTTTGTTTTATAAATGACAATGTAAAATGTATCAGTTTCAACATTTGTAATGTTATCTATGTTCTATCGTAAATAACATATTGGCTCATGTGATCTGAAAGTCATTGCATCTTGATTTTATTCACAATTTACACTTCGTCCCAACTCTTTCGGAATTGGGGTTGTAAACAAATTCCCCTTTGCCCCTGTTGCAGCATTGGACAGAACGGGGTTAGGACACATGACAGACTGAAGAAAGAATGCGAGGATACCCCAGTCAACAATACAGCCACATACAGCCCATTAAGCTTACATAGCCTACATTAATAAAAATTCTTATCCATTGCAACAGTAGTTCTGCATGGAGTATTTCAACCATGGCTGTGACCGAAACCAGCTTAGACTAGGGCTGTTTTGGCTATTTGTTTCCTGGGAAATCATTTTAAAATGGCAGAGAAGATGCGCTGTTATGTAAAATACAAGTAAAATGCAAAGACAGAAATTCTTGGTGTTGGTCCAAAGAAGGCAGAGAAAGTGAGTTACTTGAACTGGGCACAAGACCCAGAGGAGCTTCCGGTACTGAAGCTCTAAATTGAGGCTAACAGTAGCTGCGACAGCATTGGTCATACTTAACTTAGGTTTAATGATTAGTTGGCTTAGTAAAAAGTATAACAGTATCTACCCACATTTAATTAGCAATCGTATAAAATGAAAGGGTTTAAATTGGCCAAATGTCTGACAGCTACTCAAAAAGTCTCGATGTGGCTCGTTCAGTGTGCAAGCTAACGTTAGATAGCAAGCAAGTCTAAATCCATCACCAGCAAAACTCACAATTTAACACTTAATCAAACAAAAATAACTGATCATAACTAGTTTGCGAAGATTCACAGATTTAACAACCGATTTTACACCAACTTACATTTAAGACTATTGATTTTAACTGTAAGATAATCTGGTCAGGAATGATATATGCTGGGAGAAGTTTTGTGTTATCTCCGAACTTCATTCTGTTAACAATTAACAAATCAGACATTACAGGGATGAACTGAACAAACCCAATTTCCGGATTCAAAATGTGCAAAACACTACAAACCAATTGGATGCGCAGAACTAAAATTTGGGTTGTGAATCCCACCCATCCATTTCTAGAATCAGCCCTGACTGGAGGTGAAATCCATCAGATTCTGCACCATGCAGGGGGTTGTTAAGCTTTGAAAATGCCGTTTGTTGAAATCATATCGATTGTGAGATGAAAAAAGGCAGTGTTCTGTTTCTTTTTATTTATTTATTTTAGCAGTCTTTAAACACAATGACGTGGCTGGAAGGAATGTTCTAGACAGAGTTGCTGGGAAAATATGTTTGGCTGTGATCGTCTTTGGCTGTTTGGCTGCTAGAACGCTTAGATATGCTGGTCTGGTTTTAGCCGAAGCATTTTAAGAATTTTAATGCAGCACCGTTATGTTGGACGAACGCAATGTTTCACGGTCAGCGTATGAGCATATGGTGGACTGGAATGAGAATAAAGAAGGGTTTTATTAATCTCAATAAATTTCTAACATTAAAGTGACAAGAGCAGGCGATGTTCCAAGGCCTTGTTATATAAGTTTCCTGTTGCTGCTCAGAAGAGAGAGTCATGCTTTGGCACATACATAGCTTAAAATGAAAGAGAGATTGCTTCAGGGCGATTGGGCCGTGAACCGGGCTGCTGAAAATGCCTGCTTTGTTGTTGGGTGAAAAATGGCTGTTGTTCGAAAAGAGGGATATGCGTGACTGCCAGAGCATTCTCACGACGCCTGCTCTGCATGCTGACAACAATACCTAATAATAATGCCTCAAACACAGCCTGTTCTGAAATTTAATTAATACACATTTACTGAAAATGCTCTACCAGCCACAGCCTAAGCTGATAATTACATAAGGAGTCCCCATCTCTACATTAACAGTATAGTTTGTAAGATCTATAGCATTCGGCCTGAGGGAAATAGCTTTCCTGAACCCAAAATGACAGAGATCTACTCCCAAAAAACCGTAAAGGCAGTTTCAGTGGTACCATCTATTAAGGTCAATGTTTCATGGTAGTTTGCAATTACAGCTCATTGTACATATTGACAGATGAGGCTGTCGAGTTTTTTCCTTCTTTTTATAACATTACATCACATAACATAAGCATTTCAAAGATTCTGTTGTCCGGGACAATATACAAATACATTGTAAGTAGCTCATGCTTCCATTTGAGAAAATACCAAACAAAACTGTGTCTTTTCCTGCAGGACAGCCTCACTTTCAATGCACTGAAAATATTCTTGCTGAATTTTCAGAGCTGCAGAAACATGGAATGACTGCTCAATCTGTATTACTGTCTTGAAGAACTGAATACGTATCTATGAACTGAATATCAACGTAAAGAATGAACAAGAGAAAAATGAAAAAAAAAACATCCAGATGGTGATGAGATTTTAAACAGCAAAGTGAGATGTTATATTAAACAGCAGGGCCATGATAACGGTGCACGTAAGTGTATTACCATTATCCACATTACATTTTATTTCACTTCAGTAACTTCGCCTATGCTATTTACCAGAACAATCTGCAGAATTGCAGGAAATCAGGACAATATTCTGAGTATAAAAGCATGATTTAGCCAAGAAGGCAGAGAAGGCCCATCTATAATCAGTCAGTGATTAGCTCTGCGGAACACAAGTAAAACACAACTGCAGACCAAGTGCATTATATGAGCAATAATCTACTATTCTGGTCCAAAACAACACTCAAAATGCTCTCTTGGCTTGTGTATGTCTTTGAAATTGTGGGTGATATACTCTATTTTTTGGGCTGATAAAATTATACTTTGGGTTTTTGACATGTTAGAGAGTGGTGTCATCTGTATCTATTCGTGAAGGACGTGAGGCTGTCACTGGGGTGTCAGTGAGAACTACAGGGCACTCCCTAGCTGACACGTCTTGCACTGGTAACAAAATGGACGCCCACCATTACGACCAGCAGAACTGGCTCATGTAATTGGATGGCATAGGTCCAGGTTGGGGTTCACAGGTAGAAAATGGCCTCCCCCAGTCTGCAACCTCCTCTGGTCCCCAGTCCCAAACCCCTTTTCTCTTGTCCCTGGGCTGTTGCTTTGGGCCTTCAATGGTCTTACCGCCAGAAATCATTTCTATGGCAGTTTCATTTACCCAGATCATTTCCTTCTGGTAGAAGCAATGATGGAACGCAAAGACCTCTCTGTTTGACTCTTTGATTATATGAGGTTTCAGAATTTGTTTGCATCATTAAACTCCCGGACAAATTTTGCTATAAATTAGAATGACCTTTCGTGACGATGTATGTTAAGCAACATACCAATGACAATAAAAAAAATAAAACTATTAATCAGTATAATGGCTTTCTGTCAGGACGGGTTAAATTATTGTGTGATCTTTTATCCTTGTTTATCTTGCGGGAAGCTTAAATGTGATTGGCTCTCTTTGATGCCTCTCTTTGATTTTTTTCCCCCTCTTCTTGCAGCTTCATTTGATCGATGTATCCGGTCAGTCCATGAAAGCAATGCCAGATAACCTTTGATGCTACAGACCTAAATAAACAAGTCACATTTGCTCGCTCAAAAAAAAAAAGAAGAAAAAAATCATAGGCAATTGTTCACAGTCACACAGCCTGCCTTTTGAATTTCGTTTCGAAAGAACCTCAGATGCAATTAGTTGGACACGAGCCTGCATCAGACTGCAGCCCATCCATTAAGCACAGCGGCCATTGATTTCCTTGGTGACTTTCCAGCCACAAGAGTGTCATCAACACGTATATAGACGCTGTAAACATAGTGTGGCTTTCAGTGCTACACTAGCAAATAACTTGGTTGCAGGCAATGCACTGTGTGGCAGTAAACTTGCAGGAATTCAGATATATTGGATGCAAAGAAAAGGAAGTGGCCAGAGCTAAAAGTACTGACAGTGAATATAACGCAAAATGTTTTTTCCTGTTTTTTGGTTGTTTAAAAGATGCAATTTAAAAAAAAACTTCTTTAGAAATGATGAAAAAATAATTTTTAGTCACTTTCTGCCACCCAATATACACTGATCTTCTCACTAAAATCCTCCCAGTGACTGGGTCTGAGAGAGCCTAACTCATGGCGTAAGCGTAATTGATTGCACTCCCAGTGTGGTTCAGCATTGAGTCATTTCACTGACATTTTTTCGTCGAAATCAACACGGTGCCGCTGCACATTGACCCATTTTGCCCTCAAAAGTGGGATCTGAGGGAAACACAAGCATCGATACACCCGGTGTGTGAAACGTATTCATACAGCTCTGCTTGTTCGGTGCTCAAGCCACCCAATATCGGCCTCTTTTCTTCACTGCCTTCCATTTGCTTCCTGCCTTGTTTTGTTGTGAGTCAAATCAACTGACCTCACAAGAGTAAATCACGTGAGGTGTGTCCTTGCAACATCTTCAAGTCAAAAAGGCAGTATGTTCGATCGCAAAAAAAAAAAAAAAAACAGGCTACATGAAATTTTAGAAGTCTTTCGATGTCAGAATGCTTTTCTACACATATAAAAGAACCAAAAACTGGCAAAAAAAAAAAAAAAAAAAAAATTGTCACACTCATTAAATCACATTTTCCCACTGAGATAAGAATGGGAAAATGCTTTTTATACTTACCCTAGCCCATTTTCTCAAAATTGACATTTTGTGAATAATATGCACCAGGGTCTTCAAACACGCAAAGAGACAATGAAAATGTCACTTAGCTGACAGTGTCACCCTTTATAGCGTTTGGCCACTAGCTAAGTAACATTGTCAGATATATCACATCTAGCATGCTGAATGAGGATGTGTTATTTCACCCTTTACAAAGCATGACATTTGCTTATGTGTCATTTATGAAGGCATTATAAAGCCTGTATAAAGCCTTTATGGGCAACACTTCATCTAAAGTGAGACCCTGAATATTGACAAAGTTACTGTTATTTTAGCAGTCTAATGTGGCATTTTGGAATTATTCAATATGTGCAGTGTATACTTTCTGGTTTAATTTGAGGGAATTTTAACGCAATTACAGCACTTTTTAAAATGCTTGCCCTTTTTAAGGGAAATAATTTATAATTTGAAAGTTGGCTGCTCAGCTGTTCCATGGCCAGGTGTGTGTTTTTGTATCATTAATTAATTCATAAATTAGCAAATTAAAAGGTCCTGAGTTCATTTCAAGCATTGTATTCACATTTGGATTCAGTTGCTGTTTGATCTTAGCTCGAAGTCCAAGCAGCTGTCTCTACCAGTGAAGTAAGCCATCATTTGGCTGAAAAATCAAAACAATCCCATCAAAGAAATGGCCAAAACATTAGGACATTGTAAGGGAAGAAAGACCACATACGTATAACAACCATGGTGGATGACAAACAAAGAAAAAAAAACCCCTTCACAACAGCTGCCCATGTCAATAACACCATCCAAAAAGACAGGTGTATTTGTGTTAAAGTCAACAATAAAGAGAAGACTTCACCAGAGTAAAACTGAAGGAACTAGATTGCACTCGGCCCTATATACTCCCTCAATGTGCCTTACAGATGGGCATGGCCAACCTTTGACCAACAAAAATTAGGTCAAAATCAGATCTATGACCTTGACATCAAACAGGCTTCTGGAGACACCCAATTAGCAGAAACTGTGAAATTTGAGGGCTGTCCCTACAATGGTTCAGCAGCTAGAGCAATAACAAGTGATAGGAAGATAAACAGACAGACAAACAGATGAACTGACAGATGGCATTGGGGATGACAATACCCCATGAGCAAGAATCGCTAAGGGGGTAAACACTGTAAGCTGTAACATTCAAATGCTGATGTACAATCACTACTGGTAACTCAATGTACTGGTACTGGTAACTCAAGTGATTAAGCAAACCCAGTGCTAGCACTATCGCATTGTGCTACTTTGGTATCATTATGAACAATAATGTAAGAACTGTTTCATTTGAATTCAGCGATGTTAGATGCAAGTTGTGTTCAGTATGTTTAATATTTAGGCATCACATCTGTCAATCATTGTAAATTGCTTAAATGGGAGACACGAGGGACGAGAAAGACTGCCTTTTAAGCCCAATATGATTTGTTTGGAAAAGTGGCTTTAATTAAGTGTTAATTCACTGATTTTTGTTCATGGAGTGACTGCCACAGCAGTGGATCAGGTTATAATGCTGCAATGCCCAGTTGTGCGCTATTGAGATTTTTTATTCATTCTAACTACTCATCTCACTGGCTAATTTCACTAGTTTCATCTTCTCTGTGGTTGAAATAGTGTTAATTAGTGAAATCTGCAGGTTTTGTACATTAGGACCTCCTGGGCTGCTGACAGGTCTTGAGTGACGCACTGGGACAGTGTATGAGACAACAGTACTGGGCATATTTACACACTGTAAAAAATTATACTTAGAAAGGAGAGTTAAACGGCTGCCTTTAAAATGTGAGTTAAATCAACTACATGCAAGAAAACACACCTTGAAGATGAGTTTTATTTCAACTTGCAATCAGTAAAGACAATGGGTATCTAAGTTTAACTCATTCCCTACAGAATACTTTTATATATAATTGTTGCTTTTGTACAGAATACTTTTCCCGAAAATTACACAATATAAAGTATTGAAATACAGGTGGGTGACCCATGACCGCGATCGTCAACTGATTTTGTGTTTTCATCAGACTGTGAATGGTCATCCACACCGCTGCCACCGGCTTACCGTAGGGAATGGTAGAATTTGCCGCGCCGTTGGCAGCGGCTTGCCGTAGGGAATGAGTTAACTTCTGAAAACATATAAACATGTGTTCAATATCTAAAATGTGTCCTGACAAGTGAATTTAGAGAGAGGAAATAAGTTCACATAACTTAATGGGGCTATAATTTTTTACACTGCGTCAACAGAGCTGTTTGTTTGCAGACAGCAGCTATCCATTAAAATACTTGACGAGAGAATAGCGGCTGGCTGTCGGCGGCCTTGTTTCTTCAGTGAACGAACATTAATCTGATCAATTTCATGTCTGAAATCAAATAAAGATAGTTGAAGTGGCCTCTTTTCATTTACCATAATGAGTGGTCTGAAAATGATGGTAAAGAAAAGCAGGAACTAGTACTGGCATATTCTAAATGGAAATAATGGTTGAGTGACAGGATAAAAGAAAAAAACCTGAATAAATGCTTGGACAAATATAATGAATGCAGGTGGTTCTGTTCATTTCCCTGGCACAGTTTGGGTCCACTTATCCTCTTAAAGGCAGAAGGGACACAGCAAATCAATGGAGAGTTATTCTGTATGATCACTATTATACAGTATCCTATGATGAAGCATTCCTACCATGATGGGAGTGGTCTCTTCCAGGATGATAATAACTCAAACCCCACAGGGCACAGGGGATCACTGAATGGATTTATGAGTATGAAAATGATCCGAAACATTGCTGCCACATTCACAGTCACCAGATTTCAGACCTGCTGAACCTATATGGCAGATTTTGGAGCAGTGTTTAAGACAGTGGTCTTCGTCACCATTATCAAAACACTAAATGCAGGAATACAGTTTCTCCCACAGGAAAGGTACTCTATCTCTCCCAGTGAAGTTTTACACTTGTACACTCTACGCTTTGGTGTGTTGAAACTGATCTGGCAGTCTGTGGAGGCCCAGCTCACAGGCAGTTTATGTTGATTTTTTTTTTTTTTTTAATTTGGCATCTCCAATCCCACCCGTATCTGGAATGCTCAATTCGAGAACTATGTACAAGGCTTGCTCGCATGCGACCCCATGTCGCCAACTTTGAGAGAGCGAAGATGGTTCGAAGCTCTCCTCCAAAGCACGCGCCTGTCACCTGCTGCATCTTTACACTCATTGGTCAAAACTTTCTCAAGTTCAGAACGAGGGCAGAGGATACCCGAATATGAGCAAGCTTAGAATCTCACTGACAAGCGCCCGGCTGGCTAACAAGCAACAAACAAAGCAACTATTTCTATTGTCCTCTCCTGGCAGTCCCTTCCCAATTTGTATTCCCTGCAGCACATTGTGCGTTGCTCTGAGAAAGCTGCCCACCACTGCCGACTGGTAAGACCAGGGATCAAACCCGCGCCATAGTGGTCACTACTGCTCCGCTATGCGGCGCCTTAACTGAGTGAGCTAACCTGGCAGCTTTTAATGTTGATTTTCCATTAATTTGTCACCTATCTGTAAATGTACATAATTTAAAAGGGAAAAAGTATGAGGAATATAATGATTTAGTCAAATTTGATTTTATATCTTGAGTAATTATCCATAGAAACGCTTGAAACAAACCCTGTCATCATGTGCATACGCTTCAGCCATGACAAATCGAGCCCTTATGTGGCGAGACGACACACACACACAGTGCCCTTAGAAATAAACGTTCAAAAAATTAAAAATGAAATTATTTTTTGCCGTTGAAAACCTATCATGTGGTGGTTAGTTCAAAAGAGCTCCCCTGCAGGAGCTCTTTTAAACAAGTCGCCACATGATAGGTTTTCAACAGCTTTGGATTTGATATCTTACATCATTGTGCAATGCTATTTGTCCTTAGCACTCTAAGAGTTAAAGGGAAGTAAACGAGGTGATCTGATTGGCAGGACTGAAACCAGACCCCCATCGCACCCACAGTTACGGTGGGACTCAGGTTGGAGGCACACAGTAGTGAAGTTAAAATCTCATGCCGGCGTCCGGCAGCTTCCTCAGCGGTGATTTGCCAGCCATTCCCCGGCAGTCCGTCCCTCTTCCCGAGTTGCCATGGAGACCAGGCAGGAGGGAAAAGGCACAAAGCGAAGCTGTATTCAGAGCAGGAGATGGGAGCACAGCACTGGAGGAAAGGTAATCTATCAGCACTATTACCTGAGGTGTGCTGTATTTTCAATGGGTCAGAGAGTAGAGCCCCACCATGTGTTCATTCTAACACACAGAAACAAAGTCAGCTGATTTCTCATTTCCAGGTAGGCTTTCTTCTGCTAGCTTGATTCTCCGTGAATCAACGATGGCAGAATGCACATAGTCAGGTATCCCCCGTTCCTTATTGTTCAAACTCGAAAACGAAGAAACCCTACATCTCTTTTCTCGGTTTTCCCGCCAAAGACGACATTAGGAGTAGATGGATTTTGTCCATAAGAAGAGATGATGGAGCAAGATTTATGATCATGAGATGTAGCTACCTAGTATTTGTGTGTGCAGCGCAATGCCAATCCTTTATCCCTGGAACAAAATACAGGAGAGACCTCTTTCTGAAACTGAATTATGCACCTGAATTAAGTTCAGGACCAGGCTGAAAACTGATCAGCTGGCCAAGAAAAATAAAACAAAAAACATAGCAGCATATGAGACGACCATTAAAATAATGGTCAAAGAAAAGGATTGGATAAACATTTATTAATTACTCATCAAATCATTGCAACTGTATGTTGAACCATAAGGAAATTGGAGGTTTGACTGAAGAAGAAGGTTTATTAGGTAAGAGGTCAGGAGTCTCCACATACAAGCACAGACTCAGCCCACTTTAAATGGACGAACAGAGCAAAGTACAAGAATGAAATGAAGACATTCCAATAAAAATACATGAGGCTCAATTGCATGGATTTTACTGTCTATTTTCCAGTGTGGGGGCGGAAATGCACTGGGGCGAAAAATTTATTCCATCGACTGATTTTTCTCACACTCGCCTATTTACAAAGCGTGCACACACACATACACACACACACACACACGGATGCAGACACAAACACACAAACACACACAAACACAAAACAAATTTTAAAAAAGGCCTAACCTTTCAAATCCTATTAATAGTCAATTATTAGTTAGTCAATGGAATGAGTGGAATGGAATGGACAATTCTGACTGGATGGCGGGTGTTCACGTCAAATCATAAGATCTGCAGGTAGTTCAGATAAAGCTTAGTCACTATTCTGAAGTTATATGCATCCTGGAGTTTTCTGTGCATTTTTAACAGTTATGAGTGACTAGTTTGCATTCAACTGAAGGACCCTTGTACGACCCTCATGAAACGCCATTGCAGTGCTGTATAGCTGAAAGTATGTCAAACAATCATTTTATGAACCCAAAAAAGAAATAGTTGAATTTAAAAAAGTATAAACAGTATGTATAGAAATGCAAGTTGTTTTGTGAGCCACAGTAACTTTACATTGAGATATTCACTGCTGTATGTGAACATTATGTGTATCAATGGTAAAATATCATTTGTTATATGTGACATTTTGAAAAGACTGTTTGTAAGCCGATTAACTGGAATCTTTTCCCTCAGATAGTTATCATGAGTGCATAATACAGAAATATTGTCAAAATTTAGGATTTAAACAGCTACGTATCTTTGTCAAAAGACAATGATATTACTGGAAGAAACCATGGAAAGGTTTTCATCAAAGAGTAGACATCCACTCTCCGTCATAGTGGCTGGTTCTCTGTCTCGGATTTAAAACCCTTTCTGCAAATAGCCTTGTCAGGGATTTTTTTTTTTTTTTTTTTTTTTGCTTGAGAGTGAGAGGAAAATATTAAAAATAAAAGATTTCATGCTTGCAAGACTTTTTGGGTTTAGGGTAATACAGGCCAGAGGAGTAAAATGGAAATGTTGGAGTGAGGAATATTTGTAACCTGCCTCAGGCTCAAGAGACATATTTTCAAACTTTACAATTTCACAGGAGAGGATAATATGTTACAAAATCCCTGTTACTGCATAATTGAAAGAGTCTCTTTCCTTAATATCATTAACCAAACAGATCAAAATGTTACAAAAATGCATGGCAATGTCAGGAGAAAACTTTTATCAAACTCTTGAAATCCAATTCTTTCAAAACTGGTTGATAAATGCAAAAATATTCAGCGTCAGCAATATTCAACGATATTCATAACGCTGAAATGACAGTTTTCTTGGATTGGCTTTTTAATTGCTTTGACTCTCTGTTCTTCAGTAGGTCTAGAAAAACTGAAAACAGTGTCTGTATTCATTCCACCACATTTGAATATTTTCCAAAACTGAGCGGGACGTGTCTCCCCCTGTCCCTCCGGGGATCTGTGTTCATGTTATCTGTAAATGAGAACCCTGACTCCAGCTCAGCTCTGGGGTGATACCATGAACAAACTCAGATTTTACCGATTGCTGGATAGGGTGCGAGCCTGCATTATAGACGATGCGTGAGGCTTGTGGGCATACAGTCGACAGACTGCCTCGAGCTCTCCGCGGCGGGGCTAGCACACGGCTAACGTGACAATGCTATCACCACGTCAGATCCGACCATTCTTTTCCAACTGTAATAGCACTGACAAGTTACCGCGGTGACCATCGCTGGTGAGGAGGGCACACGCTCCGATTGAATGCTTAAAGGCCCAGTGCCGCAGGGATGGCTGTGTTCAAAAGAAACGTCGTACAATCACTGCCACCGTGGGCGAGGCCGCGAGGAAAATTATGCATCAATTCAGCCTGTCACCCCAGCCTCATCTGGGCTCTCGTTCATTAGTGTGAGTGCTGAAGACTTCAATGTGTGTGCACCGACAGCAGGTATTTCAGAGAAAATTGTGAAATTCGTCATCAATAATGAAATGATGAATTCTACACTTTCGAGATCACCGTGCTGGAGTAGGACAAGGGTTTACAGGGGGAAACACCCTTCACCGGCCATACATGCTCAACCATCTCTCCTGAAAAGACCAGTGATAACAGATTATTATTATTATTATTATTATTATTATTATTATCAGTGTTTCACCAATTTCTAAATAAGTAATTGGATTGTGGAACATGCACATAAAATCAGAAAGGACAGAATTGAAAAGTCCATTTGCCCTCTAATTTTATTGAGCAATCGTTCCAACACAGTGCATGCAGTTTTTCTTGGCAAAACTCTTAAATTAATGCTAAATAAAATAAATGCCTCCAACCATACCTGGATAGATTTACTTCATCCTCATTTCTGTAGAGTATAGGGCCAAAATGTGGACAATACTGCCATTGTCCAAATACTAATGGACTTGAAAGTAAGTGGATCATGCCTGGGTGATATGGCCCATTATTGAGCTTTGAGTTTTATATGATTACAAACTCAAAATTGTAACTTTGGCTCAAATTTAAAAAGTAAAGCTTGGTGCCAGTTTTTGAAACAATGTGCTCATATCACACAGATGGTAACACTGCATTTAATTGTGCTGAATCCTGGGTAACATCACTGTAAGGACTGGAAGTGCTAGGTTAACCTGGTTAGAAAAGAGTTTCATTTTTATCTTTTTTGCCCCATATCCTTCATGTCAGCCCTGGCTCAGAGAGAGACTCTGCGTGAGTTTCCTTCATTTATGAAGGACATCTATCAGTTTATTATGAATTTACAAGAACTAAATTGAAACTAGAACTAATTTAAAACAAATCATTTTTTCCATTTATCCATTTTGGGTATTAACCCACCCATTACTGGTCTGCGTTGTTGAGGTTTAGTAGCCTATCCCAGCATGCAATGGGTGAGAGGCAGGAACATGCCCGTAAAAGTATACCAGTCCACACACATCATTCCACAAGGGGCAGGTCCTCATTACAGCTCCTTAAATCAACTTTAGTTTTGCGGTTTATTATGAGGTGTCTGGATATACACATCCCATTTTATCCATTCTTTAATGAATCAACCATGATGTATTCATTGTGACTGCCCTTTATGTATTCCCATTACACCCAAATATGGTGTTCTAAAGGAGGGTCGCATTTCCTTGCTCCGCATTACCTAATACTTTTTAATTGAGAATTTGTTTTCAGCGAGATAGAACTGAGCACTGGAGACAGAGCACTGACCTTTTTACATTATGAAGGTCCCTCCTGATTTGCATACATAAACTTACCTGGACATAATTAGTCGAGTGACCTTGAGTCTTCTGCAGAATAAATGGGACTAATTTGGCGTGCAGAGAGTAATGGACCGTACCGACAGGCTGTGAGGTTCGGAACCTACTGGAACATCATGCCTCTATTTACACTGCCACATCAATTGTCACTGTACAGTTAATCATAATTAATATTGTTTACCATAATTATGCCAACATGTAGCCCAGCAAAGAGGGACACTGCTGGGTAATATTGCGACTCTGGGTGATATGGAATCCCCTATAGGGATTTTGTTACCCCATCTCAGTTCAGTGAAATACTCAACCAGACCAGTGAGTGACACGGTCCTATTATTTTTGCTTCCATAACAAACTATGGGGGACTATGCATTAAATAGGCACTGACTCCGGTAAGCATTCCCCAGTACGGATGTTCAAACCATAGGTGACAGCGTTTACTTATCCGCTGTTATATTTCTAACCTAGTCTTCTGAGCCTGAAGCACACAGAGGCTGTCAATTTCTCAATACTTTTGCATTTAAATATATATTTAAGTAATCCAAGAGGAAATATTCTTGTCAAGGCTTATTAAGCCGACAAAAAAAGGCCCCATTGTACATTCTCGCAAAGGAAACATACCTATTCCCCACCGAGCATCAGCCAGAAATGGAAAAAAAGCAAACTCAAAAGAACAACACTATGAATATTTCATATCATATTAAGTTATTTACAGCCCTGTGACGACGCCTTAGGATGCTGACTGTTCCCCGTGGGTGACGGGAAGAGTCGCAAACTAAACTTGACTTGTTCATTCAGGAGATTAATTTGATTTTTTGCGGCACAGTCCCTCTCGCCATGACTCGACATAAGCATTTTTTCAAATTCTTATGCCCAGCTATGTCAGAGATGTGACATGCTTTTATTTTATTTTAAGAAAACTTGCGTGGTTCAACACAAGGTTTACTTATATGTACACTACAGGCCAAAATATTACAAACACCCTGCATTTTTCAGAATTTGGCTGGTTTTTGTCCTCTTTAAGTTAGTTTTGAGCAACAATGGCGCACAAAATGCCAAAGGGACACTTGTATTGACTAAAGATGTTGCTTGCTAACAACTGTACGTCTTGAAATTCAACTTGAGTTGCTGTGGTATGAATTTGACTGGGCAGTCAGAGAAGTGTCCTATAAAATTCAAAAGAGCTCATGAAGGAATCTCTTGAAAGCCTGGAATGAGTTACCAGGAAGTTCTCTCCTTAAACTGCAGGAAAGAATGCCTAGGATGTGCCAGGCTGTAATCAAGGCTAAGGGAGGGTACTTTGTAGAAAGTAAAATGAGAATCTCAAGCAGATAATTTTGCACATTTCTAGTTAAGATATGTGTTTCTGTGATTTTGTTGCTTTTTTTTTTTTTTTTGTAGCTGAAAATATACTTTAAGATAAGAAAAACCAACTAAATTCTGAAAAATGTAGGGTGTTCTTAATATTTTGGCCTGTAGAGTATGTTCTAAGTATTGAGGATGTTTTATTATGAAAGAGATGGTAATATTTAGGAAAAATAAAGAAAAGTTGTATGTCATTCAACGCTTGAGTATGACTGGAATTGCCGTGTGCAGAAGCCTTGCTCTAGAAACTGTTGTTTACTTAACTGCCATCACACGGCACTCAGACAATGCCTGTAGCTTCAGAAAAAAAAATAAAATAAAACACAAGGTAAATATAATTTTCCATGCATACATGTCATGATACACTGGCAGCCTCACTCGGCGACCTGGCCTTAGTCATAACAGCTCGCCCTCCCAAGCAATTTATCGACCTCTGTCATGGCAGGAAGGCTAATTGATATCATATCATGACACAGCCACTGTTCTGCCACTGACAGATGCATGCTTTCAACTTCGGATTGAAAACCATGGTGCTACATGTACTGAAATGACAAAATGTCTATTTTGAGGGAGAAACGGGTCTGAATATATAATTGATCCATAAAATCTGCTCACTGAAGACCCCAGTGCTAAGAGTACACAGGTCATAAAATGTCTATTTTGAGAAAATTGAGAGAATCGATGTAGATAACTATAAAAGACGCTGTCTCGTCCTTACCTCACTGTGTGAGAAAATGAGGCATAAGTACTTTTAGCGCAAGGCTCTTCAATTACTGCCAGCAAAAAAAAAAAAAACACACAAAAAAAAACCAGACATTTCTCCCTGCTTCAATGACCGATGTTCATTAGTCATCTAACCAATACTAAAAATGTTTGGTGCTTTGAGATTGTGGCTGCTTCAGCCAACTTGACCTTTGAACAAAACAGTGAATTGCACTAATCTGAAGTTACACTCTGACCTTCAGTCCAAGTAGTAGCCAAACAGCGAGGGAGCTATGCCTGATACTGGCAGCATGACAAAGCAGAGGGGAGACGGTATGCATGCTGTCCTTATCCCGCCTTATTCTGTGCAGCAGTGTAAACCAATGAGGGTGCACTGCCATATCACACCTTGTGTCACACCAAGGACGTTTCCACCATTCACAGTCTTCAAGTCTTGGCTGCGGCTTCATTAAAAATGTCGGGTGAGGTAATTGATTGGGGCTAATATAATGATGCAGACATGAAATCCCAAAATAGATTTACCCATATTGTGGCCCCCTAGGGTGCAGACATCTCTTTATTCTAATAATAATAATGACTTCATAACTGAATGCCTGTCTGCCACAGCCCTGTGAAGGAGGTGCGAACTGTGAATGTGTGAAAACATAACAGACCCTCTGTTTGTTTTTTTATCTTTTTTTTACTGAAACATGGTGGGTTTCAGATCTTTAAACTTCTTAGGCTTTCCAGGAAAATCCTTTTTCGCAAATCTTTTACCATATAAGACTTATTTTTTTAAAGAAAAGCTAGATGTTCTGTCACATAAAGCAGAGGACCATGCCGCAGAGTACAAAAGGTAATCTTGTAAGATTCTTTAACACAATCATTGTTGATATGGATCTCAGTTACCTTCCACAGGATCACCAGAGTCTATCCCATTGTTCAAGTTAATCCCTCCCGTATAATCCATCTGACTCCTTTCATTGCTTGCTCGCGGACCGAACCATCCCAGAACTGCACATCTATCCCCCGCAGTATGAAAACAGTACACAATCTGGGTTTGGGAAATTGAGCTGTCAAAAAAGTAATGTCCGCATATTAATTTTGGTTTCTAAGATTCAATTCTAGTTTCATTTTTTTTGGGTGAAGTCGATTGCCGCCACGAGAGTTAATCAGCCAATGAAATTCCCCAAATATTCTCCTAACGGTTCTGTCTGGAACAGGATGCACAAGCACACTCACAGTCACCCACACACACGCAGACACACACACACATGCACATGCTCACACACACACACACACACACACACACACACACACACACATGCGCGGACACGCAGACACACACACACGCACACACACGCATGCACGCACACAAACACATACATAAACACATTCACACATTCACCCACACACACGCAGACACACACACACATGCACACGCTCAAACACACGCACGCACGCACACACACACACACACACACACACACACACGCAGACACACAAACACATACACACACGCATGCACGCACACAAACACATACATAAACACATTCACACACTAACACACACACAGACACACACACACAGCAGAGGTCTCTCTAACCTTGCAGTACCTTACGACAGAATCAGGACCAGCCGTCCAATAAACACTGCGGAGGCTCGGCAGCAGATTAATTATGGAGGGTGCAGTTACACTTTATAGGGGGAGCCTGCAGGTTTAGTTATTGTCCAGATCACAGAGGAGCTGCACCAGGATGCTGTTTATAATCTCCTGCAGACTGTACTCCTGCTCATGGCTACGGCTCTACTGTGGCGGCCACAGAGACAGCTGCTGAATGGCCAACGGGTCAGAGGATACAACTGCTCCGGAGGAGCCCATCGCCTCCTCAGAATGTCAAGCGTCCCCTCGTGCACCATCGTCCATCTCGGCTGCGGAGGCAGGAGCGTGTGTGCGCGCTTGTGTACAGGAGAGCGAGAAACTGCAGCGGAGACGTCCAAGTGCAGCTTTGCATGGAAATGGGATTGATTTAATCCATCCAGCCGCACTTTAATTGTACCTTATTGTATTCTCCACTGTTCAAAATCAATGAGATTCCAAAAGAGTCGCCATATTTAAAATTAGCACTCCAGTGCTGCATTTCCTATGTATAGGAAAACTAGACACTGGACTAAAAGGATTCTGGTGTGCGACGGATATCTGTATGTACATGTGCTGGCATGCAAAAATGATACAGGTATCCTATTATGAACGCTGAGAGTCCTCAGTCAAACCTAAAATAAATTTTTTTGCATATCCAATGTGTTGGAATGAAGGAACAAAACAACAATAATTGTGTCACTGTCCAAATAATTCTGCACTTCACCGCAGGTCTGGTAAACTGACTAAATGCGTCAGAGAAATTTCTGGCCCGAGCTACGCTTGCATAAAACGTAATTACCCAACCCTTCGAGGCCCTCACGCAAGTGCGGTCAGAGTCCAGCCCATCAATATGAAGGATGAGAAGTAAATTGCTTTGTCTGCATTCAAAGATTCTCCGACCGGTGACAGTCATTGGGAATTCATTGTGAACTGTCATGTGCACCCCCAGGACACCCCTATAAAGAATACATCAAGCTCCACTTTGAGGATAATTGTACTGTTGGCAGGCTCTGCAAAATAATAGGACATGTTTGAAGTTTAATGATCAGCCTGGTTTAGTGCCTTCCAGACATCTTCATTCCCAGACTCAGAGGCGGGATGAGTTTAAGTTGTATGTATTATGTGTTGAGTCAGTGCATAACCCATACTGCTCACAACGGTGATTAAACACCACATGCAATAGAAGACTGAGATCATACATACTGTATATTGTATAAGCATTATTGTATCTCTTAAGTAATGTTTTTGTACAGCAACAACAACAAAATAACAACAACGATAATAATAATAATAATAATACCGCATTTTTATTCTACATTCTCATACGTGTCTGTGGGGGGGCGCTGAAATGGTGCTGGGAGATTTTCTTGCCCCCGACCGCCTTTTTTTTGGGATTCCCCACACAGCAGAACTGTTTAGCCCACAGCAAAGCGACCTGCTCTCATCAACTCAGGAGGAAGATGCCGTGGCACATGATTTTTCCTCAGACTCGCTTAACCCTCGTTTTTTTACACAATGGATTCACGCTGCCAATTACACACTGCCTATGCCATTGGTGGATCATGTATACCGCATACAATTTAGTTTGTACAGCTACATGCACCAGGCTGACCAGAAGTGATTGCTACAGAGTGAAGAACTGATGAATTTTACCCAGCTTTACCCCTATTATCTCCAGCACAGCTGCGCAAAAAGTTGCCTCGTCCATGCGGACTTCCGACCATAGCTGGTAATGACGCGATTGGGATTCGAATACCTGACCACGTAGCTCACGGACAAGTGTCTAAGCAGTGAGCCACCTACAGGCCTTTTACCCTCCTGTCATGCAGAAAGTGGCCAATAGCATCAAAGTGGGTGGAGTTATTCAATGCTAATGAGAGCTAGCCTTCTGAGCTGTTAGGTAACATGATTGGGGCAAATCTGTGAATGTGACAAGTTTAGGTGAGGTTAATTCAGCATGGGTAACTTCACTTTGAGCAGCAATACGCATCGGTGACAAACAAAACGCAGAGCAGCATCAGTCGTATGAGCCTCTTAGAAACTGAAGTAAAGCGCTTTAGTTCCAAAGAAAGTTTGGTTTCTATCTGACAACATGGGGGAGAAGTATACAGTTTCCCTGTCAAAGCTCGTTTATTAAATCACCTGAAATAACCTGAATTCATTTTGGAACAGGATGCCAGCGCAGGTGTACAACAAAAGACATTCTTCTTGAAGGCTAGATCACTCCTCATTTGCACATTGATTGAAAATCACATTTTGCGGCAAAATACATGTCAGATTGGGATTGCAGCTTACTTTTAAAATCAAATTGTACCCTATATGTTTCACTGGACTGACTTTTTGCACATACATAACAACATTAATTGCAATGTTGTAATACAACCCCAATTCCGAAATAGTTGGGATGAAGTGTTATTTGTGCATAAAATCAAAATGCAATGACTTTCAGATCACATGAGCCAATATGTTATTCACAATAGAACACTGATTACACGTCAAATGTTGAAACTGAGACATTTTACATTTTTATCCACAAAATAAGCTTATTTCAAATTTTCTGGCTGCAATAGGTCTCAAAAAAGTTGGTACACAGGCAAAAAAAGGGCTGAAAAAGCAATTAATATATAGGAGAATCACCTGAAAGAACATTTGGCAAGTAATGAAGTTAACTGGCATCAGGTGTGTAACATGATTGGCTATAAAAGGGATGTATTAGAGAGGCTCTAAGATGGCCAGAGGCTCTCCAACCTGTGAAGGCTTGCGTAAAAAAATTGTGGAATACTTTAAAAACAATGTTCCTCAATGTCAAATTGCAAAGGCTTTGAAGGTCTCATCATCAACAATGCATAACATCATCAAAAGATTCAGAGAAACTGGAAAAATCTCTGTGCGTAAGGGACAAGGCCGAAGACCTTTACTGGATGCTCGTGATCTTCGGGCCCTCAGACACCACTGCATCACTCATCGGCATGATTCTGTCATTGACATTACTAAATGGGCCCAGGAATACTTCAAGAAACCACTGTCTGTAAACACAGTCCGCCGTGCCATCCACAGATGCCACCTAAAACTCTATCATGCAAAAAGGAAGCCATTGTTGAGCATGATCCAGAAGCGCCATTGTGTTCTGTGGGCCAAGGCTCATTTAAAATGGACTGTAGCAAAGTGGCAAAGCGTCCTGTGGTCAGACGAGCTCAAATTTGACATTCTTGCTGGAAATCATGGGCATCGTGTCCTCCGGGCTAAAGAGGAGAAAGACCACCCCTCCTGTCTTTAGCGCTCAGTTCAAAAGCCAGCATCTCTGATGGTATGGGGATGCATTAGTGCACATGGTGTGGGACACTTGCATGTTTTAAAAAGCACCATGAATGCTGAAAGGTATATAAAGGTTTTAGAGCAACATATGCTCCCCTCCAGACGACATCTATTCCAGGGTAGGCCTTGTGTATTTCAGCAGGACAATACAAAACCACATACTGCAGCTATTACAACAGCATGGCTTTGTAGTAGAAGAGTCCGTGTGCTGAACTGGCCTATCTGTAGTCCTGATCTTTCACCGATTGAGAACATTTGGCACATAATTAAACGAAAAGTCAGTCAAAGGAGATCCAAAACTCTCCAGCGGCTGGAAGCCTGTATTAAACAAGAGTGGGATCAAATTCCAATGGCTAAACTCAAGAAACTTGTCTCCTCAATGCCCAGATGCCTCCACTCTGTGTTAAAAAGAAGAAGGGATGCTACACCATGGTAAACAGGCCCCTGACCCAACTTTTTTGAGACCTGTAGCAGCCATCAAATTTGAATTGTGCTCATTTTGTGGATAAAATTGTAAAATTTCTCAGTTTCAACATTTTCTATGTTATCTCTGCTCTATTGTGAATAAAATACTGGCTGGTGTGATTTGAAAGTCATTGCATTTTGATTTTATTCACAATTTACACTTTGTCCCAACTATTTCAGAATTGGGGTTGTAAATAATAATGATGATATTTCACAATATAGGTTAATAGCGATCTTATTCACAACTTTGTCGCACTTATTATTAGGTACGCCCACCAAACTGGCTAGCTGACGTTAACTAACATACTACCTGGATAGATGTTTTTTGGGGATGCCCACTTTATCAGCCTGCGGCTCAACTGCAAGCAGTCAACCTGGAGCTGCTGAGAGACTTCGACACTTCTCGTGGCTCGAGTGAAAGACGCATTGTTCATATTCCAGAGCTGTGGAAAACAGAAGCCCTGGAGTTTTAAAAACCTCGACCCTCTCCATCTGCGGACCCCAAGCAGAGCGATTCAGGCTCGCGCTTCACACCTGCGTGAAAATCTGACAATCCAAAGAACACTGCAGGCTGTCATATGAATTTAATTTTCATATTAAAGCCATGTAAATTTAAGCAGTGCTGGGCAGGCGTAGCTGGCAGGCATAAATAAGCATAAATAATGTCAAATATTGCGGTTAGAATGTGCAGACGTCACCAAAACAGCTTGACTGGAATGGCAGTCAACAAATTAACCTTCCAGGTTGGTGACAGCTGTGATCCTTGTACAATAATTGAATCAACGTTTGATGATTGGGGTCGTTAAAGTACAAATGAAAACCAACTGGGAGAAAGAGCTGGGAAAGAGCTTTTCATTGGCTGAGAGCTTTGTAAAGGGATCATCAAATCTGGACCTGGAATCAACATCCCGCCCGGGTTTTCTGTTTATCTTGGATAATTAACTGATAAACTGAACAAATAGTGCTTGTGATTGGCCAGACTGTTTACATCCGACTCTCTGACAAAGGAAGGGTGGAAAACCAGCAGTTCACTGACCTCAAGGACTGTGATTTGATGATCCCTGGATATGGTCGTTAATCCGCCATGCAGCTGATTGTAAAAATCTGCTGTAATACATGCATTCATTTTACACAGACAGTGGTTGGCAGGGTTTGGGCGCCCATCAGTCAATTCAACCATCTTTAATGTCGCATCAAAGTGATAAGCTTAGAAAAAAAAAAAAAACTTTATGCCTGAAGGCAAATTCCTGAGATAACCAAGAAGTAAACACATCAATTAACTATTCTCGGAAAATCATGTTGCCATTTGCTCTTTGTCAGATGTCTCAAGTTGCTCCCACAGTAGAAATATAGGAAGACTATCTAGTCATACTTCTTGGCTGTAGATTGCCTGTGGAGCACGTAATTAGCATCTGTCATGAGTAGGATAAGAGACATGCCAATAAAAGTCAAGCAAGAAACAAATTATGGTTTTACCAAAATCAATCCTTCCGAACAGCAATAAAAGAGACCGCCGGTGAGCTTAGTGATTGCAAAAGGCCCAATACAGAACATGACTCCTATAGTTGATGACTGAAGATTTTCAAAGATAGCAATGACAAAATAATAAAGACAAATACAACCAGCTTGCCGCAGAAACAGTATGACTACAAAGTATTAAAGAGAACCTGTAAATTTCAGCAAAAAAAGACTTGTGGACCAATGAGACAAAGGTAACTGGTTTGAGAGAAACAGAAAGAGTTCATCTTAGCGGCAAAAAGGAATTGCCGAAGATCTAAACCGCATATCTCCCATCTCGACAGTAACATGTTAGGGGTGCTCTCGTTTGGGTGTGTTCAGATACCAGATCTGCTGACTCACTTGTCCTCATTGACATTGTACAGTAGGGCTGCCTAATTCTGTTCCTGGAGATCCACCATCTGGTAAGTTTTCATTTCAACCCCAGACCTAACAAAATAGCTCCTCAATAAAATCTTTAGCTGATGACTGAGTTATGCTTTCATTGGGTTGGAGAGAAAACCTACAAGATGGAAGATCTTCAAGAACAGAGCCGGCAACCATTTTATATGGTAGCTGCTGATAGCAGCAGAATGAATTTGTTAATCTGCTAAAGCTCATCCCAGAACATAAGGTGCTTCATCCTACAGAAACAGAAGTCCCAAACATACTGCGACCTCACTAAGGAATTTTTCCCCAGCCAAAAACTAGGAAATGATCAGCCTATTATCATTCATTGATCTGCTCAGAATACAAGTGAAGAAGTCAGTCACATGCTGAGGTGGAGGTCTTATACTGTGGGGGCTGGGTTTGGCTGCAGTGTGAGTTTGGCATGGCATCCGTCATGGAGAAGACAGCATCTGCTGAGGTCCATGTTTCACAGAATCCAAACACTTACAGTAATGTATGCAAAGGATATGCACCAAAACATTTGCAGTATATAAAGTATAAAAATTATGTTCAACATCTTGACACTTAATGTCATGATGACCAGCTTCTCTTAGGAGAAAAACATTTTAAGACAACTCTACCTGCAGTATAACCATCTGAATTATAATGATACACTCTAGTCTTCTGAAATGTATGAGGCAACCCGCGTTTTTCCTTTTGCATCGCATTACAATCCATAACCTGCTCACATTTGACATTTACAGCCATCCACCCACTGTGAGAGCTATCATTCAAATGATAACACATTTGTTTTATACGTAAATCTCTCTCTGCTGGAGCCTGATAATCTGATGTCTTCCAACTCAGTCATCTCCATAGCAAGCATGAGCTGTTTGCGTGTGTGCCACAGATAATTGGCCCCCGAGGGGAAACAGTGTCACATCTTTAATGGTCCTAGGCCTTGCGGGTGTGAAGCAGTTCATCACGCCTCCTAGATTACTAACAATCAGGGTTACACAAGTTCCACAATGCGTTGTTAATGAAGGTAACTCTTCCAAATCAATATGTAGGAAATCCATGTGTCACATTGGCAGAATATTGAAAACGTATTTTATTGGTGCCGAACACTTTCTAAAAGCAGTTTTCTTTAGCCAGGCAAATAATACACACCTTTCTCTAAAATATAATACTTGTATATATAGAGAGATCAGATTTGTTAAGATTTTGGAAAGACTCTTTGGAAACAGCTGCCTTTGGAAAAGTTTAAAGTTTGTGTGTTAACGGCACATTTTAATACAAGCAGCAGGGACGTAACTATGTAATAACATACAGTACTGTGTAAAAGTTTTGGGAACATTTAACACAATTCCATTTGGTGAAGATGCTTCGAAAAATCATTAAATTAAAGGTTTCTAAACATCGAAAAACATTCTATAAAGTGTTGTGAACTCTTAAAAACTAACTAAAATCAACGTTTAGTGCGGCTACCCTTTCCCTAAAAATGTGGGACTCTGTCCTGCAGTTTTGTGGTTTCAAAGACGATTGGCTGTTTGTTTGTTTTAAGAACACTGCAGAATATGCCTCAGTTTCTCAGCGGGCTCACAGTCTCACCAGGTATTCCCACATAGCCTCGAAGATGTTGTGATCAGGACTCCGTTGTGGCGTATTATTTGTATCAACTGTATTTAGTAAACTGCATCGTGCTTTTGCAAGACTTTTTTAAATTAACATTTGATGCTTCAAAGCAATGTGCTTTTTATCTACGGCGCCACTAATATGGAAATCAAAAATTAACATCTGACATCAAATTCAAGTAAAAAAGATCTAGGGGGTCTTAGACTTTTGCGCAGTACTGTATATCCATATAGACACTCACATATATGTTTGCGATCATTCAAAATACACTGATTACTCCCAGAGTATCAGACTGTTAGTGTCATTAATGCATCCTTGTCATCAGACGCAGTGGGTCACCTGGGGCTCTGATACAACTGCCATTGGCAGCCATGTTTGAAAACTGCTGAATGAAAACATATGAGAGATCAGCATAAGTGATATCAAATGCCTGCTGGGATTCCTTTCAATAAATAAACAAATAAATAAATATAACTATAATCATAATAATAATCAATAATTTTATAACTAAAATATGATTCCATTCTACAGATTATGTTTACTCTCAAGGGATGAACAAAGTATAAATAAGAATAAATTAATTGGGGGGGGGGAAAAATCAGCACCCTGGCTTATTAATGTAAATACATAATCAGCCAATCATGCGGAAGCATCTGATCGATAAAACCGAGAACACTCAGTCAAGGGCTTCAGTTGTTTTGCTGTTAAAAAACAGAAACGTGATCTCAGTGATTCGGTTCGTGGAATGATTGTCGTGTTAGACGGGGTATTTTGAGTATCTCGTAAACTGTTCATCTCTGATGATTTCCACTCAAAACAGTCTCTTGGGTTTATTGAGTCAGGTGTGAAAAATTAAAGAGGTCAGAAGAGAACAGCCGCTTCAAGCTGACAGGAGGGTGACAGGAACTCCGATAACAATGTGTTACAACCACACTGCAAGAGCATCTCTGAACGCACAACACCTGGAGCTTTGAAACAGACGGGCTACAACAGCAGTGAACCACATTGGGCTTCACTCATTTTGACAAATACAGAAAACTAAGGTTACAGAGGGCCATGGCTCACACTGGACAGAGGTGTACGGCGAACGCAGATGGTCCGGTCAGACTTTGGCATTGACAGTCATGAATCCATGGATCCAGCCTGCCTTGTGTCAACAGTTCAGGCTGGTGGTAGCGGGGCATACATTACGTGCATTAATAGCAACTGAGCATTAATGTCATTAGCAAGGACCACACCAACAACAAGATGCGTTAAACAGTTTTTTGAAGAGAATATGCTTGATGTGCGAGATGGGAACTCTCATGGAGCACTTTCGCTTTGTCGACTGCGAGTTTGGGGGAAGGTACAACAGGGAATTCACTGTGGTACCTTGGCACGACGATCCCCCCAGGACCCTATCGCAAGGACAGGGAGAGAGGAGAAAGGAGGGAAGAAAGGAACAGGATGGGAGGGAGGGGTGTATGATACGAAAGCGGAACGAGAGCAGGGGGTAAGGTGTGTGTTTATGAGAGGTGCTGAATGTGTTATGGTTGAGGTGTGGTCATACTCCTTGAACTCCGCAAGAAAGCGTCAATCAATGCCACATCACACCACAGCATTATAGCTGACTATGTGCTTCCCTTTATAGCCACAATCTATCGACCTGCGAATGACCACTTGAAGCAGGATAATCAGCGTTGTCCCAAAGCACTCGTCATCTCAAGCTAGTTCCACAAACATTATAATGAATTCTGTGTACTCCAATGGCTTCCATGGTCACCACATCTCAGTCCAATAGAGGCCCTTTGGGATTTGGTGGAATGAGAGATTTGCAACAACTCTGGGATGTTATCATGGTAACATGGACAATGTTCTCCAAGAAATGTTTCCAACATCTTGCTGAATCCATACCGTGAACAATTGTTCCAAAATGAAAGGAGGAAGGGGCGAGGTCTTACCAGGTTCTAGAAATGTACACCTTTTGAACTGGCTGGTGGCTGTATGCTTTAAGTATGAATACATTGATTGAGAGGAAGGGAGGGGTGTAAATGGTGTTATTTTCAAAGCTGTTGGAGTAAACAGCCTCTCATGGGCAAAAGCATGAATGAATTGCAGGTCAGCATCCATGCTCTGGCATTAAGACTGTTAAACACTTAAAATAATCCAGAAAACTGTTCATGTGTTCATTCAGCAGCATCGTAGAGCAGTAGACTGAGAAATACAAGGTAACACATGAGTAATAACCACCGCAACGCCGCATTGGAAACAGTGCATCCAGGCTTTATAACCTTGAGTACAAGTCTTACCATAGAGCTTTACATGAGAAGTACACTCATGCTTATGCTAGCTTAGCATGTAGCATAATGGGTACAAAAGAATGTACATTAAAGTAAATTCAGAAATATTTTAATTACTAATCACACAGGCACTCAGTAGTTTGTTTAAGGCTTTAGAAGAGTGCCAACGCACTTAAATCTTAAATACTTAGTCATAAAACAGGAGATATTGAATTTGTGCATGTGAGTGGTGAGGAGAGAGTTCTGTTCCTGCTGCCGACAGCAGACTCCCTAGCATGGTTACTAAGCAACCACCATAAACAAATTAGTCCAGCCTTGCTAACAAAGCATTTCGCTAGCTGACAAACAACCAAATGAAGAGCCATGTACATCTGTTCTATCCCTAGCCAAGCATGTCTAGCTTCCCACAGTGCAATGCAAGTTATCCATTCCAGAAAACACAGACAGTATAGTTACTCCTCAAATAAGCAAACAAACAAACAAAAAAAAAAAATGTGGAAAGGGGGTATTTTTTATCCAACTTATTTGAAAACCTTTTTTTTACTGGCTATTGAGACTGAATCCATCTAATAGAGAATGGAATGGGGGTAGCTTTTAGACTGGATTGGTGAGAGGGAGAGGTGCTGTATAGATGTAAATTCATTGCAAATTATTGTACAGTGAATTATTATTATTGATATCATTATTTTATTTATTTTTTTATTTTTATTATGGGAACAGACATTGCAGTGTCTGGTTGTGGAAACAAAACAGACCAGTTAAAACAAACAAACAAACAAAAAGTACGAATCTGAGAACTCTACCACCATCCTTTTGCCACCAGTCTTGGGGCATCAGATATAAACAGTGTTCACCACAAAATGGCTTTGGAAATCATGAGGGCACTGTCCCCCTGAATATTTGCAATTTATCAAATAACTCCTGACAGGAAACTTTCCGTACACCTGCAGAAACTCTGACCCGTGTGCACTGCGCACAGGGCTCTGTGAAGAGAGCAGGAATTGATGACACCCATGACAAAGTATGAAAATGCAAATCAGTGACCTATATAGCGTTTTACAGTCCAATATCACCTAAAGCTGATAGATTAATATCAAGCAGTCTGAGCATTGTAATATTAGAAACAATAAATCTTAAAAATGCATATATTTCATGTTACCATCAAAAGGGCTTATTTGGCAATGTTACAGGATTACACAGAGCATACTGGTCCACATACAGTTTTGCACGACACTGGGGTTTTTGGCAACTGTCAGCTTTTACCGCGAGCTCTCAGGCAGGTTGGATATATCCCATTCATCACTGAGCACACTAATGACCACATGTTAGATGACTTAATCGGACAGGCAGGTCGGCACAGTAGGTATCCTACCACTGAGAGTGTACAGGCCAAAATCAAAATACTAAGTGCAGCAATATCTGGTTTTCTGAACGTAATTGGGGCAATGTAGTGCACTCATATTAGAGTGTCCTGTATGAATGTAGCGACTTTCCTCAATCGAAAACAGTTTCATCCAATAAATGTACGAATCATCTGTGATGCCAACATTAGGCTGATCGCAGTGGCCTGGCCCCACCCACGATTCCTTCAGTCTGAAACACAACAGCATAGCACATAAACTGGAGTAGATCCACTCTACTGACTTAAATAGTAATCCTATTTAACTATTTATCACTTGTCTGTGACTAAATCTATCAGCTTTGTACGCACGCAGAAGCACCCATAACCGCTGCATCCAACTTGCAGGTGACAGCAGATACCCACTTTTGCAATGGCTCCTTCCCCCTTACCTCAGCCCCCAGAGCACAGAGGAGATGCCCGATAGCGAAAGTCGCTATCTAGCGCAGTAAGTAGTGGAGATGCATTGTGACCGTGTGCTGCAAGGTGGTTGTTCCCCTCCACTTTGTGGTTGGATCATTTATTTTATCTTGGTGACGGCGCGACTAATTAACCTGACCGAATTTACGGCCGCTGCAATATGCTGCTGCTTTAAATATTTCCTCTTGTGGTGACCCAAATGCTGAGGTCTCCAACGAGAGCATCTTTGTGGTGCTCGATTTCAGTAAGTAACACCTTTGTTTGAAAAGCTTCAAAATCACCTTTGTTCGTCAATCTCGGCAGCATTGCTAATGTTTCATTCATGAATACATGAGATACACACCCACATATATACTGTAAACCCTGATAGTGTGGTGAACTCAAATGTTTTGTGGAAACCGATTAGCTCAAAATAATTGTGTAGGCCAACTTAATTGCATTGTGTGGAAGGAACTTAAAGAAAATAAGGTATAGTTTTTTTTTTTTTTTTTTTACATGTTTTAAGTGCTGTGAACATAAGATCATTACGTTGGCATACTCAATTTTTTTGAGGTAACCGGTTTCCACAAAACATTTGAGTTCACCACACTATCAGGGTTTACAGTGTACTGTATATTTATGACGTAATGTGCATCGCCCATTTATGGGTAATTGTGGGAGGGAAAGAGGCGGGGTCTGAGGTTCATTCATGTGCGTACACTTCCAAAGGGGCAGTGATTCATAAAGTGCTCGTACGCGTGGTTTTATAAATCCGTTTTTAGTTAGATGTGTGCCATTTCCAGCTTTTCATGCAATGTAAGGTTAGAAATGAGCGCACTTGTCATTACAATGTGTAAATACAATACCGGCATTGACTCGCACACACATTCCTTCTCAGTGAACTCTTCATTATTCCACTGTTAAACTGCTAAATTGCAGCCCACATAGCAATTTTTTTCACAAGTGGCCAAGCACTCAAAGCCTATCATTTCCAATATTCAGTATTTGTAAAACAAATATACTCTATCAGGCAACAGAAAGCTGCCCCAGGTAAAATAAAAAACAACAAAAATGGTACCCTTGCTGATTACAGTGGTTGCTGGTGCGACAAAGTATTTTACAACCCTCACTCATAAAAGTTGGGACAGTATAGAAAATGCACCTAAAGACATAAAGCAGTGATTTTTAAATTCACATTGACCTGTAATTTATTGGAGACAGCGTGGGGATAAGATATTTATTGTTTTGTCCGGTCAGCTTCAGCTTATTTATAAATATACTGTACATCCATTCCTGCCATTGCAATGCATGCCAAAAACAGATGAGATGGGGCAATTTAGGACAAGTAATGAGGTAAAAAAAAATTTGCATAATGATGTGATTTGAAACAGCTGATGTCAGCTGGAGATAGTAATCATGTTGTGGTACAAAAGCAGCATCCAGGACAGGCCTAGTCTTTCAGGCGCTCAGACTGGACTAGGAACGCCAGTCTGCTCACAAAAGCATAAAAAAAAAAATTCAGTGAAAGGTTTAAAAACAGTGTTCTTCAAACAAAGGAAGGGATTTTAATATTTCACCTCCAGTAGTGCATAATATAATTAAAACAAGGAATCTGGCAGAATTCCATGAAGGGCAAAGATGCAAATTTAAGCTGAAGTTTATGAGCTCTGATCACTGATACAGCACTGCATCAAAAACCCTCATTCATTTGAAAGTAATACTACCACATGGAGTCAGAATTAATTTTGCAGATTTACTGTATGTGAAGTTCTACAATATATAGTTACAACCTCACATGCAAATGCAAACTTTACTGTGCAGCCTTATGAAGAAAACTTATGTTAAGAGTGTCCAGAAGTGCCGTCGACTTCTCTGGGCTCAGAGGCGTCTGAAACGGACCGTCACACAGTGCAATCATGTATTGTGGTCAGATAAATCAATATTTTAGGTCTTTTTTGAAGAAGAAGAAGAAATTGATGCTGTTTGCTCCAAACCAAAGACAAAATATACCATATAAACTGTTACCAGCTAAAAGTTCGAAAGGCACGCACATTCATGGTGTGAGGTTGTGTCAGTGCCCTTAACAAGGGTCACTTGCATTTCTTTGAAGGCACAATAGAGGGCCACACATATTTCAGCAGGACAACACAAAACTGCATTCTGCACCCATTACAAAGGCATGTTTGCATAAGAGGTGCAGGTGCTACACTGGTCTGGCCTGCAGTCCTGAGTGTTCCCCAACAGAGACAGTGTGGAACATTTTCAAACGCAAAGTGCGACAACAAAAATCCCATACTATCACATACAGGGAGACTTGTTACACCTTAATCTTTCACTTGGTGCCTTCAATCCCTAAATTTTTATGAAGTGTCGTGGAAAGGAAAAGCAACATTACAAAGTGATAAGCACTTTTCTGTCCAAACAATTTTTGACATATGTCTCAAGGATAAGAATTAAAATCTGTTTACACTGAAAAAAAAAATTAATAAAATGCGTGCGGTAAAACATGAAATAATGTGCTGTTGCATTATTTTCAACGTAATAATGGTCAAAGATCACTTTCAAATTGCAGCTTACAGTTTTATTTTTAATGTAACATAATGTCCCAACTTTTTCGGATTTTGGGTTGTATTATTGACTCCTATATATGATCTCTGTTTGTGTGATCCAACCAGATGTACAGTGAGTTTAAATTCCTTGGGCTGACCAGGCAACCGCCCCCTGGTAATGACAGAACTGGCATCTACAAGTCTTCGCCAGCGGTCTGCGTTGCATTTAAAAGATGGCCACCATCGGAATCAGTCAGGTGTCATTCCAATGGTGCACCGTGCACAGCCTGTAAAACGCTGATCACATTGTGTATCACAGGAGGGCTTTCAGTTCATCTGGAGTGCTCTTTGAGCTGCAGTACACTGTTTCTGCTCTTGGCAGGGAATTCAGTCAGACACCAAGTCCTCGACGGTCCCACCAGCGTCTGCCTCTTTTGTTTGTACATTTCAGTGTTGAAGTGATTTATATTAAATCATTGATTGGCCAAAGAATCAGCACAACTTGTTTCCTGGGCCTAAATGGGCTGCCGATTTCAAGAGAAGCACTAAAAGCCCAGACGCTGCAGCCCTCAAGGACGAGAGCTTGAGAACATTGCTGTGTTCTCAGTGAATGAGGAAAATAGGGCTATAGATCTGTCCCTGGACCTTATGCTGGCTTTATGTTATTTAATCAGCATGATCATTTCTTACCGTCCAAGGTATTTTTATTTTACACTCAAGAATAACAATTGAGGACAAGTTCACGTGCCTCTGCTTGAGCTGTCATTTAATCCAAGATTGTAAGGGTTTTGCCCTCCCCTGTGACGTGCTCTCACCTCCACCCTGACGAGCTGCGTCTGTTGCTTGTTAGGGTGGAAGTGATTACCATAGTATATAGGGCTGGCAGTTGCCAGTCCTGGTTGTCATTGCATGTTGCTTTTAAGCCCTGTGTGTTTGTGTTGCTGCTCCCCCATTTTAACTTTGTTGTTTTTTTGTTTTATTTATTAAAGTTTTTTTAGTCCAGCCTGGCGTTTGTGTCCTTACTCCTTTTAGGCCCATGGTCCTAGCTCCCGCTGGATTGCCATATTCATCCGGCGGGAGCGAATCCATGACAGAGATATTCAAGTGTGGCAGATATCACGTTGGAATTTTGTTTTGTAATAAACAACAAGCAATTTGCTTTTGTTTGGAAGTTTTCTAAAACTTTTCCGTGACATATGAATGCGGTTAGACTTTTTTTTTTTTTTTTGCTTTGGCGAGGAGATAGCACAGTTTTCCCAGCTTCTGGCTGGCAGCCATAAACCAAAGTTAGGCCGTGACATCATCGCGGTACAACGACAAAGAAATCTGTAATGGCTGAAAGCACGAGTGAAGTCAGAGAAGATTGTGACTATTCTGACTATTAGCGATTCGTTGTCTCAGTTTGAGGAGGAACTTTTTTTTCTGAAGAGGTGGAGATTTCCAAGCATGTGAGAACTGGAGAATTATGATCCTGTATGTTCGAACCTTATGCTACAGACAACATGGATTCTCGCGCAGAATTGAAGTCCTTGTGCATGGAGGGGCTGGAAGCAATGGAATTGCATAAAGACCTTTCAAATGATCTAATTTCACTTAAATGATCGCAAACACATGCATTGCTTCCAACCGCAGAATAAAGAAAAGCGTGAGAAGTCCGGAGTCGTAATCGGTATGCGTTATAAATGAAAGCTGGCAACATCTGATAATGTTGAGAGTTTTCGGAGTTTCTGTAATGGTAATTTAAATGAATGATTGAAAATAGGTCGTGACCAATCATTAATTTTAAGGGAGTGTTTTGAGCCTCCCCAGTTGCCAGTTCACAAGCCGCCACTCATATATATATATATATATATAAAATTTTATTTATTTTTTTTATTGTGCCATCTTGATATCAGCCACACTATCAGCTTTGGTTAATTATGCCACTCATAGCTATTAGCAAACAGCTCATAATTTTTACCAAAAAAAAAAAAAAAAAAATCTCCATAAAAAGATTTGTGCAGAATTTGGGTTGTTGTTGCCTTGCTGGAAAATGCAGGGATATCCCCGGAACAGATGACATCTAGATGGCAACATATATTCCTCCAAAGTTTGTACATGCTGTTTGTCTCTGCTGTAATGGTGCCCTGCCCTTCCATATTGTGACAGATGCTGGCTTTTGGACCTGATGCTGATAACACCTTGGGTTGTTCTTGTCATCTTTGGTCTGGAGAACACGGCAGCTGTTTTCTTTCCAAGAGCCACTTGAAATTTTGACTTCTCAAAACATAAAACACACTTGCACTGTGCTGCTGTCCAGCAGATGACACCAATCACAGAGAAGACAGTGGCAGTCCTGAGCAGTGTTGATGTATGGCTTCAGCTTTGCAGTTTGAACCTTTAACTTGCATCTGTGGATACAGTAGTGAAAACAGATGACTGAAAGACAGGTTTACCAAAGTATCTTCGAGCCCACGTCGTGATATCTATTCCAGCATGCCTTCCATGATGGTTCTTAAGACAGTGATGTCTAAGGGATCAAGAAATGAGCCCATTCATAAGTGGTATTCAACTTTGCCCTTTACACCCTGAATTTCAACTGGATTGGATTGCCTCTGTTTCCTCTTTCATTTATGTTATGTACTGTACAGGATAAAATGCTCAAAACTGTGCTGATTTTTCTTTGGGGAACATGTCTTTCAGCAAATCAATTTTCTCAACCATCTCTGCTCTTGAGGAACTATGGGTCTTTTTTGACAATCACTTTCATACAATAACACATTTTGCTCACCTGTTTAACATCACTTTTTCTTTTTTTTACATTGCCTCATTGGTGTGACTTGTCACATCAATATTGGTCCTAAATTACCCCTGTGACAACCTTTTTGGAGTCTGTTGGAGTCATCAGATTTGAAATAATCGTATTTTTTCCACAGAATTTAATTCACAAGCAAAAGCATCAAATAATGTGTTGTCGGATGTTTTCAATATACTAGAGCGTCTATGAGCATTTTCCAAAATGTTATAAGCTTTTTCCAAAATGTGCCGACAATGGCATTACAATTTTCAATCAAAAGATTCCAAATAATTGATTATAAATAATAGAATAGATTTTACAAAAAATAAAAAATAAGAAATTCAATTGTTAATTGAAGGGGACCCTGAAATTTTCTTACAACAAATTGATAATAAATAATAGAATAGATTTTACAAAAAATAAAAAATTATATTGTTAATTGAAGGGGACCCAGAAATTTTCTTATAACATTAAAGTGTCCTCTTCATAATCTAATACACATTTGGCTCAGATTCAGGATTAAATAGTCGATATAGACTACTCTGCATATTGTGGGGGGTAAATATTTTGACTTTATTTCGACATTTAAACAGACGTTGCAGTTGTTTAATAAATGAGAAATAATTAGATTATCAGTTGTGATGGAATCTGGGCTAAAAATGATCACAATGTGACATCAGCATGTTCTAATTCCGAAAATCAAGGCTTTTATTTTTTGCCGCATCTTTACTGACCAGCATTGAAAATGCACCACCCTAATTTCAAGACCAAAATACAAATTATGCATGCTTGTGATGTGTAATTGTTATCAAAGTATATTATTCCTCCTGACGAGATGGCAAAATGCAAAATTGGGACTTTGGCATGTTTTAATGCCATTTCAGGCTGAAAAGGCTAAAATCAAGATTTTTGTCACCAGGGCAAAATGCAAAAAGTCTGTCTGGGTCTGTTCATGAAATCTGGTCTTTCAAAAGGTGACAACAAAAAAGTCACCTGAAGTGAGTTGATAAACATTACCATTAGATGGCTAATGAGGCGAGAACTTGATTAAAATGAGTAGAAACACACCTTTAGAACGTTGCGAGCACGCACACGCGTCTGTGGTCTGGCTACAAGGCAGCAGTGTTGTTATTCCATCACTGGGAAGATTGATCAGAATTTTGGGGGTATCTGTCCAGTGCCTGACTGTCCACATTTTGCCAGCCTTGGTGTAAATTAAAGAACAGAGATCATTCGAATTGATTTGATAGGCTCACCATGGTGATGGCAAAGTGGTCGAGTGTCCACATCCGCAGTCACGTCGCCTGACAGCTGCAAAAGTAGTATGGTAAACCCCCACTTGAGTCCATTTTCACCAAAGACACCACTGTAGGTACTGTTTAAAAGCAAGAGTTACTCCAAACTAGAGGAAAGAAATCTAAACCGAAATCATTTAGTTTGTGTCCAGTTTGATCATTAGAAATATCTGATTTTGTTTTTTTATAACACACATCATAAACATAAATAATTTGTAACTTGGCCATGAAATTAAGGTGGTGCATTTTTAATGCTGGTCAGAATATTTTATGTTCCAATTATGTCCACTTTTAATGTAGGCTAATGCTTAATGGCCAATATGAAAAGCACAGAAAACGAGGCTCAAAACTGTACATGACTGAAAGCTGTGCACGTTAGTGTGATCTGATTACTGTCAGTAAAGCAGGCGCTGATGGATACAAGCAAGACCTTAAAGACGTTCTATGCCAGGAATGTGTTATCCACAGCACTCGTGACATAAGCGTGAACTAAAGACACACTCTAGCTGGCAAGGTTTTTGCGTCAATGAAATTATATTAAGAGAGATAGTATGAGGCCTTTAGAGAGATTCTTACAATTAAAAAGCTCATAGGAAACCCACCTTGGTCACACTTTTGATAAAGTGTTGCTCATAAAGGCTTTATACAGCATGTATAATACCTTCATAAATGAGACATAACATCTTCATAAATCATACAGAAGCAAATTTCATGCTTTATAAAGGGTGAAATAACACATTCTTATTCAGCATGTGATGCCAGATGTGACAATGACAATGTCACTTTGCTGACAATGTCACCCTTTATAGCATTTAGCCACTAAGTGACATTGTCAGTTATATCACATCTGGCATCACATGCTGAATAAGGATGTGTTATTTCACCCTTTACAAAGTATGACATTTGCTTATGTATGATTTATGAAGGCATTATACATGCTGTTGTGATGGCTGGTATTTTGAGACGCCAAATGCAGTGGCCGGAACGAAAGGAAGTACAGCAATATGATGAACACAGACAAAATAAAGGACATAAATCTAGTCCGAGTAAAAATAAGGAAGCAACGCGAGCTAGACTGAATGAAATAAAGGAAAAATCTCGGAAACCGAGATAAAAAGATTAAGCACCCAGACGGTGCACAGACAGAGGAAAAGAGAGAGGAAGATTCCCTTACTAACTAACACTTTCTTCTTTGCAACTATTTCCTCACCAACTTTCTAGCTAGAGAACTTACGGGCTATAGTGCAAACAAAACACTGACTCTCTAGCAAAGGTGGCGAGGTGGAACTTGGGTTTAAATAGAGTCCGGGCGCCGCCCACAATTGATGCCAGCTGGCCAAAGATTCCGATTGTGGGCAAAACGATATCGTCCCGGACGAGAGCAACAGAGAAAGCTCCCAAGCAAATGCCAGCCTCCAGAACCATGACAGCTGTTTCAAGCCTTTATGAGCAACATTTCATCTAAAGTGTGACCCCTACCTCCAACTTATTTGTTTTCCTAAATAGTAAATGCTGCTGTGCGTAGTCTTTATGGAGCAGTAAATAGCGAACATTGTCATAGCCATGCACCTCCATGTTGACTTCCTGCTCAACCAAACCAAATCAATGCTTCTCAATTGCCTCCTTCCTAGTAAGGAAGTTAAAGAATTTAGCACCAATTTGCTACCCTACATGTCTTGATCATTAGGTTTTCACAATGTTGAAACACTCAGTGTGCAATAAAAACTACATTTAGCTAAACAGTAACTATTGGGAACATATAATTGGATAGTCTAGGGGTGTAAATTCTAGTTTAGGACACTGATTGGTGAAAGAGTCCACACTCCTTGATATCAAGGCATTTATTGCTGCTTGAAGAGAGACCATGGAAGCCTGTGCACACTGCTGACCTGCAGGACTGGATATTGCCATATCTGGTCCATAAAGACTGGTCTATTCAGAGGGTTTCTTAAGGTCACAGTTTCTTTCTTCTTAACAATGTCCTGCCAAAGCTTCAAATTTGTAAAATGGCATTTAGAATACATAATTCATTCAGTTGTGTGTTGAAGCATTTGTGGTGTTTTCATGAGCCTTTAAAGCGGACTTGGCCAGGTCCACTAACAGGCTGGCCTGAAATGTCCGATAAGCCGGAGCAGAAAAATGAACAAGTCTGCTTTGACAAAACAAGGAAAGGAAAACATTACCCGTTCAAAACTAGGTGCAGTAATCTAAAGGGACAGTGTCCGCAATATTTACATGGAAGCCCTTTGAAAACCTGACCTTTAAAAGGAAAACCTGGCAGTGAACTTTCTAGTAGGCAAAAAGGCATTGATTTGCATTGCACAACTGCATCATCTGAATAGGATATCTGACTGCTAACACGTTCCTGCCATTACCTTTGCAAGAACTCCTTGGAAAGTCAATCTGTCATGCTCCAGAAAACGAGACAGCCGCCATCTTGTGTCAAAATCACTGTATTCATTTATCTCAGACTAAAATCTACTTAGATTTATGAAAGATAATTAACCTCTGTATCTCAGAATGTGTCACCTTGTCATTTATGAAACAATTAAAATATAAAAAAAAAATTAAAGACAAAAATGTAATTATGTACTTTGAAAAATCTCAGATTTGACAAATCATTTAGTCGTAGCAGTGCAGTTACAAGTAATTACTGTATGCTTTCAGAAAAGCCTGAATAATTTCTCATACTGCTTTAGCAGGTATTGTGTGTTTTGCCAACAGGTGGTTATATGCTAGTGATTACTGTAATTGAAAGTAATTAACAAAGGTTTCTGTTTTCCACCCTGTAATTTCTATATAAAAAAGTTCAATCAGAAAATATTAACAGTTTTTAATAATGAAAAACTATGGATTAATGTAAAAGGAGGCCATAGCTCATATTTTACGTTCTCATTAGCATTCTTTCACATAACTGAAAGTAACCTGTAGCAAATGCAGTTTACCGTCAGCGATACATTTTTAATGTCATGCTTAGATTGAATAGACTAATCATGGAGTTCGCTGATGCATTATGCACAGTATTATGTGTACATGCTCAATATTAGCATCAATGAGAGTTATCTGCGGATACCACCCCCACCCTGCTGTGTGTGATTTCCGGAGTTCACAAATTTGAGCGAATTATTTTAGGGAGAATTTAAAAATACTCCTCAGCATATGGGTGGGAAACTGAATTTATGAGACAAGAGATTCTGATCAACAGCCCCCGAAGCCTTCTGGCTGTTAACGTGGGCGTGAACATGACGCAATGCAGAAAACACAGAGTCCAAGTATGGCAACTCAATCATTCAAAAATCTATGTTTTTATTAGTCTCACACAAATTGTAGGTATGCACCCACACGTCTCGGCACCATAGACCAACTTCAGCATATATTTATCCCAGGAAAAGACATTGGCGTGGCCAATGACTACATGTAGTTTTCAATTTTTAGAATTAATGGCACAATTTATCGTCTGGTTTTTATGCCTTTGGCTGAAAACATGGGCAGAATCTGAACAGCAAAACATCTAGCCTGTGTTCAGGGCAGGACAACTGGAGGCAAACAGAAAGGGGAAAAATTTTTGCAAATTTAATTCTGATTATAGTAATTCTTTGTTAGAAATAATATTTTAACAGGATTCAGTCTGAAGTTTAGGTCTCTGATTATCTTGCTTTGGGAGTTCATGAATTGTAGAACATAAAGAAAAGCACAATGCAGGACAGCGAGTCGTGTAAATTACAGATGTCTACGGTAGAAATATTAAACTTGGTTACAGTGCAGCGCCTTCAGCACCTTGAGAAAATAATATGCTCTTACTGCGAAACAAAGGCTGTTATTAATGACTTAATCGCCCACAGAACACAGCCTAGCACGCGCGCAGCAAAAGCTAAGAGGCTAGCTTACTTTAAGAGTACCAAAACGACCCGCTTCAAAGTTCAGCTCATTTACATTGCAAATGAAACGCCACTTGCTCCTGAAGGCAAATCTTGGCAAGCATCCCCACAAAGGAGAGCAAATTAATTTATTTCATAGTGCTTTCACTCCAACCAGATGAATAAAAGTCGCTGCTGTTTTGAGAACATAAAACAAAATCAAATAATAAAGTAGAAGAAAACATCTTCAAGTTCTTTGGTGTGCAAGAGGAGAGAGCGGTAGAGATGACCCAATATCAAGATCCCCAGCCAAGCCCAAGATATGATTTTATGGTCTTCTTTTGAGATGAGATTATGAGCCATAAAACAAAAAAATCTAATTCAGTCAGTTTACTGAAGTACATAATTAGGATGTGCTTTCTCTCTCTCTGGACTCCAGGGCTTTACGTCGAGGCCTTAAAGCCTTTGCATATCTGTAGTACTGCCTTAAGTCTGCCCTCCACTTCCCGTTAAAAAGCTTTAATTGATCCGTTAGCCCATTATAAGCACCATCCTGCTTCTCCTCTGGTATTTCTATATAAATCCTTGAGGAGACGGATTACAGCCGACTGCCTGTTCGGCTCCCCTCACAGATTGGCTCTCCAAGTGGACTTAAGGGTGATGTACACACCTGTAACTCCCTCCCCCATTTTATTGGGTTTGGATTCCATGTTTTTTGTCCCTCTTTTCCAGCCATAATCCTTCCTGAACTTTCTGAGTGATGGTTTGAAGGGCAAAGCTAAACCAAACCTTTGGTTGTGGGGCGCTGAGGATGATGGGATTTAACCAGCTGTTCCTGTTCCTGGGACTGTCTGATGCAGTTAATGTTGAAAGACTCTTGTTCTCTCAAAAACAAGGTATGTTCACATTCAAGTGAAGCACCCTGGTACGCACTCATTTTAAAATCTGCCGACAACTGAAGAGCTTAGTCCTAGAAGTGCTTAAGTCACATTTTCGCACACCATGAGGGATAGATGGGAAAATGTTTTTTTTTTTTTAATCGTAAATAAGGGTTGGGCGATAAAATCGGTATATATCCAGTACGGCATTTTTTTCTGTAAAAAAAATTCAATTAATGGCTTAAAATAACCATACTGTACTTCCATCACATTTGATTATTTTCTTCTGTTTTTGGACTGCTTTTCCAACTTTCAACTGTTACCTTATTAGCAAGCTAGCTGGCTAGCTAATCAATAAACAGTTCATTATCACTTTAGCTAGCAAGCTAGTTAGCGATTATTGTAGTAGAAGCAAACTGTTGCTTTATGAGCAAGCTAGCTAGCTCGTTACTTCAGTATAAGCGAACGACTGTATAACGTCCTCGAACGTCTGTACTAATCATTGCGCTTAAATGATTTGAATTGGCTTATTTATTTCCAAGAATACTTTGTTACTACGCAAATCACTTAGATGACTGAAATGGCGCGATTTGACGCAAATTGATGCGCAATATGTGATGAAAGTCACGTTGGGGAACCAGATTTTACACAGCACCGGTGAAGCTTTTTTCCTTCTGAAGGTGGTCAGTCTGGTATGCAAGCACTCTGCTGCAGTGCCAGCTCCCCCGTGCGTCACGGCGGCGTAACTTCAGTGACTCAGAGAGAGATCTGCCGCCCGCAGAAGAAACTGTTTTCACCCCGGCATAAACGTTATTGCCAAATCTGTAACCAGAAGATACTTTTCTACCCTCGTACGGTATATACCATCATACCGCCCAGCCCTATGGTAAGTTAAATAGATTTTCTCAAAATGGAAAATGGAGGTCCTCAATTGTCCTCTCTCCTTTGTTCTTGTTTGGTATGTCTACTTCTGTATGAAAGTTATAAACGACGACTGCACTTGCTATCGTTTATTCGAGTGCCGTTGACTACCTTCTGATTTACAAAATGGCATCCTCTCCAGAATTGTGTGACTGCAATCAAACTTCATCACCCTCTCAGCAATCATATCACTTCACAAAATATCACAAAAGTAAATCAAAATTTTATGGTGTCATATGTGTGACATGTTTCTGATGGCCTTGCAAGAAACATTGTATTTTCAAAAGTGATTATCCTTGATTTCTGAATATTTTACACATTGCCAAATGTGATCCTGCCCGCTAAAATCTACTCAAATATTTATGCATATCCCCCTGGGCCCTTCGCTGCAGTCTACCTGTATGGGTTCACCTTGAGACAGCGAAGAGCGATTGAACAATAGACGGCGGCTGACAGCTGAAAACTGAGGGTATATCAATCCATCATTTTTTTTTTCTTTCTCTGAAACCATTCCCTCCTTAAAAGCTATTTATCTATAGAAAGCCCTGCCTTGGGTCCTCGGAGAATAACTGCAGAGACAGATAGAGAGAGAGAGGGAGGGAGAGAGAGAGAGCGAGAGAGGTGTGTGCCTGTGGGCAGCTTTTCATTGTGCCATGATTTAGCAAAGAGGCCTCTCTCTCCTTTCAATTACAACACAGACTTCAGCTTCCACACTGTGTTTGCATGTGCAGATTCATGTAGCTCCAAGGTGTAATTAAGATCAACTACGACACCTGGGGAATTGTGCCCCAGGAAATAGAGAGAAGTTTTACACCTTCAGTAGAAGTATGGGTTCCCTCCAGTTCTTTAGGACAGGAAGACCGAGACGTGATTCCAAATCTAAGAAATAAACTTTATTAATAAAACACTTGGGCCCAATACCACCAAGGGTTTACTGAAGAGAACAGCCAGGGTAGAAGCACTAGTATGGGCAATTACATTTATTGGTACAAAGCAATCTCAAGTCAATTAAAACTGAACTGATTAGTATTGTTCAATGCTCCTAACGAGATGGGGCCTGCAATTAAGATGCACTACAATCTAATAGGAGGGGACAGAATTAGCCACCCTGCATCTTTGAGGACATGAAAGGCATTAAAACAAATAAAATCTAAATAGGCTGAGAGTTGCTTGAGGGGACGTGTAGCTACTTTCCGCTATGGAGATCTGCACGCCACACAGTACTGTCTTACTCTGCATATATATACAAAAGCTAGCGAGTATAAGTGATAGTGTGAATTACCATTACGCAAGCAATACGTCGAAGGACACGCCACTGCAGACAGACAACCATTCCAGGAAGCGCTCTAACCGTAAATAACATGTTAGAACTTATGTGGAGCAAGATATGAGATTAAGACTGAAATACAGAATGATGAGGACCCGACAAATAAAAGAATATAGCACTTGGAGCAATCAAGCTATGATGCAAAGTGCTAAATAGGGAAATTCCAACTATTAACATACATAGAACGCGAACATTGAATTCTATATCATATGTAGACACAATAGCAAAAACGCAGCTAGCTATAAGGCACCTACAATTCAATCCAGTTGAACCAAAACTTGCAACGTTTACCCCCTACATGTGGTTTGTTTGTTTGGGTGTAAACGGCAAACTCAAACTCTGGTGCAGATTAAACATCTGCAGCCTGGTCCGCCTCAAACGCGTGGTCTCAGGCCACCGTCAGGTGAACTCGGGAAAGGTTCATTGCTGTTGTGAGTGCCATTCAAACCAATCTCAGGAAACGTTATTTTAGGTGTCATTCCATTGGTGGAAAATACACATTTTCTCCCCCTGGTTTTGTGACTGCGACGTAATGATAGCCTTTTTTGTGTTTGCTAACAAAATATGAAGAGGCAGCAGATGGGCTCGTACTCACAATGAAGTGAGATGCCTCCTGAATATTTGGGCAAAGGAGAACATCTCTCAATTACTCAAGAAAGCGCAAAAGAACGCTGAGGTGTTCAAAATATTCGGCGATAAAATGAAGGAGAATGCATTCCAGCGAAATGTTGAACAGTGTCGTGTGAGAGTGGACAGAAAGGAAGAAAAAAACCCATAACAACAGTCAATCAAAGTGTTCGGCTCTTTGCAGAAGAGTGGTAATTCTTCAGTTGTCAAGGACAACTAGGTCAACTGCTTTTTTGTGACTGGTGATCTAGTCACCTATTTGCGCATTTGCAAACAGAGTGTGGTGCGCCAGCGGACAAACCTGTACTCACAATGAGCTAAGATGCCTCCTGAGTATTTGGGCCAAAGAGAATATTTCTCTATTACCCGAGAAGGAAATGGCTGTTTGTCTGAAAACAAAGTAATGCACTGAAAAATATTCTAAACATAATATACATTTAAAATGATATAGATTTGTTTTAAGTGGGCATCTTATTAGCGCTGGCTAACACGTTTTGCGAAGCTCTGCTTCTTCAAACTGGGAGCTTGGCTGACTGCTATCTACCGCAGGGAATACACTGACTAGAGATAAGTACCTTGTACAATCATTCTTCAAAAAACCTGAGGTATCCCTTTACGTCATTGTGCTAACAAACTAGTATGGTTCTTGATAAACCAACCCATCATATTAAGTGCAGGAGGAGCTAATAACATATTTCTATTTGTTGCTAAAGTATCTTGTGCTCAGTCAATTATGATGATCTATTTGGTTTTACTAATAGCAAACATTAAGCTTGTCAGTTTGAAAATTTTCTGTCAATCTCAATGTTGGGCGATGAAAGCTATTCCATGGAAGAATTTACCAACTGAAGATTTCGCTCAAAAGTGAGCAACACAACACAGCAAATCCAGATGCATGAACGCAAAGAGGGTAACAGAAGGATGAGATGCTTGGAGGGCAGGTCCATCTGAGTCTCTGGTTTGAGAAACTGATGCTTCTCAGATCCTCTGCTTGTAGCTTCACAGTGCCCTCTAAACATGATCAGTGAAGATCAGCCATTTGTTGACGAGACCGAACATTAAGATGTCAACTGCATAAACTGGTGTGTAATTCACCTAAATCTAATGGAAAATGAATGCAATTTTTCCAAATGGAAGTTTTTGAAGTTATCTACATCATATCTTTGCAGTTAACTCACCAGGGAATCACATGCTAAGGCAATGTAGGACAATGGAGAAAAACTAAAAATTATAAACTTTGTGACCGTTCTTTATTTACAAAGTCCTTACTGCCATCTATTGACAATACTGGCTGGCAATTGCACAAATCAGGATGTCAGGTATCAATCACCTTGTGAAAAAAAAAAAAAAAAACATTTCCACACCTTCATTTCCTCAGTTTACATTATCTACCTAATGAACAAATGTAACTCTGTAGGGATTCAAACTGGAATTTATCTTGCTCATATTAAATCCAACAAAAAAAAATTAGATTCAGCATGCTGTGCCAATCTATTGCAAAACATGACCTGCTGTGCTCGTGGTTGGGTTTCCTGTCTGTGCCGCCGCTTAATTTTTCACAATTGCTGGGATCCTGTGGATAGGAAATCTCCACAGGTCTACTTGAAACAATGGCCCAATTTGAGGCCATATTTCACATTTATAATGCCATAGAAGAAGAATAAACGACCTATTCACTTTTTAGGCACTCAAGATTTCTTTGAGTAAAAGTTACAGTCACAGCACAAAGGGAGATACATAGAAGAGAAAAAAAAACTGGAATGGATAACTTTAAAATCAAATAACTGTCACGCTCTGCTCGCCTTCACGTCATTGAAAGTCTGCTGTGGTCTCTCTTTCGGCTGTATTTTACTGATTTTTCTATGGCTGAGAAATCTGGCAGCAGTTGCAACGCTTGAGCCCAGAGAGAGAGAGAGAGAGAGAGAGAGCCTTAGAAATCACCCCAAACAAGAAGATGAATGTAAAAGTAAAAATGTTTGGAATTTTATTTCATCACAAATCGCTCCTTGATTTATAGCTCTGTTTTGTTTGTGCTTTCTTCTTCCCAAGAATGAAAAATTTTTTTAGACTTCGAGTTACTTTTAAATGAAAAATGTACTCATTATGAGTAAGTACCCATATCTGCTACTGTGCTACATGTTTGTGATAACGTCAATGTAACAAGTTTAAGAAATAGCAACGGAGAGAAGTGTGGGGTTTATCTTCAAGTCGCATCAAGATTGCCTTTCCTCATGTAAACAAGTGCTTTACACACTCTGACCAGCTGTTATTTAATATTAGCTGCATTAGTTGCGTCTTCAGTTATAGCACACAAAATCTGTGGAGGCAGTGATCAGATGGGCCATGGAACTGACAGTACGGCTGACCCTCAGTTGAGCTGTCTTTGGGCTGCGTGGGTTGAGTTTCTGATTGAAACAGGGCCACGATCATGACTGCCTGCCAGTCATGAGATCTTCTCCAGTCAAAGAGGAAGTCCATAAATAGACACTAGTGCGACGTACGAATGAATGAGCATCGCCGTTATACCTGCCCGTTTAAAGAATAATGAATCTCAGTGAGCAGAGGGACAGAGACTAATTCCAAACAGCATCGTTTGGTTGATGAGCGATCGCAGTCGTTCCATTTCCATAATGACCAGTGTGGAGCACTGTGCTGAGAGTCAATGGGAATGAAGTTTGTGGGAATTACAGAGATGGGAGAGGGGGGACGGCGTACTTGCCAATAAAGATATCGGTATTAAGCAGTGGCACATTCTCACCTCTGGAACACAGAAGTTTCCAGAACCCACCCACAAGGAAGAGGATGGAGAGAGGGCTCAGTCATAGATATGCCAGTGCAACTGCACATCTCAAGGCTGCTTTCTCTGTCCTCTCCAGCCTGTATCCTTGGGTTTGTTGCTGGATATTCGCATTTGTCAGGCCCCTTAGGAGCCCTTCAGAGTCTGCCATGTTACTGCACAGAGTTTCATTCACTCTGAAATCATGTGGTATACCTAGAAGGGCACTCGGTAGAGCACATACCTCCGCCACGCCATGTGTCTGTATTATTGGTTACATAAGGGACAATCATTCTATTCAGGTATATTTTACTCCTTCCGGATCTAGAATCCAGAATATGTTCAGGATCATTTCCAAAATTGAATCAAATCATCCTTGGACAACCACCTACCATCCTACCAAATTTCATGCCAATCCATTCATAACTTTTCAAGTTATCCTGGTAACAGACAGACAAACTGACAAACAGACATACACGTGTGAAAACATAACCTCTTTGGTGAAGGTGAAAAGCAGTTTTGTCCACATAATTTATCCTGCACATGGGAATTTATACTTTAAATCATCCTTAAACTATGGAAGGAACACAATCGATGACTTAGCGTGATGACTCCGACTGAAAAATAATAACACTATACTTCTGCAGAGCATTCTCGCTTAAACAGGGAAAGCAGTAGGTAGCTGTTAAGAGAACTCTGAATGCATTGCATAAAATGTTCTATTTGAGACGCCTCTGTAAATGTGCTGATTTTTAATCTTCCCTGAAACATAACGGCAACAAAAACAAAATCCATTTCCTCAGTCTGAGCTTAGACTTCAGCTTTTGAAAATCCACTAGAGAAAATAAAAATATGCAAAATTACCAAACTCAGTGAAAATTATAACAGAGAGACAGGCTAACACAGATATATAAAAGTACTTGCGAGGAAGTGTCTGAGGAATAGCAGTCTTTCTCCTCTCATGATAGATCATCTCTGAGAGCTAGGCGATAGTGCCTGGGATTCAAGGACAGCCAAGGACGCAGCCCTTACGTAAACAGGCTTTAATAGGACGTGCGTTCATTGAGATGCGCTCCATCTTGTTTAATCTAACGTTTGACACTGTCGAAGATGAGGGCATAACATTGATGGCAGTTGTCTCGATGAGAGATTCGCGGGAGCAACGCGGCCATAAGAGCAGTGCTTACATAACCATTACCGCCGCATCTAAGCTGGGCTTTTCTCTCAGGGCAAGTAAGGAGGCAATTAAATTCCTGTGGGGTAGAAAGAGCTGGAAAATTGATGTTCACGTTGTGGGCTACTCCGTTCAATAATCTTAAATAACGGGCCATTTAATCCCCAACTGTGATGGTGACAGATGCAGCTGATCGACGGCAGCAGCCGAAACCGATACACTGCATGTAGCATAGAACCTGACTGCCCCGCCCCCCCTTCACTGGTGCCAATACAAACTGGCTGACCTATCCGCAGTCTGCCTACGCTGCTGACAAGATGCCCGAAAAGTCAGGAATTACCAAAAAACGTGCTCTGATGGGACGATAAACTCCAGGAGCAAGAACGGGAAGTGATCCAATCGTAATTAACAGACCATGTGATCCGCAAACAAAAACAAACATGGAGCGTTCGCAGCAGAAGGGCTCATGCACACACTGAGCGGCGCCTGTACTCTGTGGAGGAGAAGCTGGGCAGCTGGACAAGCCGTGTCAGACATTTTGAGAAAATGGTGCCTCTGTGTTTTTGCCCAGGGCTAGTGATTGTTCAGCAAATGAGGCCGGAAAATTGCTGTCAGTCTGAGGCTGGGTTTTGAGTAGAGAATCAGTAAAGCGGCAAACAGAGAGCAGGATTGGCTAGGCCTGGCAGCCAATTAGAGATCCTCCTGGAGAGAGCCCTGGAGCTGAGCTATGCTTGACCATCACCTGGAGATCTTAAAATGGCAGTGCCGGAAATCAAGCATCAAGAATGTCAAATGCAAGCATATCTCTTAAGCCTGTGTGTGTGTGTGTGTGTGTGTGTGTGTGTGTGTAGGTAGGTAGTTGAGAGTGAAAAACTCGCTAGCAGAAGCCATCCGTAAGGCCACTGTATCTCAGATCTAGCGCAGCTTCTCCCGTGATCAATGATGATCTCATTTGGTACAGAATAAAAAATGGTGAACTAAAAATGACAAAAGTGGCCCTTAATGTTTGTAATGCTGGCGGAGCCCCATGCCACTAAACTAAAGGCTCTTTAGGCTCTTTTTGATCTGTGGATAAGCTAATCTAATAAAAGTCATTTCTCCCTTTCTTCTCTCTTTTTGCTAATAACGCTAAACCCAATGTTTGGATTTCTATCAGAGCGGACAGAATGAAGCTCTTCGGCGTGGCGTGTGACCTGGAAATGAGAGCAAACTCTAGTAGTTCATGAGCAAATGCCGCTAACAGATATAAATCAACGGATGGAGATCGGAATTGGCGGGGCTAGCTTCACCACCAGATGCACATGATCGGTTTCTGATGCCCACGCCGGTAATTGGCCCGGAAGCCAAACTGTGCCCGACTGAGTCTTTAGCGAACATCAAACACCGGCGGGGTAGCCAGCGATTTCACTCTGTGAGCGCGTGCCAGCGAGACGTCCCAAGGGTCAGTCTGGACTGCATGGCCTCACTT